>OY987283.1:16463885-16988026 GCA_963920785.1 Sphagnum contortum | reverse complement strand
CGAATTGGTGAAAAAACAAGAAGAAAAGCCGTCAGACCCAATTTTGTCTACTTCCCAAAAGGCAAGCACACGGAGTGCAGATTTGGGGGTTTTACCCAAAAAAGGGAAAAAAAAAAAGTAGACGGAGGAGGTTGGGGGGGGGGGGGGGGGGGTGGGGTATAAGAATTTGGGACCCACCTACTAACTACCAACCAACAAACAACAAACAAGACCTCTCATCCACAACCATGACATCATGTTGGAAAAAGAAAAAGAGAAAAAAAAAGAAAAAGAAGGGGAAAAAAAAATCCCAAGCAAAAAAGCAAAAGAAACACCTAACTTCCTTTTTATATGAGAAGTGAGAGAAGGGGGAGAGGGGGTAGGGGGATGACCCAACAAAAAGAAGGGGTACAAAAAGAAGGAAGACAAAAGAAAAAGAAGGGGGAAAGAAAAGGAAAAAGAAAAAGGCCATTTAAGTGGCTACTTAGCTCACACTGAGCATATTCTGACCCCATCATTAATTAATTATTACTATAATTAATTAATTAAATAGATAAATTAATGCAAGTAAGGTACCAATCTGTCTACTGTGAAGTGCATGACTCGTGCAATTCGGGTCAAATTCCAGACGGAACTTGACTAGAAGAAGCTGTCACAGGTCGGTCGGCATTGACCGTGTACGTGTGCAGGATGGGGGCGGGGGGGCCTTAGGTGGCTAATTCTGACAACAGAAAGTCTTCGGAATTACCTACCTACCTAGCAGCCTAGCCTCCTCTTCCTCCTCCTCCGCATTCCCGTAACGGACAGTTGTTTACGTGAGGTCATCGATGAGAAAGCGCGGAATCGTGGAAAACGCTACCCACGCGTAGTAAAAGTGACGGAATACTCCGAGGCTGGGCGGTTATTAGAAACAGGGGAACGGACCCCCCGTCCGGTTATCTACCCGGTCCCAGGGGTTCTCGTAGACAGCCAGGGGTCTCCAAAAAGTCAAATAACTGGTCGTATTCATGACCGTCGGATCTTTGCCAGCTCTTTCTCCCCATCGGCCGGTTCTACTAATGGCGTGCCTTCCGAGACAGATAGAGAACCGGGGGTTCTTTGATTTGGGGGATCGGAACGGGCCGGTTCTTTGAAGATCCGGAGTAACCGCACAGAACTGGGATAATTCCGCGAACAATTTTGGAACTCGTCGTCCTCCTGCCTTACGGGAGAATGATTTTACGGAACCCCTTGGGCGTAATGATGGAATCCCAGCTACGCGTAATGATGGAATCTGTGTTGCGCGTAATGATGGAACCCGCCACCCATGCGCGTAATGGTCCACCAAAGCGCCGCGTAATGATCGTGTTTGGGCGCAGAACGGGGCGCTCGCTCCTTCCGCTTTTCCTCTCTTTCTCATTGTCTGTGGTGTCGGAATCTGGCGCTCTGCATGTCTTCTGGTGCAGAGCGCTTGTTTGTTGCCGCTGTTATTTCTCTGTTTTTCTTTCGACCAGTTTGCGAGAGAGACGGGGGGACGACTACCAGAGTCGTTGTTCTTGTTGTGGTTGTTTTGTGTTTTTTTTTTTTCCCTCTTGTGTTGGCAGAAAGTTTTTCCAGAAAGCAAAGCAAGGAAGGGAAGAGAAGAGAAGAGAAGGGAAGAAAGGAAGGAAGGAAGGAAGGCTTGTAGAAAACACAAGCTCTTTCTCTTGTCCTTTCTCTCTTCATCGCTCTCTTTTGCTTCCTTTCTTTCTCACCCATTCCTCGTCTCTTTCTTTCTTTGGATTCCTTCCTTCCTTTCTTCCTTCCTTCCTCACCCACTCCTTGGAATCTTTCTTTCTTTCTTTCTTGCTTTCTTGGACACCTCGGACGGAGGAGTAGGAAGAACCAGGAGGAAACGAGAACTGTGAAACAAAGGGGTGGGAAAGTGCAGACGAAGAAAGGAAGCAGCAAGAAAGCAAACGCTCAAAAACTGGCTGGCTGGGTTGTGGAATTCTGCAGTAGATAGATAGCCATAGAGAGAGAGAGGGAGTGAGAGAGATTGTGGAATGAAAGAAAGAAAGAGAGAAAGAACGAGAGAGAGAAATCGAGCAACTACCCACCAAAGGAATCGACAAGATCTGGCAGTTGCAAAGAGCGGAACTCTGGACCAAGACTTGTGCTCGGAAGGGCCAGGAACTCTGGAAGACACTGGACACAGGGAACGGTGCTAGATAGTTTTTAGGAGGACAGCGAGTTTCTGGAAGAGGAGAAAGAAGTCTGGGGGGAAGGAATCAATCAGTCAGGCTCTAGAAAAACGAAAGAAAAAACACAGGGAACAGGAACAGCAGGAGGAGGAGGAGAAATCTCTTTGGGTTCTCCTCCTCATATGTCGAGAGCTTTGTGGGGGGCTTCTTGTGGTGGTGGGAGAAGGAAGCGGAAGTTGGAATGGATTGAAGAGGAAGAAAAGGAGCCTTGGGGAGACAACAGGAAACAACAACAACAACAACAATCTCAATGGTATAGTTTACAGAAGTGGGGAGGATGACTGCATCAAGAGAAGATCATCACAAGAATGGTCCTCATAAGGTTGTTGCTAGAAGACAATTTCCTAAGGATTCTAGGATTGGGCTGAGCCCGTATACTTGCAAAGTGACTTGGGAAAGCAGGAGCAGGAGCAGGAGGTCAAGGAGCTTGCTGCAGCTCTGTTTAGATTTGGAAGCCAGAAGAAGCTTGAGGACAAAGAAGACTTGATTTTTTGTACCTGGAAATCTGCATATCAAATGCAAAGGAGCTAGAGGAAGAACAAGAGGAGTTTAGAGACCTCAGAGAATCTGCATATCAATGCTTGGGTTTGGCTTTGAGGTAGAGCCAGTGCTGGCTCGACGACGACAAAGAAGATCTTCTTATCTGCAACAAGATGATGGTACGTTTTCTGTCTGTTTGGGGTTTCCTTCTGTTGATGCAGACAACACAGAGCTCACCACTCACAGTAGGTCTCTTGTCCGATGAGGGATGACTTTGTCACTTGGGAGAGAACCTAGGACCTGTCATGTGTTGAGAGGAGAGAGAAACTCAAGTTGGTGGCTGGCTATTTTCATGCGGGCTCTGCTATTGATTGATCAGCACCCAAGGGAAATTTTGTGCTTTGCAAGCTCTTAGTCCTGATCCTTTTTTTTTCCCCTTTCTTTCTTTGCTCCCTTCTCTGTTGCTTTTGCACTTGTTGCCTCACAGGAGCAGATGAGTTTTGCACTGCAGCAAGCTGTTGCTTTTGTTGAAGAGGGTGGTGGTGCTTTCTTTGTTGGTTATGCTCAACAGGTGAAGGGAAAGTGTTTAAAAGCAGATCAAAAACTGCCATCCGAGGAGGTACTAATTGTAGGAAAGAAGCAGCAAATGATTGGACTGCCGCCACAAGTGCGGAGGAGACTGGAAAATGGCCATACAGCAGCAGCTGCAGGAGTAGGAGGTACTACTTCTTTCATTGCTCGAAGTGGAGGTGATGCTCTCCGAATGCGAGATCATGTTCAAGGTCGAGGCATGTTGCAGCAGCAGCAGCAGCAACAGCAAGGAGTGCCCCAAAATCAAGAGACCCAAGAGGAGGAGGAAGAGGAGGAGGAGGAGGATGAGGATGAAGAGCAACAAGAAGAAGAAGAAGCGAAATCATATCTAAGGTGGAAGCAACCACCAGTAGCACTAAAGCTTCCGGCAACAACACTGTCATCGTCAGAGATGCGCAAGGGATTGGACTCAGAGGACAAGAAGAACAACAGTGTCAACGACACAAGCTGGATTGACGAGATTCCCATGTGCCCTGTATTCTACCCAACCAAGGAGGAGTTTGAAGATCCTTTGACATATATACACAGCATTGCCCCAATAGCTCAACCATATGGTATGAATCTCTCTCTGAACCTTGAGAGAGTGGTTGGTTGGTCATCAGTTCCAAAGGGGAAAAGAAAGAAATCGCATGCATCTCTCTCTCTCTCTCTCTCAGGTCTTGAATGTGTTTTTGGAGGAGATCGCAATTCACATGTGTGTTGTGGGAAAAGAGAATGCAAGAAAAGTGAATGAAAATCCTCCTCATTCTTCTTCCTGTGTGTTCCTTTCAGCTGCATGAATTTTTGTTCTTTCTATGAACCCTAACTGAGTTTTGAGTACTGTCTGTCCCCCATGGTGTCATGCAGGGATTTGTAAGATTATCTCCCCCATCATGGCTGTAGTTCCTGCAGGGGCTGTTCTCATGAAAGAGAAAGTGGGTTTCAAGTTTCAGCCTCGGGTGCAGCCTTTGAGGCTTGCCAACTGGGATTCCAAGGATAAAATGACTTTTCTTATGAGTGGCAGGTGAGAGTTTAATGATTGGGCATGACTAGTTTTTGTTGAAGCATGATGTGTTTTTTGTTGAACACATGACTGTCATCTCAGCTATTTATGTTTGCTGCACAATGGATTGATGCTAGCTTGCTATGAATTGTTCTATGTGAAGAAGGATTCCCTGCCATTCTCAAGGTGTTACAACTGGTGTTTTTGTTTGCTTCTTGTGTATGACAACACCAGGCATTACTCATTCCGTGAGTATGAAAAAATGGCAAATAAGTTTTTTGCACGGAAGTTTAACAGCACGGCGATACTTCCTCACAAGTTTGTGGAAGCAGAATTCTGGAAAGAGATTGCATCAGGCAGAAGTTCGATGATTGAATATGGATGCGATATTGAAGGAAGTGCTTTTTCAAATTCATCCTCGGACCCACTAGGAACAAGCAAGTGGAACTTGAAGGTCTGTATCTGGAAATGGGTAATCAACAGAGTTGGAGGTGGTTGCTGTCATTTTGAAATGTTTGCTTGCTTTGACTCTCTGGTGTCATCAAGGTTTTTCTGGAAGTCCAAAAAATTGCTTATCTATACAAGCTCATATTTGATCGTTTTTTCTGTAGGTTCTTCCTCATCTTTCCAACTCAACATTGCGTCTTCTGGAAACACCTATTCCGGTGTGAAGTCAATCCACCCAAGCCTTTTATTGGCATTTCTGCTGTGTAATTCAGATTTTTTTGTTATGCCTTTAAGGATCTTCAGATGGGTCATCTTCTGGCTGGGGTTTTGTTGTTGGTTTGTATTGATCATTCTATTGATTTTGCAGGGAGTTACAGAGCCCATGATGTACATAGGAATGCTCTTCAGTATGTTTGCATGGCATGTTGAAGACCATTACTTGTACAGGTATATTTCTTCTCACAAACAACTTTCTCTCTTGTCATTGTTCTTATGAGAAAGGTTCATGGTTACACATTATGAGCTTCTTACTTCAACCAATATCAGTAGTATATTACAATTACTTATGATGTTGATGGTTTGTGTCTTGTGTGTGTATGTGCTTTCCAGCATAAATTATCACCACTGTGGTGCCTCAAAGACATGGTATGGGGTCCCAGGGCATGCGGCATCGGCCTTTGAAGAAGTGGTTCAAACATCTGTTTATGATGCAGACATGTTGTCGGAAAATGAAGTTGGTGCAGCATATGATTTGCTGATTGGGAAAACAACAATGTTCCCTCCAAAGCTCCTCTTGCAAAGGAATGTGCCAGTTTATCGAGCAGTACAAGCACCCGGTGAATTCGTCATCACATTCCCACGTGCATACCATGCGGGTTTCAGTCATGGTGCGTGTGTTTCAAGTACCCATGTTGCTGCTATCCATGCAAAGTGAATTAGTTACAGTTGAATCGTGTATTGAAGATTGGGTGCCTTTTTGTTGTTGTCCAACAGGTTTTAATTGTGGTGAGGCGGTGAACTTTGCTATGGCGGATTGGTTGCAATTTGGTGGGGCAGCCTGCAAACGGTATGAGCTCTTGAATCGACCTCCACTTCTTCCCCACGAGGAGCTTCTGTGCAAAGAAGCTATGTATCTTGCTGTGGACAATAATAAGAGAAGAAGGGGTTGTGCTGACAACAACAGTTGTGTACCAAAGAAGTTAGCTTCAGAGCAACAACGTGCAGTAAAAGTTGCATTTGTGCGCTTGATGAGGTTCCAACACCGGGTACGCTGGTTATTGAAGAAATGGGGATCACGGACAATTTTCACTTCCCCAGGCTTTGATATGAGTGTTTCTTGTGGCCTCTGCAAACACATGTGCTATGTTGCATTTGTGAGCTGTAGGTGTAATACAGAGGAGGATTGGATCTGCCTCAATCATGGTGAGTGAGGAAACTCCTTTTTCTTCTCTTATTTTTTTCTTTTCTTACATTCTAGACTGAATTTGCTATTTGAATTGTTTGTTCTTCTGGCTTTTCTTAACTGTGGGTATGGAGATTTTTCTCAATTTTTGCATGAGAGTTATATGAATTGCTATTTTTAAAATGCCCCCCTGCCACAGCTCAGGAGAATCGCAAATGTACCTGTGGAGTTTCACGGGCTGTTGTGGTGAGGGAAGGGTTGCTGGAAATGGAAGCTGCAGCACATGCGTTTGAAAGAGAGGATGATGGATCCATATTGGAAGAGGCTCTCAAGGGCCCAAGCATTCAGGATGGAACCTGCATGAGTGAAGATGGGCTTGAGGAGCACATGTTAGACTGTGATGACTACAACGGTTACAAACCTTATGGGGATCATCCTCTTCTGGTGGAAAGAGTTGGAAGCCCGTCGACCAATTCCCCCTCACATGTCTTATGTGCAGATGATGCTGATAAAGGCACAAATGTAGCCAACAAATGTGTTCCTGCAAAGTTGAAGAGGCCGGTCAAAATTGAGGATAATGACTCTGTTTGGGGTACCACAATCAATGGAATGACACATACAAATGCCGGTACAGTTCTTCCTCAGGTTCATTCAGAAGATGCTGCTGGTGAGCCATCTGTTACTGATGATGCAAAGGAGATGATAGTTCGAATGCAGTCATTGGAAACCGCTCAATCTCAGGCAATGGCAGCAGCAGTCTCTAACTTGGGGGAACCAAGTTCAAGCACAGCAGCATACAGGTTGTCAAGTGGAAAGCAGCACATCTCCAGAGTGATGATGCCTGGACAAAAAAGAAAGCGATCTGGCTTGGTGACCAGGACCATGCCTGCAGTAGATAAGGTGCAAACTACCACTACTACTACTACTACTACTCAGAGTAAAGATAGCCCTTCCAAGGTGCTTTCTAATAGTAGTATATGTACATCATCTCCATGCACCTCCAGTGAGGTTGAGGATGACTACTCTCTCCACATGAAGCGACAGCGCATGGCAAGTTTGGGGAAGATAAGATTTGAAGGTGGGACAAAGGTTGTTGTACAGTCTAAACCTCAGGCGATGACAACAGCGTGTGGCACTGTAAGTTTGTCTGACCCTCCTTATTTTGGGTGCTTGTGAGACATTAGTGTCAGCAAATTGGTAACTGATAGATAAACAGGTAAACTGACACTTGGCTGGTAGCAAATTTTCAGCAGAAAGTGGGTGATGATACTTCTGTAAAAAATGCCTCCGGGGAGAAGAAATTGGGTAGGAGGAAGGGATGTCCACTGGTCATCCAAACCCCAAAAGGCGGCGTGCTGCTTCTCCAGCATATCATCAGAGAGCTGAACATTAAAGCTGCATTGAATGAGGTACTTGTGTTGAATGGTGTTGTGTGTGTCCATTGGATTTCTGTCTGCCTCTCATATTGTTTGTTTTATTCAAAGCTTGTGGTTTAGGGTTTAGAGCAAAGGGAGCGTGATACTGAGTGACAGCATTACCAGCAGATGGGTTCTAATAATACATCACTGAAATTGCAGGTTCAGAGTGACTGGAAGTTCAAGGCACAGAGGAAGGATATCGATCTGCAGTTTGTGTTTGTTCATCAGAGATTAGGAATCAGTAGTACCCAAAAGGAAGGTCGTGAACTTCCTGCTCTCACACTAAAGGTGAGTAGTTTAAGCTTTGTCAGCTGATGATTGCATATTGCTTGTTGCTTTAAGATCTTTAACATCTGGATGACATTTTACAAGTCATTGAAATCGGCTTTGAGTCTGCTAAATCCCTTTCAACTCTGAGAGAGAGTGAGTGTCAGATGTCTCTGTTTTATTTCCCTGTAAGAGACGGTACCTGCCAGCATAGGCTCCAGGGTGTCACTCATGAGGCTTTTTTGTGGGGTTGATTTGATTGTTATTGTGTCTGTCAGGGATGTCAACAAGTCAAAAACATTTTGACTCCAAAGAAGGGAGGTAGGTTGGAGAAACTCATTGAAGGGACGTTTGGGAGCACAACAGCAGAAGAGGTGGTGGAGGTCAAACAAAGTTTGAAAGAGTCATGCATTGAGTTAAAGGAGGACTACTCTTTGATCCGAAGAAAAAAGCAAAATCTCATCAACCCACATGAGAAAGGTGCCCAAAGTGATTCTTATTACCCTGAGCAGTGTGCCACTTACACTTCTAGCACTGGGGACATCAATCAAAGCTTGAGGGAAAAACCCATCAAGGACAAAGCAGTGCAGGTGAATATAAGCACACAAATGTTGAGACAACAACCACTCCCTGCAGTTGCTTCTCAAGCTCCAAAACTGCGGCCTCCTTTGCAGATCTCAGATGATGGAAAGTTCCAGAACGTAACTGTGTTAGCTTGTGAGCAGCTACCACATCGTACATGCCTGACAAGTCAGCATTGCTGGCAGCAGCAATCCCAGCAGCAGTCAATTGGCATTTCGGCGCAGAGCACCTGTGACTGTCACAAGAATGTACACAGGGACAAGGCCTTAACATTGTCTCCAAGGGGATCCAACTCAGTTAAGGATGCAGGGATGTACTTGCCTTTGAAACAGTCAGAAAGCAATGTAGAAAAACCACCAGTGCATAGTAGTGCCATGCATCTCAAGGTCATGGAAAGCATGAGCAATGCTGTAGCTAAACCAATCAGTAAGGAGCTTGATGGCCAGTGGGGCAAACCTGATCAGCTAGAAGTTGATTCTCCTGCAGAGAATTCTGGGGTCAAAGCACACAAGGGACATGAGAGTAAAAAGAAGAAGCTGAACAGGCATAAGATGAAGGAAGGCAGTGTTGGTAGTGCTCAAGTTGTGCAACTCACTGCCAGTTGCAAGAAGACAGGTGATGAGTCAAAGGGGCCACCCAATCTGGAGCAGCCTGTGAGGAAGAGCTCTGGTCTCCTCCTGCCACTAAGAATCAAAGTGAAAGGACCTCAAAGGAAGGAGCCAAACAGCAACATGGCGGCAACCACTGCTGATCACCATGATGTGCCAAAGGATAACAATGCTCAGAATTTGATGTTGGCTAATGGTGGTCCAGCAAGGAGCATGATGTCCTCTGGTATAGATGAGCAATCTAGTAGAAATAGGAATGTGCTCCTTGAGGAGCAGTGCTTGAAAGACAATTCAGCTCAGGTTGCTGCCAGCAGGGGTCCCGGAAGACCCAAGAAACAACAAACTGCCTCCCAAGAAGAAGGCCATCATGTCCACAGCAGCATTTTGGGGGCAGCAGAGACAAAATGTACATCCGAGTTGTTGACCTCCTTGGGTAGAGGAGCTAGCAAGGCCAATGGGTCTATTCATTTAGAGCAGCAGCAGCAAAAGCCATGTCTTTTGGATACAGATCTGCCTTCAGATGATAGGTGTGATGCTTTTCCACCAAATGAAGGTGGAGGGGGTGGGGAGGAGCATGAAAGAGGTCCTGGTTCATGATCCAGCTTCACAATGTGCCTGTATTATTCTGGTGTTCAGGGGTCAGCATATACCTTCAAGGCTATGTATGTTGCTGTGGATAGGTTTTGTAGATATCCACCGATGCTGAGAAAGACTGGATTGAGAGAGGGATGAAGGAAGAGAAGGATGATCGGCTTCTTGATGAGACATCAAAGGAGCAGAGATGAAACCAGAACGTCACCCAGGTTGTTGGAGCTGTGCAGGAATATAACTCTATCCAGCGTACAAGTGTAATATTGTGAACACTGAGATTCTACCAACAGATGTGGAGTGTAAAATCAGCTGCTATGGAGATGTCAAAAAAATTCTTCTCTTTGCCACACAGCTAACACCTGCAGACAGTTGCTGGGGTCAAATCTCAAAAACAGCCATAAAAAGGTGAAATTCCAAAAGCATTTGATGGCAGTCATGATCTAGCTGTTTGTCTTCCACTTCTGTGTGGATTTTGAGATATGCATGAACCAAGGAAACCACAACCATCTGTGATCATCAGAAGTGGTTCTTGGTGCTTTGCTTGAGCATATGTTGACTTTGTGCTATGCCGAGAGATGTGAATGAGAGAGGGTTTGTTTTCCAAAACTGATGGGATTTATAATGTTTTGTTCCAGATCTGCAACAAAACAATAGGTGGAACTTTTAAGAAAGTGCTGCTGGTCTTGTGGTGGTCAGCAGGAGAATCAGCAGAGGCCGGCTGGTGAGCAATCTGTGGAGTTTTGAATATCCAGAACCAAGCCTCTTTGGAAATTGCTCATGTGCAAGCATCTGAGGCATTGTGGGGGAAGTCCAGATGGTGGCAGGAGCAGCTGGAGGGTTGTCTGTCAGTAATGGGAAGTGTCCAATCCTATATAAGTTCAGTGCAGGTAGTGGTGTGTCAGTGTCAACAACTTCCCAGCAAGACACACTCAGTATGCAAGATCAGCATCATCTTTACAATTAGGGCCAATTCAAACTTCGGGGGCTTTAGGACCATTTCTTCAACAGGAGATGGCTTTCAGACACAAAACTATTGGCATAGGTACATGAGGAGAACCAGATTGGGAATGAATTCAAGCACCCTCAAATCTGCTCAATTGTTGCAGGGAATGTGACCTCTCAGACATCAGGATTACTACCTCTATTCTTTCAGAGCAGTGTAAGAAGAGGTGATCAAATTGGGTCTTCTGTAGTGTCTGATCTCCCTGCAAGTAGGACTGTTTCCCTGTCCACAACCTCCCAACACAGTAAGGATCTTCGAGCTCCATTTCATGATAGATGAAGGAAAAACTTAGCTAGACAATTTCTATCATTCAACATTTTTCCTGGTGTAAGCTCAACCAGGGTTTTGAATCTGCTTGACTTGATTTTTAGGCCCTTTAACCTCTCAGGATGCAACCAGGAAACTTCCATTGTTCATTTTGTGTAAGCTACACAGCTTACGAATAAAAAACCCAGGCTTCCAAATCTGGGGGTTGGTGTTGTCATCCTGGTTGGATGTAATAGAATTGCATCTTGTGGATCCGGCCTCTGAATTGACATTCCACATCTGCTGAACATGGTGCTATGTTGAAGAAAATGCAGCAGCTATATAAGTTTAGTGTGTACCCACTTGAGCTCAAAAGTGTAGCTCCAAACTCCAATTGCTTGCAAATGTTCAAAAGAATATTGACCAGGGAACTTTGAATTTATGTAAGTACACATCCTGTCTAAGAATCTGTCTGAGATAGATTGGAACATCCTGGACCTTATGCTGGGCACTAAATAAGACTCGACAATAAGAAAAAAATCTTATTGATTACAAAGCTCCAGTGTGAGAAAATTGTTTACAATCTTGCAGCCTTTGGAGGTTGCAATTTCTATGTGCACTCAGACAATTATTCTCTACAATCTGTTGTCCAGAAAATGGGAATTTGCAAAAAGCTTGTCATAATGTTGGATGTGTGCAAAGTCCAGGATTGAGAAGAGAAGCTAATCTTTACCCTTCTCTTTGGCCCGTTTGCCACCAAATCCTCTAGGGCCAGATTGCCCAGCTTCAACAACTTCTGGAGTTGCATTACTCTTCTTCCCTTGTGCAACAGCTTTTGATTCAGATTCAAGCTGTCTCTTCTCCAAGAAATCTTGCACACTTAGATAAACAACCTGCAAGTGCAACAGTTGTCAGCCATGTGCACCAACGAACAATGTATTAAAAAGAAAACTCAAACCCCTCAGCTTGAAACCTTGAAATACCTTGAAACCCTATGGCCTTTATAAGTCTGAATTGCCAAAACCTACAGCTTATTTACTTTCAACTTCTGGCTGCAGATATTGAATGAATTCAGTGAAGAAAGATCTTCTAGAAGATGGAAATAAGATACCCCAATGGTGAGGACAGAGAGTCCCAAAAATGATGCAATGAAGAGAAAAGAGAGGGTGTTGTTGGCCACTAGATCAGGCGCTTCTTGAACTCCAGCCTCAATACTTTCATCTGCAAGTGCACTTTGTGAGCTAACCAGAAACAATCCCAATGCTGCAGTTGCAGAGCCCTTCATGATGAGTGCCTGCACCAGAAGAACTGCACCAATTTCAGTGTCACAGAGTACAGTTCTTCAAATCAGTTTTCAGGGATGAGGATGATTTGGTTCAAGATCCCTGATATGTGGGATTAACATCCACACTTGTGCAGAAGCCATATTGTTGTCACTTGAGCTCAAGGCTATGGCAGAGGAAATCACATTCAAACAATGCCCTGACAAGTCCGTTGACCTTCTACTATTTCTAGGTCTCATTGACAGCATTACAGATACAATCTTTTGTAGGGACAGATGACATCAACAGAGGGGTTTGAACACTGTCCATTTTCTCAAACAAGATGGTATAGATGAGCATCCTAATAAAAAAGACGTAAAGATCCAATTTCCCTGAAAGGAAGGAGCACAAAGCATGGCTGAATCTGGTTGTTGACTCTCCAGAAATTATTTTCAGGAGGAAGAAAAGACCAGAAACCTTTCATGGTTGAATAAAGTCCAGTAGTCTGATAGAGGGGTCCAGGAGCAGAATGGAGAAATATTTCACTCTTACCTTTGTAAGGAGAGCTTGGCAAGATTGACACCAGATGGCAAAGAAATCATCATCAGCCTGCTGACAATAGTAGTGGCCTGCATTGTCAGGTGCATCCACAGTCTCCTGTGCAGAATCAATGCCAATAACCTTGAATTGTGCATCTTTCTCACAATGGCCTTGCACAACATCACTAATTTTTTCTAGAGCCCTAACCTGCACAGCACCAAAAACCCATCACCCACCACCACCCACTTTGTCAGATTCCAGAAAAAAAATCCGTTCTCAAGCTCCCAATCTAAAGTGCAATTATCATCCCTTGTTACCAATCAAGTATTGTTCTGGATCACTGGATCATGAACATGGCAGAGTCAAACAAACCATGCCTTTTTCAAATGCTCTCTCAATCTCACTTGCTTGCAAAGTTCATTGGGAACCCTAGCACAAGATCAATTATCTTCTCAAGACCACGTTGCAAACCCTAGCACAAGAGACCAATTGGCTTCTCAAGACCAAATTACAAGCCCTAGCACACGACCAATTGAGTTGTCAATACCACATTGCAAACCCTAGCACAATACCAATTGGGTTCTCGAGACCACAAAACAACTTCAACCCTAAAACCAAGTTGAAAATTGCAAACACACAGAAAGAGGCGAGTACTAAGAGCATAAAACCTGTAGCGGTGATGATGATGATGATGATGATGATGACCAGAGCTGCGCTGGAGGTAACCACCTCTTCACCAGCTGCCTCCGGGGTTGCAAAACCTGGCGCCCGGACATGAAAGAAAATGAGGAAAATGGGGACAACAATAGGCGCGTACAAGGGGGGGAGGAGGAGGAGGAGGAGACAGGAGAGCAAAGGGTGCATGCCATATTCTCCATAGACATAGCTACTGCTGGTTGCTGTCTCTTATTATCCTGTATGCTAGCTAGATGTCCGTCCCTTCCCTTCCCTTCCCTTTCTCTCCTTCCTTTCTGCCTTCCCCCAGCAGCTAGCTATGGATGCACTCTAGGTCCTTGCGAAAAAGAAGATTAGGGACTCATTTGGAGCTCGAATTTCTTTAGAATTTCTGCAAAAACTTAGTAGCAAAAAAATGCTCACCCACAGCAAAACAATCTTCTCGGAGCTCCACAAAACAAAAAATGCTGAGCAATAGGAAAAGCAATCTCCTCGGAGCTTGCCCCTTCTCCTCAGACACTGGACACACGGAGATGGTGATCGCTTCAGGTAAGAAGGGGGAATCCGATTATGAACTCCAGCATGGTCCCTTTCTGGATGAGAGACCCTATCTGGATGAAACATCCAGAAGGGTGGAACTGTATGTTGTTAATGCAGCCTCAGAAAGGAAGTACTGAATAGCGACCCTAAAAATTACTTTAAATGCCTTTTAAGGTACCATTTGCTGGATAAGAGGCCCCTCCTACTAGATGTTTGATCCAATGGGAAAGGGTTATGGCACTAGTAGGATTAGGACATAGGCATTCTTTATTTGGGTCCATCCCTAGGGCCCTTGTAAGGAGTTTTTTTATGATGCCTAAAAGGCCCTTGCCTCTCAGATTTTGTGTAGGGGAAGGACAGGTCTAGAAGGTTGAAAGGTGATGTTAAGGCTAGGAGGAAGACCATATTTTCAGAAGGTAAGGTAGGATGTTTTCTTAGGAAGGCAATTTTAAAGCTTTGGCCAACTTCTAGCTTGGAAAAAAGGGGTTTTAGACATATTATATATAATCTGCATAGCCTTGTAAATATTTTAAAAACACACCTCCCACAAGTTGTGTTTAGGAGATATATTTTGAATATCCCTAATATATTTTCAAAATATTTAATATTTTGAATATTTAAAATTGAAACACAGGTTGCCTCAAAAATGACGATTCATACATTACTACAAAATGCGTCTTAGTTCATTTCAGGTTTCATTCAATTTTGAATGAATTTGAACATTTTTACTTGGTAAAATTATTTAACCTTTAATGAATAAGGACTAATTGTTACGGATAATAAATTGTTTCACTAGTATTTAGTGAGGCAAACTTATTTTCAAATGATATAAAAATTTGTCAAACCATTCACTTGCTAGTTAATTAAATAACTAGCATGGAAATCAATTAGAATTTAATTATATAATATATAATATTATTAATGATTTCATAATTTTTAGCCTATGATTTATTAACATGTGTCACTACTTAGGATAGGTTAACAACCTAACCCATGTAGGTAGGCCACGTAATCAACCTAAACATCTATTTTAAGAATTATATACAAGAATGTTGATCACACATAATATCATTCATGAGGTTTGATCCCTTGACCTTTGAAAAAGAACCAAACACCCTTACCATCAAGTCACCCCACTTGTTGTGATAATATGTTACATTACATTTCATTTATCAAATATTTCATTTTAAAGATTACAAAAACATAAACTTTAAAAAATTCATATTTTATTAAAATTTTGTTCAAATGAAATGATTTGAGTTTACTTTTTGAAAAAATTTCAATAATGTACATAATTACATGTATTTCTTTTTGAAAATTTAAAACCATTTGAACAAAAAAAAAATTGAATATTATTATTCAATAACATTTCAATGATCATTCTTTTTAATAAATGGATAAGATTTTTGTTAATATGATAATATTACTTATGTTAAGCTACTTTCAATTACTATATGACTATTTTTCATTAATTTAATTATTTCACCCTACATTATTTATGGTTATTTTCAATTACTTTTGGTTGTTCTAAATTATTTTTGACTATTTTAGATTATTTAACCTTAGGCTATTTTTGGCTATTTTATGTTATTTTTGGCTATTATAAATAATTTTAGTTTAGGCTACTTGTAGTGATTATAACTTATTTTTTACTATTATAAGTTATTTCATCATAGGTTATTTTTGATTATGTGAATATATTATTGGTTAATTTTTAGCTATTGAAAGTTATTTCACCTTACATTATTAGTATTGACAATTCTAGGTTATTATAAATTATTTGACCTTAAGTTACTTTTGTCTATTATAAATTATTTCACCTTAGATTATTTTTGGCAGTCTTTAATAATTTTAATATATGGCTATTGGTTGTTATTTTACTGGACTATTGGTGATTATTAATGGTGTTTTTTATTTGTGGCTACTAATGTTTATTAGTGGCTATTCTATTAATGGTTATTGATGGTTATTCTATTAATGACTATTGGTGCTTATTTTATTGGTGACTATTGATGGCTATTTTATTATTAGTTATTGGTGATTATTCTATGGGTGACTATTCTATGGGTGACTATTGGTGGCTATTTTGTTAATGGCTATTGGCGATTATTTTGTCAATGGCAATCGGTGGCTATTCTATCAATGGCAATTGGTGCCTATTATGTTAATGGCAATTGGTGATTATTCTGTTAGTGGCAATTAATGGCTATTTTGTTACTAGCAATTGGTGCTTATTTTGTTAATGGCAATTGGTGACTATTATGTTAGTGGCAATTAATGGCTATTTTGTTACTAGCAATTAGTGCTTATTTTGTTAATGGCAATTGGTGACTATTATGTTAGTGGCAATTGATGGCTATTCTGTTATTGGTAATTGGTGCCTATTTTGTTAATGGCAATTGGTGGATATTTTATTAATGGCAATTGGTGGATATTTTATTAATGGCAATTGGTGGATATTTTATTAATGGCAATTGGTGGATATTTTATTAATGGCAATTGGTGCCTATTTTGTTAATGGCAATTGGTGCCTATTTTGTTAATGGCAATTGGTGGATATTTTATTAATGGCAATTGGTGCCTATTTTGTTAATGGCAATTGGTGGATATTTTATTAATGGCAATTGGTGCCTATTTTGTTAATGGCTATTATGGGTATTTTCTTAATGGTTATTGGTGCTTATTAACGGTTATTATTAGTGGTTATTCGTGGTTATTATATTAATGGTTATTAGTGGCTAATATATTAGTGGTTATTAGTGGTTATTATATTAATGGATATTAATGGTTATTAATAATTATGTTATTGGTGGCTATTTGTTGTTATTTTATTAATGACTATTAATAGTTATATTATTAATGGATATTGGTTGTTATTTTATTAATGGATATTGTGGTTATTATATTAATGCATATTGGTTGTTATTTTATCAATGGCTATTGGTGGTCATTATATTAATGCATATTGGTTGTTATTTTATCAATGGCTATTGGTGGTCATTATATTAATGCATATTGGTTGTTATTTTATTAATGGTTATTGGTGGTCATTATTTTAATGCATATTGGTTGTTATTTTATTAATGGTTATTGGTGGTCATTGTTTTAATGCATATTGCTTGTTCTTCTATTAATGATTATTGATGGCTATTCTATTAATGATTATTGGTGGTTATTCTATTAATGACTATCGTGCTAATTTTGTTAATCGTTATTAATGGCTATTATATTAATGGCTATTGGTGGTTATTCTATTAGTGGATATTGGTGATTATTAATTGTTATTATATTAATGGATATTGGTGCTTATTAATGACTATTATATTAATGGCTATTGGTGGTTATTCTATTAGTGGATATTGGTGATTATTAATTGTTATTATATTAATGGATATTGGTGCTTATTAATGACTATTATATTAATGGCTATTGGTGCTTATTAATGACTATTATATTAATGGCTATTGGTGCTTATTAATGACTATTATATTAATGGCTATTGGTGCTTATTAATGACTATTATATTAATGGCTATTGGTGCTTATTAATGACTATTATATTAATGGCTATTGGTGCTTATTCTATTGGTGGATATTAGTGATTATTAATTGTTATTATATTAATGGTTATTGGTCCTTATTAATGGTTATTATATTAATGGCTATTGGTGGTTATTCTATTAGTGGATATTGGTGATTATTAATTGTTATTATATTAATGGATATTGGTGCTTATTAATGGCTATTATATTAATGACTATTGGTGAATATTCTATTAGTGGATATTGGTGGTTATTTATGATGATTATATTAATGGTTATTGGTGGATATTTTATTGGTGGTTATTAATGTTATTATATTGGTGGTTATTGGTGCTTATTTTATTATTGGCTATTGGTGGTTATTATATTATAAGTCATTAGTGATTATTTTATTGGTGGCTATTTTATTAATGGTTATTATGGTTATTATATTATAAGTTATTGTTGTTTATTATATGTTATATTACGACTATTGGTGATTATTGTATTATAAATTATTATTAGATATTTTATGTTTTAATATCATAAGCTATTGGTAATTATTATATTGTAGGGTATTTTAAATTATTTTTCATAGGTTATTATTTTCTATTCTAAATTATTTTACCTTAAATTATTATATTATATTTTAGATTATTTTTAATGGTTATACTTAAAGTAAAATAATTTATAATAACATCAAGTATAATGACCTTGAATAATTTAAAATATAACTTGAAATAACATATATGAATTTTAAATAAAATAACCTAAGGTACAGCCTAAAATTAGTTGAATAATTTAAAAGCTTATAATAAGCTAGTTAAGATACCTTAAAATAAAATAATGTATAATAATTTAAGGTACAATAATTTATAATAGCCTATAATAACATAAGATATAAGTTAGAATTACTAAAGTAGCTTGAAATAATACAGGGTATATCATAAAGTAACATATATATAATATTTTAAAAACGTAAAAAGAAACCTATTTACTATAATAAATTATAATAGTGAATTATGTTAACTAGTAATGAAACATGATGTTTACATAATGATATTATAGTGAAATCAATAAAATGCAATGAAGTTATTTCATTTTTAAGGTCCCATAGTGATTCAGGCTAACAAATTACACCCCACTTTTGTAGTCGTGATAGGATCTCTCACAACTAATTACAACAAGTTCTATGTTCACATTCCCAAGATCATTATTGTGAGCATAAGGTTAATCTTAGGTCATTAGGTGAACATTTATTTAGTAACTCATTTTACGCTTTTGAATATTTTAAACTTTTTTTTTAATGACATAACATCACATTTCTTATCACTTTTCCTCATATATGCTTTTGACCAATTTTTTTTATGCTATTAAATCAATAAATTGTAACCAATCATTTGAAAGTAAGAACACACTTTGTAATCCCTCTCAATTTTATAACACTCTACCTTACAAGAAAATACCCTAAAAAAATTGTGTTAGGTATTCACTTGTAAATGGAAGCACTATTGTTAGTGCATTTTTCCTTGTAAAGTAAAGGTAAAGCCCAAGGTCTAGGGTGACAGGCACCCCTTGTAAAAATGGAAGTACACTATTACATAGAATAACAAAATGCATTCAAATGAATGTTATATATCACTTTACAACAAATTTCCTTCTTTTTCTTAATAAACTTGAGTTGCATTATTACAAGGATGGCTCAAACGCATTCAAATGAATGCTACATATCACCTTCGAACAAGTCTCCCCTTTTTCCTTCATAAAAACAAAGGTACATTATTATAAAGATGACCTAAATGCATTCAAAATGAATGTTGCATACTTACACAAATCTCTTTTTCTTTTATCACAATCAAGGTGGATTCAAATGAATGTTGAATATCACTTTACAACAAATCTCTTCCACCCTAAGGTTTTTACATGTAATCTCCCTGACCTTGAAGCAAATTATGGAAAATATCCAAGAATGAGAAATTGTGGTTGGGGAGGTATCCAATCAACATTACAATTTTCAATAGATTTTTTTATGTATTAAAGAAAGGGCAAGCCTTTGATTACTCTACAAGGTAAGTTGGGAGGTGAGCCCATTAATGCAAGCTTGTTAGCACACTTTGCAAAATATGGCAATTACAAACTAAATTGTCCATTTTTAAATGTCATAGGATAGAAATCTAACACCTCTAGCTATTGCAATGTCTCCTAACTCCAATTAGTAAAATGTGTTAAAAGGGATTCAAATTTATAATCTATATTGTTACATGAAGCTAATACCAAAAAAAAACCGAATGACCATTTTTGAGTTTTTCAAGGATTTTTTAATTTATGTCAAAGTCCATACATATTTGTAAATGGATTGATAACTCTTGGAATATTAAAACAAATATCTTATGGTACTATACCATAGGTTGAACTGAAAATGAAAACTTTTATTGAAGATATAATTGCAAATGGGAGGTTACATTTACATACTTTTTGGAACCCCAAAATTGTGAAAAATTTGTAAAACCATTTTTAGTGTGAAAATTTTGAATTTGATAGAAGTTTATTTATTCAAAATATTCAATAATGTATTTGAAATGGAAAGCAAGAAATATTTCTTGTTAAAGTTTTTTTTTTTATAAACATTTAATCATGTGAAGGTGTTGATAACACTAAAAACTTCGCAAAAATGAACTCTTATCATGCCACTTTTGGTCCACCTTAGTGTGCAACTATCTAATAATTAAAAGCATGCCCATTCTTATTTATAAAGGAAGTTGTACCATTACATATTTTAACATCAATGATTATGTTAAATTATGGACAATGACAAGGACATGTAATTAATTGTAAAATAGTCAACTTGGATGAGAATTTTGCAATTTAAAGCAGTTTGAAAATTGACACAAAATTCCTTCAAAATCCTTTATTCCCAAAAAAACTAATTTCAACAACTTGCATTTGGCTTTGGAAAGATTTTTTGAAAAAAAATGTGTCTTTTGAAATTACACAAGATATTTTAACACCATGATTGGTACCTTCCACAATCTAAAGCCATTCAATCAACTTCCACCATACCTAAAACAACAAAAAACAAATAAAACATTGGGCTAGGGCCACTTAAGGTTGGCACATGACCTTCTTCCATCAGTAACACAAGTTTGCATTAGTAATCATTTTTTAATTAACATCATTTCTAACATGTTTTTTAATCCTCATCACAGCCACCCACCTCAAGTGTTTGGTTCTTCACCCATTTTATTATCTATGATTTTGTATGGTTTCAAACATTTTTTTTTTAGTGCTACACACTAGGTTGGGCCTCCTCCATCTAACAACTTGTGTTTACATTTAATATCTAGCATCTAAAAACTAACTTAATCATCTAACATCTATGGCTAGCCTATAGATTTGATGGGCATACACCTTATATAGTGTCGCAACCCCACTTTGAAGGAGTGTGAGGATGACACTCACACTCCCGAAATAGGGACTTGGGAGTCCTTTGGGACTCCCAAAAACTCAAAGTTCGATTACAAGGGTCAAAACACCTTTTCTTGAGGTGTTTTTTATACCATTACAAAGGTCTTGAAATGTAGATGTCGAAAATGGCTTCGCATGTGCCATTCGGACATCTGCAACACAAGTTATGGATGAAAGAAAGGCCGGGAGTCAAATTGGCAATTTGACTCCCGATCACAAAAAGTCAGGAATTGACCTGAATCTAGTATTTTCAGGTGGAGTGCGACACACCGTTGGAAAGCTCTTGAGGAGAGCTACAAGTTTGCTTTAGACCTCATCCTGATCGGAGGTCTAAGCAAGGAGTTATGAACTCCCAAAGTCCCAGGAGTCCAAACTGGGACAATTTCGGGACTCCTCCTTGGGAGTTTCGAGAAAAAGTGTCATTCGGATGTAGGTGCCACAGGCAAACACAAAGAATACTATATGGGGGAAGGTGGTGGCTTCTCCTGAGTCCAGGCCATGGTGAATCATGTGAGTCCAGGGTCACCCGTGGCTTGTCATAGCACTAAAAGTGCTCTCGAATGTGAACTAAACAACTTGTTGGTTGGTTTGATGCATGTTCGAGTAACTAAGTAAAGCTTGTCCCTCTTCTTAGTCTAATCCCGAAGTTTCAACACACCCTTTTACCCTTTTTAGTGTTGAGAGCTAGGAGCATGCCCCGAGTCCCAAACAATGTCGTTGTTCAACTTCTTTGGACCCAACTTGGGTCTGACAAGGGACTTGGGAGTGCGTCAGTTTACATTTAATATTTAGCATCTAAAAATTAACTTAATCATCTAACATTTATGGCTAGCCTATAGATTTGATGGGGATACGCCTTATATAGTGTGCCCACAAGGGGAAGTGCGATACTAATCATAATGTTATGCAAGATGTTTTTTGCCAAAACTATTGTGTTTCATGTTTCACATGGGCAAACACATGTCTTCTTGATGCCTTCCTTCTAGTGTTTGCATCAATAAGTTGAATTCATGTTCCCCTTAAATGGGGTCATTATCAATGATCCCATTCGAGCAAATTTAATCACATCAGTTGCCATTTTTAAAGAGTTGCTCCAACAATTACCCATGCAAAGGATGGGTTATATTATAACTCTCACCTCGGTGATGTGTTTCTCCCTTTTGCCATAAATGTATTTGCGTGCTTATACCAATAAGTTGGTGATATCCTTCATTAATGTGCTAACATCGCATGGTTAACCAAAAGCCCTAAAGGCTTTCCTCTATTGGTTTTGCATTCATTTTATAAGCAAATCAATGGTTCTAGAAAGAGTTTTTGTCATTACCACATTGAAACAAATCTAAATTAGGTGCGTTATAGGTTTCCACCCATCTCCTTGTCAAAAATGCTTCATCTAATCAAATGAAGGTTTTAGGTCCAACAATGTTATCTTGAACCCCTTTAATGTGTGCCCACATTTTGTTCCTCCCTTTCCCCTTTCACATGGGTGTTTGTTCTTTGATTAAAGTTTGATGGTTTCATCATCAATAAAATTTGCTACAAAATATGGTTGTCGAAAGTATTCCTACATATGAAAACATAGTAATAGAAAAGGGAAAAGGTAATAATTATAATAGGATTGGTTTTCGCTAAAATAACAAACATAAAACCACACTAGAAAAATTTCCCCAATTTTTTTACATGTAAGGTAAAAGTACTAAAGTGAATTCATGTTAACATTCTTGCAAGATTATGAACAATTTTATTTATTTAATTAGTTAATTAATTTTCAAAAGCCTTCAATTTATGAAGTCTTTAATAATTTGTTTTCTCACTTGTTTATTTGGTTTAACAACCTATTTGGAAAGAATGGAACATTATTTTCCTTTTGATTTCAAGTTTTAGAACCTTTCAAAAAAATTAAAAATAATTTGAAGTTTCAAAATTCAAAATTCATAAAAGTTCCAAAAGTTTAAGGTTTGTTATTTTCAAAATAGTTTCAAAAGTTGTGAAAAATGTCAAAATTTTAGGTTTTTTGTCTTTTAAAAAGTTTCATGAGTTGTAATTTTTTTCAGATTTTCCTTATTTGAAAATAATTAAAGGTTTCAAATGATTTAGGAACATGTTTCAAGCTGCACAATATGACAAATGTTTCAAATTGCCAAGTTTCAAATGAAATGTCATGTAGGGTTTTTTTTTTCCAAACTTGTGATATATCCAAATTTGTAGTCATTCACAATAATATTTAGCCAAATTTGGTTATGGATTATATATGAAAGTAAGAAAATTTGGGATACCTATCGGAACTAATTTTTTATTTTATGGTGAATTTTTTCCATTCAGCAAAAGGGGTGGGGGGGGGGTGCAACAATAGACACAAAGATTTATTTTTTTTCGAAGGAAATGAGCTAAATTTGCTAGATTTCAAAGTCATTCAAACTTTCCAATTCTCATGTTAATGCACCTATTACTTTGTCAAGTAAGAACCCAACTTTCTCCAAATGTATGTTGATTATTGTGGATTGAACAAAATAATGAAGAATTAATATCATGTGTTGAAATCATATTTTTTATGTCAAAAAAATGCAAAATTTTGTCAAAACATTGATTCCATGCTTTAGAATTTCATGATTTAATAGTTCAAAGGTTTCACAAGTTTTTGAAGGTTTTAAAAGTTTTGAACCATCAAGTTTTGTATTTGAAACGTTTTGACTTGCTTACACTACAACAACATAATATGGTTTTTGTTTTGGCAACATGCATGCATTGGCTCATGACATGTGTTAGTTAAATTGAAATGGTTGAAACCACAAAAAAATTACCTCACACATGTTTATGAGCCAAGATCTATTGTTGTAAGAGTAACCATATTCTATTGCATTGTCAAAAATTACCCTATGTTTTGTGCTTCTTTTGATTTTTCATTACTTTTTCCTTCTTTTTTCGGTATCTTTTGTATTTTCAATTTTTTTGTAAATAAAACAAAGGTTCCATAAATTAACTAGAACATTGCATAGAAGTCTTCGGTTTCTTCTTTTCTCTTTCCTTTTTCACACTTTGGAACAACCAAAAAACTGTAAAAGACATACCAAAGAAAAAAACATGAAGAGCATTAATCATGCATGTAATAATTTCGTTATTTCTTTTGCCTTTATTTTCTCCTTTCCTTGGAAAAGGTTACATAAATGTGTGAGTATAGGTACTAAATGTGTCATGTAATTTATAACACATGTACATGTCTTGATGTGTCCTATGTTTGATTTTTAATTTTTTCTTTAATTGGAAACTATCAAAAAATTGCAAATAACATAATAATAAAAGGAATTGATTAATTATTAATTATTTTATTTTCTTTCTTCATTGCGAAATGGATCAAAGGTCACATGAATTGCACTAAGCATATGTCTTTTTCTTTTGTTTTCCTTTTCCCTTTTTCGATAGTACCCAAAAATTCAACAGAAAGAAAAAGAAAAAAGATGAATAAAATTTATTACACATTACTTCCTTTCCTATTTTTGCAAAGGAGTAATGATAAAATTGATTTTAAAAATTGAATACATAATTTCTTTTTTTTCCCTCTTCATTTGTTTTTGAAAACTATGGAAAAAGTCAAAATAATAGAAAAGCAAAAACAATGAAAATCATAATGATAAGTATTTTCCCTTTTTGAACTTTCTTTCTTTTATTCTTTTGTTCCTTCATTCTTCCTTCTCTTTGAATGCGTGTAAAATGAAGCAAAGGTTATGAAAATCAACATAAAAAGTACATGGTTTGGTTTTCCTTTCATCTTCCTCAATATATATATATATATAAATTTTCGTTTATTTTTGGGAAACTACATAAATGCAAAGGATAGGAAGAAATAATAATATATAGAAAAAGGCTTAGAAAGTTATTTGAGAGAAACAAAAAGATAGGTTTGGGTTCATACAAAGTTGCAGGACTTGAAATTTAAACTATTGAACATTATTTGGCTTTTCAAGTAGGAGGCAAATAGGCAAAGAATTTTTTTTCTAAACAATTGTGCATTGAGCAAGGTTAGATCCACAACCAAAGATATCATATGAAAAAAACGTGGAAAGACAACATATCTAGGATTGAAATTATGAAACCATAATAATGAAAGGGTTGTCATCTAACACTCAAGGTGAGGGTATATGGTGTTGAATAACCACGAGATCAAAGTAAGTATACTATCAAAATATATATTGGATATCATGATTTTACTTTATGTATACCTTAGGAATTATGAATTTTACATTGGACTTAATGTTTTGAACTGAAATGTTTGAAGTGTGTGATTTCATCTTTTTGTTGTCTTTTTATTCATATTAACATTCATTTATGTTAATGTTCATAGTTCTTGTTTCATTAATGTCACATGTACACCATATTTAAACTCTAATGGAGTCACTTTTTTTGAATTTACAAAATATATTTGAGTAAACATATAGGGTACAAAATATTGGCTACAAGGATTTTTTAAATTAATTATATAATAAGATTCTTTTTCTAAAAACCAAGATATAATTAATATAGGGAACATGTGAATCCCATGCATTAGGGGGAAAACATATGACATATGTGCTAAAGATTTTATGTATTATTAGTTAGTAGCTTCAATAATAGGTTAGTAAATGAATCAATATTATTAAATGAACTAGTAATTGAATGTGGAGGAATGTGAAGTCAAAGATGTTTCCACACGATTGATAGTTGGATCCTTTTGGAAAAACTTACACTTTAAATATGGGTAATTTGCTTTATCACCTCTTAATTACAAATGCATATGATATGTTGAAAATATTAGTTTTGTATCAAATGATCATCCCATGTTCAATTGCATCCTCGTCACACTTCAAAACTTCAAGTAGAAAAAATTGAATAAAATATAAGCTATTCAAATTTGATGCAAATGAAAAATAGAATTAAATTTGGCTTAAATATGTGCACATTAAATAATAATAAAATATGGTGAGAAAGAAAGGTCCCTTCACAAAATACCCCTCAAACAATATTATGTTTGATGCATGTAATGTAAAATCTTAATACTTGTAATGTTCCCCCAAGGTTTAATTTAAAATTACATCAAGCAACTTTTAAACATGCCCTTTATCCATTTATTTTTCCATTTCACAAATTTACCATGAATGTAAAATTATCTTGCCATTTTCAAATTCCAAAGTAAAAATTAAACACCAAATAAAAGTATAAGGGTGAAGTCATGCTAATAGGAGCCATTGCCGCCCATTTAGGTGATTGTTTTTTGGGGAATATTTTTAGAATATTCTTGGAAAAAGTTTTCAAAAAAACCTTTAAAAGTTTTAAAATATTTTTTTGAACTATTTTGTTAAGGTTTGTGTTAAAAATTTGCCAAAATATGTCATTTTCAAAGTTTTCCAAATCCATTTACAAGTCCTTTTACTACTTAAAAGCAATGGTTACATAGATATTACACTACTCAAATGTTAATAAAATAATATCATATTTTGAATAATTGTAGAATAAGATATTAAATTTGATAATGTGCAAACATTTAACTTATTTTCAAGTTTTCTTTTATAAAAAAAATTGATGTAAAAAACAAAAATTTAAGCAATGGTTATGACCACTTTTGGCTCCTATTAGCATGATTGCACCCATAATTGATGTGTTCTTTAAATCCTAAATTGGGTTACAACTTGCAATTTTTTTGGGGTGAGATTTTGCATTACATCACCCACAAAAAGTCATGATGAAAAGGATTTTTTTTTCTTCAAAATAAATGTGCCAAAGGTGCCACATTTTGATGAAAATATCCTAAAGCCATTTAAACAAATAGGTTGTTGGAGGTTGCCTAATCCACCTACCTCAAAAAATTGAAAAAAAAAAACACCTAATTACAAGGTGATGATATGTTAGATATACAAACATAAGATCTATGAATATACCATTGTTGTGTGGGTATATGGTTTTAGACATACCTTTTGTGCAAGTGTAAAACCTTGCATCCACATTCAAGTGTAAATGTAAATTCATGTAGTTCCATTTTCAATCATGTAAACTGGGCAAATGGAAATGATTTACATTTACTCATTGTATAGATTTGTGTAAAATTTTGTGAAAAGAAAATTGTGTAAAAAATGTCAACATGGGTGCCAATGAATAGAACATTCCCTAAATTTCATAATTTTTTTATGATGGGTCAAACAAAGTGGCACATTACCAACATTGTTTTTTGGAGTTTTGAGATGCACCACAACTAAGTAAATTAATAAATACAAAGTTTCCAAAATAGGTTCTCAAGTTCTAATAAAGTTTAAATTAAAAAATGGTAATGAACAAGGTTAAGAATGAAAAGTAAGGCAACATGCGTTCAATATGAAATAAAAAATGTGCGCCCAAGGTATCCCCAATGACAATAACACCAAAGCTTGTTTCATATCCTTTATCCAAAAGTGTGTGCATCACAAACTTGCCCCCTCTTTGTATGAGTGCTTTTACAACACCTTAACAATATGTTCAACGTTCGATGTTGATACAATCATTGATATGATGTTAAGGTGACATTGTAACAACATGTCTTGAAATGGCATTGATATAATACTAAAATATTTGACATCTTATCAATATTAGTCCAATGAAAAAAATATGACCAACACTGGCACAACATACATTAATAAGTCATCAAATTGATGACTATATGTTGAAGATTCAATACTGATATGGTAATTGATACAATATGTTGATGACATCATAACAATATGTATTGAGTTAGCACTGGGGTTGTTTTGACATAACTTACATTTTTTCAACACACATTCAATGAATAAGATCTTATGAATGCCGAGACAATACAAATTGATTAGCTATTGCAATGAATAAGATCTTATGAATGCCGAGACAATACAAATTGATTAGCTATTGAGTTGTCGCTGTTACAACCTTCATAAAGATGAATTTTCAATGTTGTTGCATATCACATAAAATCAACACATTAAAAATGTTAAAACAATGGTACTCATTGTCAGAACATTAATACAATCCTATGAAATGCTGCGCATTAACAACTCCACCGATGATTCATTGTGTTTTCTCTTTTTCCTGTCAGGCACGTTTCCGATCGGCTCCTTCCCCGACTCTCTCTCTCTCTCTCTCTCCTCTTTTTGTGTATTTCCTCTGTCAGGCACGTTTCCGATCGGCTCCTTCCCCGACTCTCTCTCTCTCTCTCTCTCTCTCTCTCTCCTCTTTTTGTGTATTTCCTCATTCGAAGGAAAAACTCCGTCGCCACAAACTTTGAGGAAGTATGTAGGCGGATCGCCTGATTGGACTCTTGCGGAGCTCAACACGCTCTGTATCATTGTACGTGAATCGATCAAGATTCCGCTTCCCAGAAGCCGCTAGGTGTACTTGAGTCACAGAGCTTCTTCCCTTTTGTTATTGTATCTAGCCGAGCTTGTTCTTGATAGACATACGTCTCTCAATCGAACCGTCGTCTCTATAAATATGCGGATCTACTTGCCGATGAATCTCGAAGTGCTTGGCTTCACGATAGATATCGTCTAAGTCACGCCCGGCGTCGTTTTGCAAGAAAGAGTTTGAGAGAATGGAGGCTTGCAGGATTTGCTGAATAATAATATGTTGTTCTAGATACATACATCTGGAGGAAGAAAGAAGACTTGCAAGTCTATCTAGGGGAAGAAACAGGCTCTGCAGAAAACATAAAGAGACCAAGCTTTCTCTCGTCAGCAAGCAAGCTGCGGAAGAAAGTGTATTACTGTAGCTGATAAATCTGTCAGGTAGAATGCAAGAAAGAGTCTGTGAGAGAAGAACAGTTTTCTTTGCCGAGTGGCTGAAGGAAGGAAGGAAGGAAGGAAGGAAGGAAGGAAGGAAGGTGCAGTCTCTGATCAATTTCTTTTAGCAAATGTGATGTGAAGACTGAACGTTTTGTTCTTTCTTTTTTTGCAATGGCAGGACTCCGGAGGCTCAAAGACGAAGCTACAAGAAGAAAGTGCAGAGAGAGATTATGATTCAAAGTTGTTGCAGGGGAGGAGCTTGGCAGACTGTAGAAGCTGCAAGAAGAACCGCAGCAACGATTAGGAGGAGACAAGAACAACATCATATTCCTTCTCCTCCTCCTGGCCTGTGCAGGTTCGATCATGACTGCAGTCCTTGAAACAAACCGAAATCTGCAGCAGCAATTATCTTCTGAGAACAACAGTGAGTCAAACCAGGATTACTGCAGCACGTTGCAGTACATTTCCGACGCAGATTTAGAGGGTTGCTGCAGTGAAAGCGGCCCCGTTTCTTGTTCTTCTTGCGAGCTGACCCCTTATGGCAGTGTTGACGATGATGGGGAAAAACAAGGTTCGTGCTTGATGCCAGATGAACAACCTCAGGATCATCTTTTTAGCAGCAGCAACAACGACAACAGGCATACGAATGAAGCAACTGCAGAAGGAGCCCAACTGTCGATGGTGGCACTGCTATTAGCCACAGTTAGAAAATCTTTACTTACTTGTCAAGCTGGACCACAGAAGAAGAAACAGGAAGTAGAAGGAGAGCGGCCTCCTGGTGAGAATTCACAACATCTTCGACGATTCTCAAAGGCGGCCAAAGAAATGGACATGGCAATCGGATGGCCAACAGATGTTGAGCATGTCGCCCATGTCACCTTTGATCGATACAACGGATTCCTTGGATTGCCTGAAGAGTATGAGAATGAAGTCCCTCGCCCAACTCCTAGTGCCAGGTGGTTATTACTTTGCCTTCTTCTTCTCCGTTGCTCCCATTGTCCTTTTCAAGGTTTTCAATATCCAATCAAAATCTCTGCAAATTTTGTTAGGATGCCTGCAATGGCGAAAACCCATGTCCTTGACTTTATCTTTTTTGTTGTTTCTGGGAATGGGTTCTGACAGTTGACGAGTTTCAATGTCTCCGTACCAGCACTAATGTGAGGCTGATCCATTGAATACGGTTTCTGAATGAGTGCTTGAAGACATTCATGTTGGCCCTCATGGTCCTCAGAAGTCCATGTGTTTTTGACAAGGGTTTTGTGTGTGGTTGTGATGGTGGGTGTTGTTGGGAGTGCAGCCAAAATGTTTTTGGAGTGTCAGCAGAGTCAATGCAATGCTCATATGACTTGCAAGGAAACATGGTCCCCACGATTCTCTCGTCTTACAGAAACATCTCTATGATCAAGGAGGTCTCAAGGTTGTTTATTTGCTTCCCTCTCTTGCTGTGTCTTTCCTCTTCTGTGTGGCAGTCTTGTGTTTTTAGAGTTCAGGTTTTTTTTGTTCTTTTGTGTCTTTACTCGGGTGTAAGTCTTCGGTACTGGACATCTTATCACCAGTTTCTTGTTCAGAAAGACTGCTTTGCTGCAATATGGATGTTTTGACAGCTTTACAGCCAGAACAGTGAAGATTGGGAAAGTTTTCTTGTTGCAGAAGTCATGCTCTATGAACCAATGTGAAATGATAGATGACAATGAGCAGAACTCAAACCCAAAATCTGACTCCCATTATTGCTCATATTTTGTCAGGCTGAAGGCATTTTCAGGATAAACCCAGAAAATAGCCATGAAGATTTTGTCCATGAGCAGCTGAATAAGGGGATTGTACCAACTGACATTGACATCCATGCCCTGGCTGGCCTCATCAAAGTTAGTCTTCTGCTTTGTCATTGCCTTAGTTGTCTTTCTTATTTGTTCTGCTTTGTAGATAGTTTTCAAGAATTCTTTTTGATTTGCAGCTTCCACAATGCTGAGTCTTTGTACAAAGGTGCTTATACAACCATGGAAATGGAACAATAGGTTCAATAGAGAATGTCACAGAAATATCATATAGGTGGGAAACATTGACCTGTGATTTGGAAGTTTGTCTGTTGAATGCTGCTGACTGTGTGGGCAACTGTCCCTGTGGTCCTGTATTTTCTGTGTTTCCTTAGAGTTGGGTCTCTTCCATTTCCTGTTCGCTCACATGCTATTGGATCTGAAATCTCTGTAATGTTATGATCAGGGTGATCTCTCAATCTAGTTGACTTAATCAGAAGTCTATAGAGAAGTTCTCATACTTCTGGAGAAATGTGATTTGTACGTCTTGTGTAGAGCCTGCTCTCATGTGATTATTGTTTCTTGAGCTTCTGAGCTGACAACTTTGGGGTTTTCACAGGCATGGTTTAGGGAGCTGCCAAAGTGTTTGTGAGGGACCTGGCCTGGAACCTGTCATTTATCATGGCATGAATTGCCTACCTTCTCTTCCACTTCTAATACTATGATCTTCCTTCAAGAAAAACAGCAATAGCCTTAGATGCTCTACTCAATCATCTCAAGGTCAACATTTCATTATCTCCTTTGTATTGTGTAACTGCTTCTTTTTGCAATTTTGTGATCCAAAACTATGACAGTTTAAGAAGTCGTCACAATTCTTGCAACCAATGGCGCATATGCAATTTCTAAATGCTTTTGTTGTGGTGTGCCTATAACACATTTACAACATCATAATAAACATGAACACAATATTGATTCACTATTGAATATCCAATTTGCAACTATGTTGTTGCAACATTACATCACCTACCTTCAACAATACAAATACAATGTTGGGAAAGTATGATTATAACATAGATACAATACATAAACAACAAGAATACAATATTGAGTCTATATTGAATATATAGTTTGTAGCTATGTTGTTGCAACATTGCATCCCCTATGTTCAACAATGCACATGCAATGCAAATATGATGTTGAAAAAATATGAGTACAACATAAATACAATGCAAATATGATGCTACATCAATTATTATTGAAACAATACCAAATTAAATCAATACAATCAAAATTGTTTCAATGCTTATTTTACACGAACAAAGCACTAAACCTTGGACATCTTGTAAAAGTATTGTGAAAGCACTTAAATAGCACTAATACAAAGGGTTCCCCACTTTGTGATGTGCTTCTACTATATATAATTGGATTAACGGGAAAAAAATTGTTTGTTAATAAAAAATTCTATCTAAAAATATTAAAAGCATTTGAGTTTTTAATAAAAAAAATCAAGAGTTTAATTTATTTATTTTTCACTTCCCTTGTGCAAGGTAATAGGAAATGTAAACAAACTTTTTTTACATAACAAGTAAGTTTACATTTTCCTAGTCTTACACAACAAATATATGTGTATTTACAATTACCTAAACCCCAAGGGGGACACTATTTATAAAAAGTAAAAAATATGTGAATAAAAATATAAGGTTCAATATATTGGTTGTTGGGTAAAAATATAAGTTAATTAGTTAAAAAAAAGGTACATTTTAGTCAAATAATCAATTTAACTATAATATAAGGTATGTAATAATCTGAAATAATGGATATAAAATGATTATAATTAATATAAAATAAATTTAATATGTATATATTAAATAATTATATAATAATAAGATGATAAAAAATATGTTGAACAATTATTTAATACCCCTCAAAATGGTCATTTAACACATGTAGTTCCCAAACTTTACACTAAATGTCCCCCCACGAGACATGAACAACATTGAAATATGTCTTTGTTTTGGTTTTTCACTCATGATGGTGGTCTCTTGAAATATGTCTTTTGAGTTTCCTAGTTGCTTGGCACCCATGACTGGTGTTCTATTTTGGGAAATGGACCTCTTTATTGTACATGGCAATAAAGTTATTCTCAAAATCATCTCGTCTTTGACCTACCATTGGGCTTGTTTTGTTGATTTTCCATGCTAGGATTATTACTATTGTATTTTTCACCATTTAAAGGTACATGAATTAATATGTGAAAACTAGGTGTTTGGATGAATATTTGTGCATCTAAAAGATGCAAATCCATCAAAACTTAGAGCTTTATGCTTCTTGAAGTTCAACAATAGCTGAAGCTAAAACACATTGATTTGGAAAATGGCAAGGCATCAAGGTTGAATATGAAAGATCTCCTACTAGCCATCCAAAAATTGTTCAGCCTTATAACATACCCACATTATTCACACAATTATAGTTTGAATTTTTCAACACCAAAAGTTGTACCCTTTTCCAAGACTTGATGCTCAAGCTTGTGATAGGGAGAGCTAATAGGTTGTGTTTGATAATAATCTGCATTAAAATTTCCTTTTGCCTGGAAAAAAACACTTGTCTTGGAACCTTTAGTACACCATAGAAAATTGACAAGGATAAATTTTGGAACATGTTATTTACCCAATTACATTCTCAACACTTCAAAGCCCTCTTTCACATGTAGGTGTTTGAGCTAGAAGTACCAAACACAACAATGGGAGAGAATGGTGTTTTGAGTGTGAAGCAAAGGTACTACTATTCAACCCAGTTAAATGCATTAGGTGTTGAGAATGTAATTGGTAGGCATGAATGCAAAGACAGAGAAAGCTTGAGTACTACAATTCCTTTGTAATTGACATTCACATGAAACTTGCAAAAAAGACATCAAGTTCTGGGTTAAATGCCTTTGGTGTCGAGAAGGTAATGTACTGTAGGAATTGGTTGGCATGCATGCAAACTTCAAAGAGAGTGAGAGAGAGAGAATGGGTTTTACATGAAAGCGAGAGAGAGAGAGAGAATGGGTTTTACATGCGAGAGAGAGAGAGAGAGATTGGGTACTATACCTTCGTAATTACTTTCACACCTAACTTGCCAAAACATCAAACATTGAAGTCATGCGTAGAGTGAAGTACAGATTTTGCAGCCATTTGGATACGACAAAAACACTCATTTCAATTGTCTGAGCTTGTTCCATTTCGTTGCATCTTGTGTAATTTTTAATGATTCTGATCATTTCTCACTGAGATGGAAAAGAAAACATCAGCCAACTTTTGACTTGTTTTCGTTTTGTGTGTGTGTGTGTGTCTCTCTCTCTCTTTCCTCTTAGTCTAAAGTAAACGAAAGATCTCAAGCCCTTTTGCTGCCTGAATTTTTCAAACTTTGGGCATTCATCTTTGGATGGTTTGATCTTTGGTGACTTGACCTAATTTTTGCTTTGAAAAAAAGATGTAAAGCCTGTGAACAAATGCATCCAAAGCAAGTAATTGCCTGTAAAATGTAGTTAAAAGAGAAAAGATAAAGTGGTAGTAAAGGCTGACACCTTAGTACCTTGGCCAATTCGACACTAATTATATTATTTTTAAAAATGTTGAAAATTTCAAAAATTATTTCTTCCAAATCAAAAAAAATGTTGTGAAGGAAAATAGTGAATAATTTAGGAATATTCCATTTGTTGAAAATGAATTTTCAAAATTAATTAATTAATTCATTAATTATTTGACAGACATGTGTTGAAATAGGTGCTTCTATGGGGGGGCATGCCCAAAGTTCCAAAAGAATTGCTGATGGGTCCAATCAATATGGCTCCTTTCAAATTTACCAAAAAAAAGTTGTGAGGGCACCCATGATCTAATTAATATGAATCACAATAAATAAGTGCCCCCAGTTTATAATTGGGGGGCGGTGGGGGGGGGGGGGGGGTATTAGCCCAGGCCAAAAATGGTGACAAACAGTTTTGGAAATAGAAATTTCATACAGCCAATCCAATGGGAAGGCTCAGCATGCACTCAAAGTGCCTTGATTTATTTTTTTCATTTAAGTTTTGGGTGGGGGGATAGGGTGGTGGGAGGGGTGGGGGTGAGGGGAGGATTTTTTTTTTTCATTTTGCCTTCGTTCCCATCATGTTCCCTTCAAGTTCCCAATGGGGGTTCCTATTAGGTTCCCAATATGTTCCCCAAGGGTGTTCCCATTATCAAAAATGATCCCAAGGTAAATAACTCAGGACCATGATGGGGTCTTTTGCTTCTTCCTATTTCCTTTTTTATTTGTCTCTTCATTTTCCTTGCCTTTATACTTTTTTTTTCTTTCCCTTTAGTGTTTCTTTCACTTAAACTCTAATTTGGCGGGTTATTTAAATCAACCACTAGGTAGTGGGGATCGAGGTTTTTGGAATTTTCATTAAAAAAAGTTAAAAGGGAATCAATTAGAGCACTTGGATTTTGTAATTTTTATTTGTTTTTGGTAATGTTGTAGACCAAGTCCAGACCATCCGTCCGTAGACATCCTCAATTTTGAGTTGACAAGCCTTGAACCGCGGCTCGGTAGCAATCTCCATGCCCCCCCAATTCCGTGTTTTTATTTATTTATTTTTCTTGGGACAATTTGATGATGTATCCAAAGTGGCAATGATCCAGAAAAAATTGGCTAAATTAATAAGCTAAATTTTAAGCTAAATTTGGCTATATACAAGATATGAAAGTAAAAAAATTTATAAAAAAATTCCTTCAATGTTTGTGGATAGCTAGTGGAACTTAAACCACCAGCACAAAATTTCTAGTATATTTGGAGGGCACATTATCGAGTCGAATTTTTCCTCCCCTAATGGGGCGCACACATTTCAATTTTTGAAAGATCTCATCATGTATCACAAGAAAAAAAAACGATTAATTTTTTATTTTTTTTTCAGGGGATACTTTGCATTGGGTAATGTCCTCAAAGTGAGGCTTTCCTGAAATAAGTGGCATCGGCCGGGCGAAGGGTCGAACTTGTTTCAGGAACGCCCCACTCCAAGGGTGTGAAGGGTAATTGTTTTTTAAAATGCCGGCAAGAACATAAGGCCTAGCACCACTATGGACATTATATGTCTTTAGAAGCACCCCATCTTGGTGTAGGGGAAAAAAATGAAATAAAATAAAATTTCAATGAGATTTTAATGCACAATAAAGCCCTTGGCCATTTGCTTTGCGGCAATCAGGCCTTTGTATAGGTCAAAATTTGGCAAAATTATGCGACTAAAAAAATCCACTTCCCCAGGGCCCCCTTCCCCACCCACACATGATATCTACAAGAGTGGATTTCTTCAACGTCAGAAGTGCACATGGAATTCCTAAAGAACAGACCTGAAATTGAGAGTTGTTGATACGTATACGCTGGTCTTTTGTTTTGTACGTACTCATGTTTTTCTGTACTCCAAGATTCTTAGTAATCAGCTCCAGAGTTTCCTAAGCTCATAAAAAAGCATTCAGAAAGAACAGGTAGGGCGTGTTCTTCAGAAGGGCTACCTATTTATTATCCAGAGTGACATACTGAGCACCAGTGGAGATGCTCTTAGTCCAGGCTAGAAATAGTGGCAGCCAATATTAGGAAATAGAATTTCCATGCAACCAATGAGAAGTCACACCATGGAGTGAAGGGCATGTCTTTTGTATGTACTAACACAATTTTTCCAAAGAGCATATGTCTTTGTATGTACACTTTTTTTTCTTTTTTTTTTGCCCCTTTTTTTGTTTTTTGGGTGGCCCTTTTTTGGCCCTTTGCTTTGAACTTTGGGGTTTTTTGTGCCCAGTTTTGACTAGGTCTCACTCTTGTGTTCTTCTCCCATGCCCAGCTGCCACATGACGTATGAAAACTGTCCATTCTGCCAAATTTTTTTTTTTGCCTTGTTGGCATTGGATGTAGCTAGTACCCATTCATGTAGCTGTGTTTTTATTTTATTTTGGAATTAATTTTTATAAAATTAAATAATTAAAAATAATAATTAAACGGATTTTGTAATGTAGCCAAGGTGGTGAGCATACAAAAAATAATTTAGCCAAATTTGGCTACATATACTAGATATAAAAGTAGGGAAAAACTCAATTGTGGCTAAATCTTGTTATTAATGGTCACCAGTTTGGCACATTGAAAAACTGACAAGAAAAACATCATTGACTGGAACTTATCATAAAAATTTGGCGAAATTTGGACTTTATGTTTTTGGAAATCTGGCGAATTGGGCCTGTGTTTTTTTCCCCATGAAAAATCCTTTGTATAGTTTGAAATCATATTTTTCAGGTCACAATTTGGCTAATTTATTTATTTTTTAAAAACATACACACACTACTACCATGTACGTAGTAGGTGTTGTAAATAAATAAATAAATAAATAAATAATATGTGTTGTAGCTTTGAGTAGAGACAAAAGCTGGAGCGGAGATGCAGATGGAGCTAAAGAATCTTGGAACTTATGAAAATGTTTGGCGACTTTTTCTCCTCAAATCAACCGCTTGAGATCAAAGATTTCGATCCTTGTGCTCATCTTTTGCTAGTAATTTCATGATTCCCCTTTTGCACAAATCCATCAAGAAAAATTTGAAATTCAAGTCCCTTGGGGATCTTGTGGGTACGAGAGAGGTCTTTCCTTCTTTCTTTCTTTGCAGTGCTCATTAGGGCAAAAAAAACAATTCAACCCATTTCCCCCCAAAGATTTCATCAAGTTCTTCATCATCATCATCAGCTGGGATGCAGCTGCAGAAGATTTCTCAGCTCTAGACTCTTCTTAGAGAGAGACAGGATTGGATTGGAAAATCTCAGCTCGGAGATCCAGTGCTGCACTGTTGCTGATGTGCAGAATACTGTTCAGTAGCTTCTCTAGTGTGAATTGAAGAGAGAAAGAAACGTTTGAACACCCATGTTGTTTAGGATTCAAGTAAGGTTGTTGAACTTACTGTGGACTAGAAATTTGCAGCCAAGAAAACTTGGGTGCGAGAGATCAAAGATTGTGGGTTTTGATCTGAAGGTCATCATGATGATCTAGTTGCTTGCAATTAATTGGGTTTTTTTTTCTGTAGTTAATGCTGTGTTTGTGGCCAACAAGAGATTGATCTTCTTTGCAGGTCTAGTTTGGTGTTTTGGATTTGGAAGAACTAGAAGATACCGATCGATCATCGGCTGTTTCAATACTAGTAGGAGTTCGACATATGGAAACACGGGGAGCTGGCCGAGATCCTGGAGCAGAAGCTGATCGGCATCACCACAGCTACTATAAGCAGTCTAGTATGTCTGCAAACCGGGGAACCGAAGTATTCCAGAGGGCCTTGTCGCAAGTGTCGGAGAGAGGACAATTGTTCGAAGTGGTGATATGTTTGTGTGTGTTGTATTTCATTCTGCGATTGCTGTACAATAGCCTTGCGTTTATCCTTACACTCGCTCTCCTTATCTGTATCTTCATGCATTTCTTCAATTCTGTCTCCGCTGGATTCGACCCAACCTCGATGAAGAAGAAACATGTTACAACACCATAGATAGATCGGTCGCCTAGAATATGTGTGTGTCCACCAGCTGCATGGGCCAATTCAGTAAGTTTATAGCTGATCAAGTCGGAGCTGGTCATGGTGCGCAGCTGCTGCAGAGCTAGATTAAAGACTTAGTCTTATAGCAAGGAAGTCCGTTCTATTCTGTTGCGAATATTCAAACCTTTGGCATTCTATAGCTCAGGTAGCTTGAAGAAGAATGCCTGGAATTGTTGTTGCCAGAAGTTTTAGCAGAATCTAGAATCTAAAATTTCTTGAACCGTTTTATTATGAGGCTACTGTGCCCATGAGATGCAAATTCCTTGCACCTGATCTCCTCTGTCCAATATTATTCTCTCATGATGCACCGAGGCTCCCATGGCCAGCCAGCTCTTTCCTTCTTCACCACCCAGCTACTGAATCTCGTTACTCCATGGCCATCAAAGCACCAACCAAGCTTGTTTGTTTGTTGCCACTCCAACATCGCAGCTCATCCAGGTTAGACGCTACTCTCAACACCACATAATATCAATATATCACTGAAGCTGTTGCAGATCAGAGAAGACACTTGAACATTGAGCTCATGAAATTTCAATGAACAATACTTGTGATCAGGAGCTGCCGCCGCCGCCGCCGCTGCTGATGATGATGATCAAGACCCATTCGAACATCCTTGATCGATTCTTCATGTGTTTGCAGTTTTTTTTGGTTGCTAAATGGGCATTTTTTCATGTACAACTACCCAATAAGGGATACATAGCTCTGGACTGCCAAGAAAAGATTGAATTCAGAAAAATAGTTTGGATTTTAGGATCTTATGAATTCCTGCCACACCCAACTACTCTCTTCATGATCAGCAAAAAGTTTGCAGTTTGCACCAGCAGTTGCAGAGATCCATCAATGCAACAGTTTATATAAACTGTAATATTATATTCTTTGAATTTTATAAACTCATGAAATTCTTGAGGGGCCATTTTCACAAGTTGTTGAGTAGTGTGTGCTAGGTAGCCCCTAAATTAGGTAGCTCTTTGACCATAGGTAGCCTTTTAGTTAAAGTCTTAACCTAGTTAGCCCTTACCCTAGATAGCTCCTTTAATCTATGTGGTGGTAACTTAAAAGAGTCGTGTGATTAGAAAACAACTATGATGATCACTTGGGATGTTCATCCTAGGGCCATTCACAAGTTGTTGAGTGTGCCCTAGGTAGCCCCTAAATTAGGTAGTTCTTTGAATAGTTCCACAAGTGGACCATAGGTAGTCTTTAGTTAGAGTCTTAACCTAGTTAGCCCATACCCTAGATAACTCCTTTTAATCTATGTGGTGGCAACCTAAAAGAGTCATGTGATTAGAAAAAAAAAACTATGATGATCACTTGGAGATGTTCATCCTTAATGTTAGGAGTGGTTCTCACTTTGGTGAACTTTATGGATAGCTTAAAAAGAGAATGAGTGGGTATAGTGAGGCTCAAAAAGTGAGGACTACTTTATGAAGAACTTTAATGTCTTCCTTTTACTTTATCATACATAAAGCACATGTTAAGAAACATTTCCAAAATGTAGGGCTGAACTCAACGACTATCACCTTGTGTTAGGTCCTTTATTTTGACCTAGGGCTTTAGGGTACACATAATTAATTGTACATTTAGTGATAATCATATTGTTGTTGAAATCTTGGTACAATTATTCATAAAGCAGATTGTGAAGAAATCAAGATGTAGATTCTATGTGCACATTTAACATCTAGTGCGTGGATACATAGACCATTATTGCACAAAAATACAAAATTTACATATACAGTAGCCTCCCGCCTAAGTACGCACCCGTTTAAGTACGCATTCCGGTAAAGTACGCATTATTTTCCTGAAAAAATAGGGTTCAGATTTAGGGTTTAAGGTTTAGGGTTTAGGGTTTAAGTTTAGGTTTAGATTTAGGGTTTAGGTTTAAGGTTTAGGGTTTAGGTTTAGATTTAGGGTTTAGGTTTAAGGTTTAGGGTTTAAGTTAGGGTTTAGATTTAGGGTTTAAGGTTTAGGTTTAGGGTTTAGGTTTAAGGTTTAGGGTTTAAGTTAGGGTTTAGATTTAGGGTTTAAGGTTTAGGTTTAGGGTTTAGATTTAAGGTTTAGGGTTTAAGTTAGGGTTTAGATTTAAGGTTTAAGGTTTAGGTTTAGGGTTTAGGTTTAAAGTTTAGGGTTTAAGTTAGGGTTTAGATTTAGGGTTTAAGGTTTAGGGTTTAGGTTTAGGGTTAAGGTTTAAGGTTTAGGTTTAGATTTAGGGTTTAGGTTTAAGTTAGGGTTTAGATTTAGGGTTTAGGTTTTGGGTTTAGGTTTAGGATACTGATAAAGATGCTGCAAAAGCTGCTGCTGTGGCTAAAAAAAGTGATTGGTCTTAAGTGCGCACCTACCGATTAAGTACGCACATTCCTCCCAGGTTCAAGTTGCGTACTTAAGCGGGAGGCTACTGTAGTATAGTTCAAAACTTCATATAATGTGGCCATCATGGGAAAATAGATATGCAGTTGAAAAGAATCTTGTCTTTTTTGGAAAAGCAAACAAGGGGCTGTTTAAGAACGGAAATGTGATTACAGGGTTTGACATTGTCATTGGGACTTTTTTTTAAAGGGAAAGTGGAGTTGCATAACATTTCAAAACTATGATTTATTTTTTTAAATAACATTTATAGTGATAAGGCACACATATCATTTATTATTTATTTTCCCAATACGATTATCTTTTATGACATGGTATGAAATTAGAGTTGGGCTACATTCTTTAAATTTAATCACATTCTTACACTTTAGCAATCACAAAAATCCAATAAAAGATTTATGGCTAGAACCATCATAGGGGAGATAAAAAGGGAAGGCCAAAGAAAGGTCAAAAGATGAACAACCCGCACAAACCAAAAAAAAGGAAAGAGTTAGTCCCTCTTGTGGTAGGAAGCTATCTCACCCACAACCACTTTAATGTTGCCTACATATGAATCGTGAGATCTAATAATAATGGGAGGTCTAAAACAAGCATCACTTGCCAACACAATCTTCTTCTATGGCAAAGGTTAAAGCACACTAAAAATCAATACTAAAACTTTGAAAAATTGAATGCAAAACGACAAAGATAAATGACCTCCCAATCATTTTTTGTGGAAAAGACGAGCACATTCCCTAATAAAATGATTCATATCACGTTCAGGTGCACCATGCACCTCCATGGCCATTGGAATAAAATGATGCCCCTCATGATGCCTTCTATATTTTTGGATTTTAGCAATGGCATTAAGTTTTGCAATTACACATGTTGGTCGACTAATGACACTTGAAGCCACCATCTCCCGGATTGGGTCAATAACCACCACATTGGCAATGAAAACCTGGTCTTCTTGGGTCATGTAAAAATCAACTCGTAATGAAACTCCTAACGTAAAGGTGTACCACCATTTTTTCCATACATTGTGCCCATTCTCTCGAATAAAGGCATACATTATGTCTTAAATGACATGATGGGTGGTTATCCACTAACCTCCAAACGAGCAACAAACTAAATGTGTGTCAAATGCATCCAACCCATGTCCACATTCACACATGAGAAAATTAAATGTTGAAGGTTGAATCAAACCGAAACGAAAATGCAACGCTAAAGTGAAAGTAAAATGTATGATGCGAAACGAATGAATAGATGACCTAACAATCAACCATAGCCTTACTTTATTTGCTCGAACAAGAACAAATGTAAGCTTTAGATGTTGAGGAAATGGAATCAGCTTCCAAGATATACCTAAGGGATGTGTCATGGTGGAAATCCATCAAAAATGTTTGTAGACTTGGGGCGTTGATAGTTACCAAATTTTCAAAAAAAGGGTGCATTTCCCTAGCAACAAGAGGAAGGTGATTTCACACTACACATAAGGATGACTCAAGCAAGTGTGGGCCTCCGGCAATTTGAAAAACATAATCTTTCAAAACAGGTCTATTGAAAATATAAAACTTAAAGCACAAATACGGAACCATTGAAGCCCAACTCCCTAAAAAAGCAAATGGGGCACAATCCTCCATAGAGAGAAGGCCTATACCACCAAATGATTTCAGTAATCAAGTTTAACACCTCGTTAAGGGGCCTTGAAAAAACTCCCACAATCTTGGACCCATAATGTCCCCACATACTTGCATAATTCTCTTGTCCAAACCCACCAAAAGAAACAAGAAAGAAAGAAAAGGAGGTACTTTTCGTGTGAGTTAATAAGGTCGATAAGCTACACATGAGGAAAAAAATGCCCAAAGTGACTTGGGTGTCTCCCAAGAAAAGAAAAATGATCAATATGCATCACATCCTGAGATAAAACTTCATCCAAAAAAAACATTGGCAAAGATTTGAAAACCAATTGGCACACCCAAAATGCATAAGCCATTTACGACCAAAGTGCAACCTTAAAGAATCTCTATGCCTAAAGAAATCTTTGATGGACTCCAAAGCTCAGACTTTGACACCTTGACCCTAAGCCCAACTAAGGTTAATTGGGTCGAAAGGTGTTCAAAGGGGTGGGTAATCTCACTCATAGGCCCCACGATGTGGGTATCGTCCGCTAAAAATGGAAAGATGCAACTAAGGGCCCACACTATGGTCTTTAGAAAAGTTTGATAATGGGCCAAACAAATAAAAGACCTCCTAGGGGGTCACCTACCTCATGCCTTGAGATGATTCAATAATGGTGACCCCCTCCACATGTAGCCCATGCTAGTAATAAAAAGAAAAGTGAATACCATGAAACAACTTGGTGAAAGAAATAATGTTTACCAAAGGCCCCTTGACATTACATAATTCTTTAAAAATAGCAGTTCAAAAAACGTTATTAAAAATGTTCTTAACATCAACCTACATCATGGCCCAATCAGGGTGTAGGTCAAAGAAGGTTCAAACGCCAAAAAGGATGGCCTCATAACCTCTAGGGGTTGATACTCCAAATTGATAGGGGAAAGGTACCCCTAAAATGGCCCCCAAAGCTATAAGACAATATAATGATTAATAAGTCAAAAAAACACCTCGCCTATGGCAATAGGATGAAGACCACCAGTGTCCTTTGTCATTGCCAACAATGTACTAGCCCCCAACACTAAGGCCATCAACCTAGGGATCCCCATAAGCAATAATAACAATAGCTTAAAATAAGTTTGAAAACCCTAAAGATGGGTCCTTTGGTATGAAACATCCTGAAAGATGTTCATATACCATCTCAAAAAGCCCATCCGAAGACAAATGGGGAGCAATGGTTAAGGTTTGAATAAACAAATTCCTATCCAGAACAAAAGTGTGTTCATGTTGATAGTAAAAAATAAGTGGAAGGACAAGGTCTGAAGGAGGGGGGTGTAGTTAGCACAGGGCAACAACGATATCCTTCAAAAGAATAGCCATTGTCATGGGTTGGAAAGCTCTGGTAATGTGGTTGTACTCATTGGATCTCCCTAAAGTTAAACATCGGTGAACATGAATGGTCAAAAAATCTTCACATGAATGGTGAGAAAATGAAACACGTGAAGACTCTTCCTAGAAAGAAAGAAGACTAATCATTCGCCAAAAACCTTTTAAGGTGAACATAAACCTCTCATTAACCTGATCGACCCCCTCAAATATAACATAAACATTAATGAGGCAACAAAAGGAAAAGGAACCATGTTAAATCATCCATTGGGTCTTCAACAATTTAATCAAGGGGTAAGCAAAAGCATGACTAACCTTGTCCTAGATGGTTTGAAAGATCCTATGAAACAAACTAAGGCACGTGAAACAAAACTTATATAGCCCCAAAATGAAGCTAAACCAACCCAGAAATGAACCCCAAGAAGCAAGAGGTATAAAACGAAGGAGAACCACACAAGTGGAAAACACCTACAAAAATAAAACAACCTAGCTAGCTTGGGAAATGAAGGTAGCAGGAAGGTGAACACTCTTGACATGCCTTGAAAGGTTGCCTAAATGTAAAGGCCAAAACAATGAAAACAAGGGGTATCCTAAACCAATGGCGGACATAAAAAAAGAACCATTCAAAAAAAAAAAAAACTGCACCCAAAACCCCTAGGAAGCAAAAGCCTAATCAAACCCCCCCCCCCCCCCCTTAAAAAAGGGTTAAAAAAGAGGGGAGGGGGGGGGACAAAGACTTTCTTGAAAAAAATGACTTTCCTACCATTGTAGGAGCTTACTAGTCATGGTGGGTTGGGTCGTTGTAAGAGCACACAACAAAGCTTTTAATATGTTTTCCTACCTTTTGAACTCGTTTCTCTCTCTTTTTCATCGGCTCATTTGCACAATTCTTCAAGTACCTACGTAGTGCAAAAGCTTGACGAATTGTTACACAATTTCATTTCATATTTTCTTCTTTCCCACAGGTCAACTAGCCAAGGGGGGACAATAAGTGCACATCTTTCTCATCTTTTTTTTGTTTTTCTGCGACTACCACCACTCCCAACTTGGTCTATCTCTATGGTCACCATTCTTTTAGGGCTCCGCTAGTTCTCTTATGGGAAACTCAAGCTCCTTTCAATGTAAAAGGAGTTTTCTTTTTCTCTAACAAAAGCCTATTCGTTGTTGCTCCCAACCTCATGCGAGAATTATACATAACAATAGATTATAGCCTATGATTCTTATGTCTATGCCATTTGTGTGCACTCCAAGCTTTTTCCCCCAACATATTTGGAGGTTGGGTCATCCAATTTTGGATGGGATGCTTTCACATTGTCCACCATCGCACCCAAGCTCCTAGGAGGAATCATGCTACAACTACAACTCCACTGCCACTGCCAAAAACTTTATAGTCTTTGGTGTTGGAAACCCAAAAACCTAGTTTGCAACAATAGTGAAAGCATGCTTGCATGAAGTCAATTCTCCAAACTCCACACCAAACACACAAAAGGGAGGAAATTTGGTCGTCATTGAAAAGCAACACGGCCAAGTCCAAGAATTGAAAATGGGTTACCTTAAGAAGTGAATAGTTATTACATTTTTGGTGGTTCAAATGAAATACAAATATTATTGTAGAATTATTTTTTTAAGTGTACATGTTTTCTTTCCTTTTAAACTACCGTGTTTGCACCCCATTATCACATGTGCTCATGTCAATGTTCATTCACATTGAGTTGTTTGCACACGTCAAACAATTAATTTTTCACCTAAGAACCATAATAATAATGTTCATGTTAGTATATATGAAAACACAAATATATATATATGAACTTCAAACTCAAATTCTTTCTCCCATTTCACTTTTCCATTTTAATTCATCATTATTTGATCATTGTGAAAAATTCACATTCCACCACCCAAATGCTACAAGCATTTCATGGATCATTCACATTTGAAAGTGAAATATGATTACCATCTTTTCTTACTTTAGCACAAAGATATTTTCAAGGTCTAACATATTTCTAACATTACAAGGTTTAGCTCAAGAGATAACCTTTCTTTGCCCTCAACCGCAATCAACCCTTCCTCAAGGTCCCAACTTAATGGGCTAAGCCTTGAGGGGCCTTGGCAATAATAAATTCATTTACTCTATTCATTCTTAATCTATATAATTAATTAAATTCAATATTTGGGTTTTAGGATTTTGAATGTGGGTTTTTATTGGGTCAAGGCCTAGGTCTAAAAACCAAATATAGTGGGTTTACATGGACTTAGACTTGCTTTAGAATTAAATTTAAACAGTCTATATAAAACCTAACTTGGTTTACAACCTTCTTTGGGTATGTTTTTAAAATTATGAGTTTCAAGTCATAGATTTTAAAAAGGGATTAAGGTCCTAGGTTTAGATAAAAATTGGATAAGGTCCTAGGTCTAACAATAAATATTTTCTTTCCTCCACTAGCTCTTTGTTTTTTTCTCTTCTTTCATTGATTTTTTTTTTGTTTTTTGCAAGATAATGAAGGGAATCAATTTGTGTTGTTTTGTTTATTTTGGGAAGAAATGTTTTTGTGTTAAAAGGTGCTATCACATTGATAAAACCCAAAGCAATTATAATCATTATTTAATTTTTCATGTTTTAATGGTAGAAATTATATAAATATTGCAAGTCATTTAAAAACATTCATTAAGCATTGTAAAAGCATTATAAGGACTCCTATTTTTTAAACATGACACATTTTGAAAGAACTGATTTTAAAAAAATATTTCTACATAATAATATATTACAACTTTTTTTGAGTGAAATTTAAGCTTTTTCAATTTCAAATAGAATATTTGTAAAATATTATAAAAATATTCCATATTAAACAATCATCTAAGCAAGCAAATCTAGTTCTTATTATCCCATTTGCATTCTAAAACAAAAAAATATGGGTGAATAATTGAAACTAGGGTTATTGATTTGTGGTTCTTCAATCTCCTCCTAAATATTGATTTTCCCTTAATCTTTATGAAAAGTGTGCAACAAAGTTTTTCTTGTTCACAAGCTTTTGTCAACCAAACAAATATGTTTAGAAAATGAAAATTGAATTTTTGTGCCATGTTATTTGTGCCATGTTATTATAGTTTTAATAAACCAAGTGGAGAATGCACAAATGTTAACATAATGTTCAATATGAAAATCACAAGTGAATCAAAGCATAGGTATGGAGTACCTTGTGGTATCCAAGCAAGAAAACCTATACTTTCTCATGGCAAGGATTTGGGAATTACTACAACATTATAAGTTATGATTTCTTGCTTCATTGTCATCTTGGTAATGGAACTTGCACAAACATGGGGGACACTTTAAAAGTTCAATAATCTAAGATGAAATGTGATGGGAAACCTAGATGGAAAATATATTGATCTTAGAATTAGTTCAAACAAGAAGGAAATCTTTTTGGGGTGTAGGTGAAACGAAAGAAACTATCAATTGTTTCATCCAAGATACCATCATCCTAAATGCGAACCCTAATGCAAATATTTCTTATTAAGTGTATTGTAATTAGGGCAAGGTGAAAAAAACTCCTAAAAAACATTAATGAAACAACTTATGCCACTTTACATAATAAGTTATACAATTCCAAGGAGGAAGAGAAGGTGTTATCCCACAATGAAAACATATAACATGTAGTCAAATAATCATATATTCTAAATAATCAGACTAGATATAATTTGAAACATGACATTCAAAATAAATTATCTCCAAACACAAGCCAAAATATTAGGGGGAAAACAAAACATGAAAAAATCAAATAGCGAACTATTTTTTTAATTTTTTTTTGCTTGCTACCTACCTCGATGCATTTTATTTTTTGTGTCCTCTTTCTTTTTTACTTATTTTGAATGAATCCTGTCGAAGAAAGAATGAAAAGGGATGTAAAAAATATATACATTTTTTTTTCACTACAAGCTTCTAAAACCCCATGGATATCTACATTTTATGTTATGCCCTTACTTAATCAAAATTCAATGTTCAACTACGAGATGGATTTAGTATGTAGTAATTACATTATGATGAGTACCCTTTGTCAAATAAGAAATAATTGATGGGGCAAAATCCTAACTACTAAAGGCCTTAAATTGAAGGCACAAAAGGCGCATGCATCAAAAGTTAACCCAACCTTTTATTGGTTTTTATTAAGTTTAACATATGACAAAATATTGTGATTTTTTAATCTAAAACTATTTGAATCCCTTAAATTGGAATGCGTGCAAAAATCCTAAAAGTGTTTTTGTACATTTTTCATATGTTTCCAATTAATTTAAAAACCTCCAATCCATTTATGATTGATATAACTTTGATTGGTTTTTTTTGCCATTTGTTGAATTATTTTATTATATTCTAGATTAATATTTACCAATAAGAAATGGCCTTTTGCACAAATAATAGATTCAATCAAATTACAAGCCTTTTGTAAACAAATAAATGTTTTTTCTAAATTAATAATAGTCATTTATGTGGACTAGTTATGACCGTTTCATGGCCCCTAGAACAAATGAAAATGGAATTAAAAGATTTCAATTTCAATGTTTTAAATTAAAAAATCTAAAAATTTCAACTAACCTTGAACCCAACCCTAGAACCATCCCAAATAAAAGTATAAAATTGACCCCACCTTGAACTAAAAACCAATGAATCAAACATAAGGCCTAAAGCCCTTGACCTAGGAACTAGCAATGTTAAAAATTGGACCTAGCTCCACAACCAATGGATTTTAGTTCCTAGACCTTGGAATTATAAGGTTTTTCATTTTACCAAAAAATTAGACTTGGGTCCAATGTTTTTCTTTTTTGTAAAAACCATGAATTGACCAACATTAATTAAATTAATTGTTTTAGAAAATCACCTTTTTATATTGATATAAAAGCATTAAAAGTACATATAAAAATGGTGTATGCTAGATATTTTATTATGTTCAAAATTTTAATAAATTTTCCACCTTTGTTAAAACCTAAGGTAGTAAGAACATTACACTTCCATACATTATACAACTTCAACCCAATTTCTTTAATTACAAGGCCCATAACATTAATGGTTAAATTGGTGGCATGGAACATAAATAGTATGGCAATAGAAAAAATAGGTGGCATGAGTGCAATCACATTAATAAGAAACAAATCTAGTGTTTCATTTTTCATGTTTTCATCTCAAAATTGTATTAATATTGCAAGTTGTTCAAAAGCATTCATTAATCATTATATATGTGCACAATATATAGTGCAACATCTTTTTCAATCAAATTTGATTTTTTCAATTTTCAAATAGAATATCTCTAAATGTTTTTTTAATATTCCAAAATAAATTGTTGTCTAAAGAAGCAACCCTATCATGTTTGGACCCATGTGTACCCATTCTTGAAAGTTGGTTCTCTCCACCATCTCAAACATAAAACTTCTTACTTGCAATGATGAACAAATTCAAGGAAATTTTTGGAGTGTTGAAGGGAAAACCTCTTTTAGGTTCATAATACATGACAAAAAGGTTCATTTAAACCTACTTGGTAGTCTAGATACAAAGTCACAAATAAATGAGTGTCAAGATTGTTTCATAACAAATTAGCTTAAGGATGCCTCCACAATTTCAAAGGAGCCAAAGAAGTTGTTGAATGCAATGAAAAATTATATTTTCATTATTTTGAAAAAGCACCATCAATTGTATTTTATAAATTTTTTATACATCTTTCGGAATTGTGTTTGTTTACTCATGAAATTAAAATCCCATGAATTTAGAGTCCCTTTATGTACAAAAGCACTTGTTGAATCTTGAAGTTCTTGAAATTTTTTTGTGTTCTATCAAATTTTGTTGTGTTGTGTTGAGTTGCGGAGTTCTTAAATTCTACTATGTTGTGATGAATAATTTTGTTGCAACATTTATTTTTTATTTGTTGTTGTTACTTTTGACAGATGAATAAGTTTGGGAACATTTATTGTTGGAGTTCATTGGTATGCATTGTTTTGTTGTTGAGGTTTTGAAATTGGGATGAGTGAAATGGAGATAAGTGAACTCTAACAATGCTCATCAACATTTCTTCCTTGAAAAATCTACTTTGTAATCTACTTTGCGCATGTGTATGTCCAAAAGTTGAATTGGAGGTCCATAGTTACATTTGAAGGATTTTTAGGTCAAATTGGAGGGCCATGGTTCTACATTGTGGGATTTCAAAGTTGAATTGAAACCCCGTGATTTACATTTTAAAGATTCATAAGTTGAATTGCAAGCCCCATGATTTTACATTGTGAGGATTTTCAGCTTGAATTGGAAGCCCATGATTCACCTTTAAGGGATTTTAGGTTGAAATAGAACCCCATAATTCTTGAATTTTGTTGGATTTTTAGGTTGAACCATGATTTTTTTTAAAAATTGAATTCTTAAGTTGAAATGGAAGTCCAAGATTTTTAAATTTTGTGAATTCTTAGGTTGAAATGGAAGCTCATGCTTCTTTAATTTTGTGAATTCTTGGGTGGAAATGGAAGCACATGGTTTTAAAATTTTGTGGATTCTTTGGTTGAAACGAAAGGCCTAGATTTTAAAATTTTGTGGATTCTTAGGTTGAGGTAGAAGACCATGATATTTAATTTCGTGGATCCTTAGGTTGAGATGGAAGTCCATGATTTTTAATTTTGGTGGATTTTTGGGTTGAAATGGAAGTTCATGATTTTTAAAATTTACGGATTTTTAGGTAGAAATGGATGACATGATTTTATTTTATTTCATCGAAATTTTTAGCTTGAAATGAAAGCCCTTGATTTTTAAATTTCACTGAATTTTAGGTAGAAATGGATGACATTTTAAAATTTTATGGATTTTTAGGCAGAAATGGAACCCCATGATTTATTTTATTTTATTGGCTTTTTTAGGTTGAAATGAAAGCCCTTGATTTTTCCATGCCAAGGATATTTAGCTTCCAATGGAAACCCATGATATTTACATGTAAAAAAGGATTGTTTAGGTTCCAATGGAAGCCTATGTTAGTAAAATTGTAATAAGGATTCTTAGTAGGGGGGGGGGGGGGGGGAGAGCGGGGTGGGCTGAGTATAAAGCACAAATGTAACCTAAGTGGCCACCGCCTAATCTGCACCTACCTTATCCAGGGCCACGCTGCACGCGTGCCGTCACTCACCCCTGACCCGACCGGACGTTTCGCCCTGTCTTGTCTCTTACTCTTCTGTCTCCTGCTGCTGCTGATGCTGCTGCTGCTGTTGTTGTTGTTGTTGTTTACGTTTGCTTCTCTTCGGCGAACTCGCCCTCCTCCTCCTCTCTCGCATGTCTCCCGATCTGCTCCTCATCGCTGCCCCCTGTTCCACAAGGAATACAGAAGCAGCTCTCTTCTCATGTCTTCTTTTGTAGTGCCCCGCATGGGCATTGATTTCTTCTTCTCTGTTTCAATTTTTCTTCTTCTCACCTGAATAATGAATTGTGAGTGTCCGTCTTTTTCCCGGCTGCGAAACTCTCGCGCGCGCGCGCGCGTTTTTGTATGTAATTGTCTGTCTGTCTTTCTGTGTCCGTTTTTTTGGTTTTCCTTTTCTTCACACATCGGTAAACGGTTTCTTCTTATCTAAGCATGGTTATGTAGTCTCTGAGAACGTAGGAGATGAAGGAGGTTTTTTTTTAGCAGATTTTTTTTTTTTTTTTTCTGCGTATGCGTTGCTTTATAGGTGAACGGTTTTTCAAAATCAGTGATTGATTATTCAAGGTCACCGTCAGACGGGGAAGTGAGAGTATCGTAACATGGAAGGAGCTAATGAAACCGGAGCGGTTTCTACACTGTTCTTTTCAATTTGCATCTGTTGGAGGGAGATCGCAGCTCTGTGAAAGCCAAGGTTGCGGAAATGGCTACAGGCGCCAAGAGCCTGGGAACCTGCTATTCAATTGCTCGACTTCCAGGTAGCTGTATCTCTGAGATGGATATGAGAGCAAGCTCACGGATAATAGCATGTTCGTGTCCTTCCTCGAGGCTCTCCTTCCTGTCTGCTTTTCGCACTTCTTCCTCCTCCATTTCAAGATCGCGGTTGCCGACACACGAAAGAAGAGGTTGTGAAAATCATTTTGTGACTGTCCGAAGGGAGTCCAGACGGAAGCTTCAGGCAACAAGAAGCCCTAGCTCCGAGCCTCAGTTATGGCAAGAAGAAGCCGATCTTGCTTCTGTCTTCTCAGGCAGCTGTAATCCATCTTCGAGAACAACGACAGCGGACCTGACCTCACCAAGGGAGTGGAAGCAAGGGGTGCAGGAATTGTTGAGCGAGAAGCCTTTGGAGGGTTATTTGGAAGCGGGATCTTTGCAGCATGACGTTGGCGTCACTTTTCTTATCTTGCTTGGTGCATATGCTTGGGTTAAATTGTTCAACTCCCTCACTAAGCACCAAATACTTGGACAGGTACAACATGCTTGAGAAACCCCATTGAATTTGGAAACTTGAATTGACTTGCAATTCTTTGTGCTTTCTGAAATTATCTATTTTATGCCTACCTAATGAAAGTGTCACCAACAAGCCAAGTGTGCTGCACTTGCAATGACAAAGAATCATAAATAGCTATTGGTTGATGCATCTCATTCATGTTCTGAAAACCTCCAGCCAAGTGCAATTTGCACAAATGAGATTCTTAATCAGTCAGCCACTCTGAAATATCTCATGTGGTGTCATACTTTGCATAGACCTGACTCAGTATGTCAGAATCCAATTTTTTGCATTTGATCTCAATAAGATCATGTCTTGGATGTTGGAAGTTGAGGATAACCTCACGCCCTTTGTTGCAAGAGACCCTGGAGATACAGGGTTTATCAGTAATAAATGCAGCCTGAAGGCAAAGGAGGGGAGAACAGAAAAATCAGCTGGCATGCTGCCCTGCTTGTTGGGGAAAGAACCCATGTGTATGCAAATTGATCTATACAGTAACTGCTCTGTTATCTACAAATTTTGTTGCTGAGTGCATCATCAGTACACACTGGAGAGGAGTTGTGCACTTACAGGGTTGTAACCAGTTTCTGCCAAATTTTGTTTCACAGAAGCTGAGTCGCAAGCTTGTGCACATAACCTCAGGATTGCTCTTTGCACTTTGCTGGCCATTTTTCAGGTGCTTTCCTTATGCAATATTTCTTCTTCCATATCTTTCTCTGGAAAGAAGTTTGGTCTCTACTGTATCACTTACAGAGTTTTGTATACACAGTTCTTGCAATGTATACCACAGGAATAGATGATTTAGTTAAGAAACATGTGGTATGCATGTACATTTGTATTTGCTATTTCTTTTGTTTCAGTGCTTAATGTAGCTTGTTTTTCATATGTTATTGGAATATGCAATGATGGTGGTTATTAGTTCTTGGGCTGGATATGGAAGGGCAGTGTCTCGCCCTGGGCAAGATATCTTGCAGCACTGGTGCCTGCTACCAATGGTGTGAGGCTTCTGGTTTATGGCCTGGGAATTCTAAAAGATGATGGGCTTGTAAAGTCTGTTAGTCGCGAGGGTGATCCTCGGTAAGCTTACTTGTTCTTTCATTCAGATATAAATCCTTTTCTCACCAATCTTGAGCCAGCAGCAAGTTCTGCAAGCATAATCTAAACTTACCTGCAAATCACAGTAAGGTTGAGTATTCAGAGAGTTTTTCTAGTAAGAGTGCATGCATAGTAGATGGATGTTTGATCACTTGCAGCTAGAATTGTGTGGCAGGTTTCACAGTCCATGGTCCAGCTTCTCTAGTTTTGGTTACTGTTGAGCACTGGTCAGCATCATGGTGGCGTTTTTGTATCCTCAGGGCTTACAGTTCAGGTTTTTGGGCCTTAGGTTTTCAAAATGATTAGAGGTTCAGCACAACATGGGGCAAACACCACAGTTTGAGAGTCTGGATATTAAAATCTTACTGTATTTATGCAAAGTCTTGGTCTTTAAGAAGACCCATCCAAACAAGGTTTTGTGTGCAAACTGGTGGGTCAATCAGCATGGACATATATATAATGGGCCTGTTGGGTTGGTTGACAGGGAGCTATTGAGAGGCCCATTGTATTATGTGATGGTTTTGGTGCTGTGCACTGTTCTCTTCTGGCGTGACTCTCCAGTCAGTGTCGTATCCCTTGCCATGATGTGTGCAGGCGATGGTGGGTTTCAACCACAACGCTAGACTTGTCAAAAAATACAGCCACGTTGTTGATTGGATGTCCCTGAAATCAAGGTCTAAGGAGGTAGACCAAAATGCTTCTGATTCCCTGAGGAAGCATGCTAGTAGGTTTCATTGCCATGAGGCAGACATTGTTTCATTCGCCAAACAAGAGGTCTTAAGACATATTTTGGTAAAACAGGAACCTGATGGAGATCTGCTTGAATTGCAGGGATTGCTGACATTGTGGGACGGAGATTTGGATCAAAGAAGCTTCCCTACAACTCAGAGAAAAGCTGGGCTGGAAGTATCACCATGTTTCTCTTTGGCTTTGTTGTTTCACTTGGGTATGTCCCACAACCTGTCTTGACCCAATTTTCATAATTCCTCACACAAGAATCTGGTCACAGCCATATCCTAGTAGCGAACTTTTCCCTGACTTACACTCAGGCTGAAGCCTATGTGATGGTTGACAGCAGACTTGTACGGTGTCATGATTTCTTCATAAAGCTACACTGCCTATGTTGAGGTGATCCTTGGACAAACTTTTTACAAGGTGACTGGTCTTTTTGACAGGTGGCTATGGTACTTCTCTTTCATGGGCTTCTATCCATTTGATCTGCAAGGGGTGGCCCTACAGCTGGCTGCTGTATCTCTAGCAGCAACTCTTGTTGAATCACTACCTATCACAAACAGGTTTGATGACAATCTCACAGTTCCCCTTACTACAGTTATTTTAGGGCTTTTCTTGTTTCCAACACAATCCATTGCAGGAGTTTGCCCTAATGTTTTTTGATGAGTCTGTTCAAGGTTCTTCCTCAGCCCAGTGAGCTTAGGACTGAACCTCATTCAAGATAGAAGAAAACTTCTGTTCACAGGTCAACTCTTCTTCATGCTACTTTTTTACACTTTGGCAAATGAACTGGTGACTTCAGAGAAAATATTGTATTGAAGCTGACTCTTTTTGTGCTTCAGCCACAAGCCACCTTTGGATAATCATAAACAACATGAAAGAAATTTTCAAATGTAATTTTATTTCGATGGTGATGCAGGTATACCACATGTTCTCCCTAGGGTACTGTTACATATATAACTGTCTCAGTACCCAACTTTTTACCAGTTCCTAGCAATGAGCGAAGTTACTGAGTTGCAGACATACATTGACATAGGTTTTTTTGCAAAAATCACATTGCTATAATGCAGTAAGGCAGAACTCAGCCATGATACTGAGTAGCTCAACAAACTTGAAAGACAACAAGACCCAAAAACTAACAAGGACGAACAGAAAGTTTCCTTGAAAGACGAGAAAGACTGGAAAACTGATTTAGAAAGGGTAACATGGTCTCATATTAAATTTTCCACAACAATTAAGTTGATAACACAGGTCCACAATTTACCCATCTCAACCTTCACCTGCACATGTACAAAATTTTGCAATTCCAAGAGCAAATGCTAGAACAGGGACAGATTGTACCAAGCATCTCAGACCAAATCACAACAGCAGCCAGCAGATTTACAGTCAAAACCAGATCACGCATTTGCAAACATCATACAAGGAAAAGAAGCCTGGAAGAAAGCGAAGTGATCCATACTGGCACAGAAATTACAGAAACCTCAATGGTGTCTCAAGCCACTTCCAGTGCAGCTCAGCAAGCCCCTCCATACCAGCACATGACGATGAAAAGGCACATTCCCTTCCTTCCCAGGGCTGATGGATTGCTCACCTTTACGTTGGGGTTTTTTGGATTGCTCACTTTTGCATTGGGGTTTTTACTAAGCTCATAAAACCCAACGCTTCCAAAGTGTGGTTGAGTGTGTTGAAATGTTTCCTCTGTTTCTTCTTGTCAAGCTTTTACTTGAGTCTTAGGTAGGTCCACTTCATACTATGTCCCAGGGCCAGCCCAATTTCATAAGTCCCAACAAGAAGAGGCAAAGCCCCATGGAAATCAGGGCCTTGGGGTACAATAAACAATAGTATTCTGGGAGTTGGTGTGCCATAGTGTGAAGGACTTGGTCCCAAGCCCAAGGCCCGAGTCCCATGAGGAAGGGAAAGTCCATCTATGTGTTCTCCGAAAGCACTGCCAAAAAAATTCAGTGTATTTGGAAACCATGTTATACAACGGATTTGTTCCTAACAAAAAAGCAGTGCAATTTTGAAACAGAATTGCTTGCCTTGTTCCAAATGCCGGCAATTCCATTTCTAAATTGCACTGCTCATCTTAAATCTTTTGTGTTAAAGATTTCTCTACCTACTTTCTAAAAAGTTTTTAAATTAATCAAAATTGGTTGTGTTTCAAATTTAACAACAATAGCACTTCAATGTATAACATATCACTGCAAAGAACAATGAAAGATTTTTGAAATTCATACTAGAATCATCCAAATAATATAAAATGTGTAGATCAAAGAATTATTGATCGAAGATATCATAAACATCAATTACAAAGTCTGAAAGCACCAAACTGTCAATTTAAAATGTAAGAATGTAAGAATGTATACTACATCAATTAAAATGTAATTAAGGATATTACAAAATGTGGGTGCAGTTCATTAATCCTCGTTCACTAGACCAATGAATTCACTACATCCCCAACAAGTCCCATTCACTATGACCAAAAAATTCACCCAAAATCCAATGAAATCACTTGGCGTATATGGACACCTTTTGTTGGAGTAATGGATTTTAATAACTGAAACTTGTTAGTACTTGTAGGTAGAGGACCTATTGGGAGTATTAATAAAAGAGTTGTTAGTAGATTTTTAAAACTATAGTTAGAAACCATATTTTGATAATATGTACATAAAATTAAAATTAGTATTTAGTAATTTGGTTGAGTCTATTGGCAGTTTTAACAAGGTTGACAAAAGTTGTGAAACACCACCAACTTTTATTTTGCATGGCAAGATCTTAGATGTTGAGAACATGCATATGCAAGTTATTGCAACTCATTTTTCTATTATTAGAACTCGTTTTGTTGTTACAATAGATTCTATTGATGTTGAGGTTATGCAGTTTATGGTTATACAAATTCATGCTTTAGCTTGGAAGCCAATAGTTGGGGCTTGATTTGTTTTAAAAAATTGTTATTAATGACAACTTGCATGTGGATATTGAAAACCCACAAATGTTGCATTGTATTATTTGTACAACAAAACAAGAAGTGCTAATGATTTATGCCAACAACATATTCTACAAAATGGTCTTATAAAATTCGACAAGCTTAATGCGATCCTTCCTATGACCCACATTGAATATGCACATCCAAGATTGGTTGCTCAAAGAAAGTTGATCATTGCTAAGAAAACTAACGAAACAAATCATAATCAGGAATCAAGGAAAAAATGGTCTAGGCCAACTAGGTGTGCAATCATGATGTTTTTTGGTGCCAAAAATGTTTCCAAAAAATGTAATGAAACACATCAACAATTTCTTAAAGATTTGGTGTTATATATTTACAATGGGTACAGACCTTTTCTGCACGTGAAAATATTTGGCTATGGGAAGTTAGTCTTATAGTGTAATGCATGTGTGTTGTCTTTCCTTTTCACTTTGTTTTGGTGGAATAAGTGCTTCTTAAAGGATCACAAAAACCATGAAATTGCATCTGATGCCTCATCTTACTAAGGCAATAATTGTGTATACCAATTTTAATCTTTGACATGTTTAGAAGTGGATGGACACACATTAGAAGAAAAATGCCAATATCCAATTCAATTTGTGATTATAAAACAATTGCAACCAACATTTACAACTAAAATTGCTTTAGTTGCATAAGTGAAATCACGCCCAACATCTAGTCATAAATTATGACTTAACATGACATCACCAAATGGACCATCGATGATATACAACGTATACATGTTCATCGTTTAACCATCCGTATAACATTTGCAACTAAATCTTGTTTTTGCAATTATTTTTACAACTGTCAAATATCCACACATTATTTGCTTACATGTCTTAAATTAAGGTAACTTTTTTTAAATGATTTTACATGTTGAAAAAATCCATGCCATAAAATTCCAATTACTTAGGATGGTGCTACTTAACAATCCCAAAATCCACCATGTGGAATTATGGCAAATTTTGGGTGAAAATTCTTTTATTATTCAAACATTGATCTTGGCCATCCAATGTGAAATTTTATTTTAGATGGTTCTAGATTATGACACATGGTGTAATCAAAATTTTCCATGTGGAATATTAATCATATTTTGGAAAAAAATTAAATGAATATTTATTTGAGTACATAGGTAAATATATACATAAGCCTATGTAGATAGATAAAATTAAGTAGGTAGGACATATCATCCTACCTAGGCCGCATACCGACATACTTATTTACATAAATAATTAAAATTTATGTACTTACTTATTTACGTAGGTAGGTAGGTAAGTAGGTAGGTGGGCTAAAAAATAGGCATGTAAATAGTGTTATTTAATTTTATGTTTTTCTTTTAGGGTTAAGCTTCTTTGAGCTCATCCCCAATGACACATGTTTTTTAATGTGAAAATATATAAGAACACTACTACAATTCATAATTTTTTCGATTAGGTTTTCTAATTAAAAAAATACCCAAAATGACAAGTGTAAAAAAACACCTTGATAATTTGAACAAGTTGTTCTGTACATTCCAATGCAATTGGTAATCAAATTGGACCTTGTCATTTGATGGGTAGAATGATTGACAAAATGACTAACTATTTGATTAATAGATAATGGACCATTTGATTAGGTCAATTTTATACTTAAATTAAAACCATTTTTTGGATTAATAGGTAGATAGATAGGTAAATAGGTAGGTAGGTAGTAAATAGGTTTAGGTGGGTCAAAAAAATGCACTTAAATAGATAGGTGTTAACCTAGATTACCTAACCTAATTTAACCTAACTTCACCGAACTAGTTTAATCTAACCTACCTACCCTAACCTTTTAAGCATGCACATAGGTTATAAATATAAAGAATTGAACCCCAAACCTTCACAATAATAAACCAAGTCCTTATTAATGGACTACACCATCAAAAGTGTTTAACTTCTATCAAGTTTTTTATTTCACATATTTATTTCACATCATTAAACATAATGGATAAACCTAAGTGACAACTACTGGCTAAATTTAATGACTCAAAGTAATGTTTAAACCTAATGGCTAAATTTAATGACTTAAAATAATGGTTAAACTTAATGGCTAAACTCAATGACTTAAAATAATGATTAAACTTAATGGCTAAACTGAATGATTTAAAGTAATAGCCAAACCGAGTGGCTAAACTTAGTGATTTAAAAAAATGGTTGAACCTAGTGATTAAACTTAGTTATTTAAAATAATGGTTAAACCTAATGGCTGAACATAATGGTTAAACCTAATGATTAAACTTAATGACTTAAAATAATGGCTAAACTTAATGCCTAAACCTAATAGTTAAACTTAGTGACTTAAAGTAATGGTTAAACATAATGATTAAATCTAATGGCTAAACTTATTGACTTAAAGTAATGGTCAAACATAATGGTTAAATTTAGTAGCTAAACTTATTGATTTAAAGTAATGGCTAAACTTAGTGGCTAAACCTTGACTAAACATAGTTATTAAATTTAATGATTAAACATAGTGGTTAAACCTAAGTTATAATTAAGGCCTATATTTAATCTTAAATTTAAACATACTTATTGGCCAAATTTAATGGTTCAACTTAGGTTAAACCTAATGCCAAATTTAGTAGTTAAACATAATGGCTAAAAATATTGGTTAAATTTTAATTAAACATAATGGTTAAAATTTGGGAAAACCTAATAGTTAAATATAATGACAAAACATAGTGGCTAAACTTAATGGTTACACCTAATGGTTGTAATTAAGTAGGTAAATTGGTGGATAAGTAGGTAAATATTATGTAGGTACGTAGGTAGGTGACAAAGTATAGGTAAATAAGTAGGTAGGTAAATAATAGGTGGGTGGGTGGGTGAGTAATAGGTAGGTAAGTAACTAACCAAATAAATAGGTGGATGAATAGGTAGGCGGTAGATACATAAGGTAGTAGACCATGTCATATTTGATTAAGGATCATTGGCCATTTTGACTAAATGTTCAACTTGATTAAAAATCATTAATAATTTTTACTAAAATGTTCAATTTGATTAAAAACCATTGGTCATTTTAACTAAAAATCATCATTTTAATTAATTGTTCAATTTGATTAAAGACCATTAGTCATTTTAACTAAGGTTGTACAACTTGACTACGTGTATTTAATCAAATAAACCACTATAGTCAAGTTGATAAGTCAATAAATATCCCAAGGGAAGGGGGGGGGGCAGTTATTAGATTTTAGATTTATATATTCCCCACTCTATTATTATCTAATTTTTTAATATGCACATATTTTAACCACCTAACATTTGTTTATAATTATTTATAGAATCCAATTTTAGTACCCTATATTATTTTTAATTTCTAGATTTATAAAATTCAAAGCTAAAATTTGGAGGTTAAAGAAAAAATGAAAGCATGGAATGTATTTGAAATGAAAAAATTACAATTTACAAAATTTTATTAATCACAAATTCATCTAGAGTAGTTGCATCAAAACAATTTAACCAATAGATTTTTTTTCCTTCTCATAATTCATATTGATAATAGATATAATAAAATCTACATCCACCCAAAATCAAATTCAATCTTGAAATATGCAAGGTTTATTTAGCAAGGAAACCAACATTTGGAAGTCGACTTTTTTTAATTCACCACCAAGCTAACACATGTAGCAAGAATTACAGATAACCTCTTGAACAAATATTATTCCCCAACAACAACTGCACATGAAACCTTTTCCATGAAAGTGCCAACACCAAAGATTTTATTGTCTTGTTCAATAAAATGATCACATCAAACAATTGTCATTATACATGCTTAGATAGTAGGGTTTAGTACTTCAAAGATTGTCATTAGAAAAGGGATTACCATATTTGCATCATATTCAAAAGCAAGATGAATACAATCCCCATGTTCCACATAGTTTTTCACAAGTTGTAAAAACTTGAAACAAGGATCAAACATAATGGCAAACATATTTTGAACATGATGTGGATGATATACTTTCAAAAATTGTGAAAAAGGTTGATCACCTCAACAACTTCAGCTCGCATGTTATTTTGAAAGACAAGGACCTTAGCATCAAAGAAATTAAGAACATTAATAACATCAATAGCACTAGTGGGTACCCGCGGCTTTGTCGCCTTGTCCCGGCCGGGTCATTGGAACCCCCATGCGCTTTTTACTGCTTCGTACATTTTTCTCTTCGTCGAAAGCTCTCCATCCTACGGTCGTTGATCGATGCTCGGTCCTATTTCTTATCTTTTTCTCGTCACTTTTCTAGGCGTCCAATGGTCAGTGGAAATTCGCCTCGAGAATTTCGTGCTCCTAATAACACACATTTTTCGCCGTCCATTCTTTCCACGCATTAAAATACTAAATCAACACCTTCATGGATGCATTCTAAACTGCATTCTCCAACAGTTAATCATCCAGGTGCAGAGAATGGAATGAATAAGACAACATGTTAACTTTCGCAGTAATAAGAAGAGAAAAGAAAAGAAAAGAAAAGAAAAGAGACACCACACCAGTGTCAAGTGCGGTCTCGTCTGCTACCCGCCCGTTCCACCCTTCGTTTCCTCGGCTCCATCTGCCCTTCCTGACATTGGATAATTGACTAGGTCCACCTTTTCTATGCGGACTACCCGTTTCTTCATTGGCCGTGTTTATGGATCACAATCTGGGTCCCCCGCCCTGCCACCCACGCCCCGTCCACCCGGACCTGTCACAAACAGACGAACAGACAGACCTCTCCCTCCCCCACCCCCACGCCGAGCCCGGTCAGCTATCAGGTCGAAATCTGGGAGTGCCGGGCCGGGTCCAATTGTAATAGACCTCTCCCTCCCCCACCCCCCACGCCGGGCCTGGTCAGCTTGAACGTCGGGCCTCGTCACAGACAGACATAGTGCATTGTTCGGTTCTGCCATAGAAAATGCAGAGGCCGGTTCTGCCATAGAATTGCAGCAGAATTATCGTGTGAGACAAACGCGCACACAGACGTAGTGAATAATATAGTAGATGTGCCATCTCAACTTTCAAAGTCAATGTAAAACTAATAGATGTAATGAGAGCATTTAAGCATTAGATAATAGCCAATGACCTCCTAACCATCACACAAGTAGTGATAATGCAATTCAAAACATTTGTAAGTGTTTTCATAATTACCCAAATGTCAACCTTAAAAAAAATTTGCTACAAAATAATTGTCTTTTGTTGCCCACAACACAAGATAATGGCCTCTTTGATTTCTAGTGCCTCTTTAAACAATAATCACCTTATTGACAAATTTGGTTTTCATTTGGGTTTTGAGTTTTTGAGGTTACAAACCCCCTTTCAACACATGCCTTCTCCCATTCATGCCTTCCTTTTCCAATATTTTTATTCATGTGATTATCTTCTATAAATTGCCTTAGGCAACCTTCACATTGACATGTTTTAAACCTATAGTCACTTTTTTCTCATTTGCAACATATTAATAGGCTCTAAACATGATGTGACCAAAACACATACCTTCGTAAACATGTTGAAGTTTCAAAGGGACAATCAATAATGCAACATAATGTTGTTGCCATAAACATTAGGTTGTTGATTTTACATTTCACAAAAGTAATCACATAATGCATCAAACCATACTTTTCAAATAAAGTATGCAAGTGCCTAGCCATGAAAAACCTTGTGGTTTCATGAACTTCAAAATAAACCAACACTAGCATGCATAGGGGTCCAAAATTTGTTCAAATAATTAATTACCAATCATTATAACAAAATGCATCTATGTACCCCAAATGATTTCATTGGATTTCGAATGTATTCACTAATCAAACTAAACAAGACTCAGTGGGATGTAATGGATCCATTGGTCCACTAAACAGGGATTAGTGAACTACACCCACATTTTGTAATAGTGAAGGCAAATGTCATTACAAGAAATATTGTATTATGTAACCATCCAATTTGTGACTACATGCGACTATCCATCATTTGCAACTATGTTTTATTATTTTTACAACTAATAATCATTTTTAAAAAAATCTTATGGACTATGGTGCGACTATTAAATTGCACATCCTTCCATATTAACTAACTTCTTTGATTATTCATCCAGGAATAGGCCCTTATGTTCATTTAGTCACAAATTTGGTTGTAGTTTGGTTATTTTTTGTGGTGTGGCCATACATTTAAATGTACATTAAAGTGTTTTTTGATTGCATTAAAACACTACTAAAAATCATGTTGTTTGTAACCAGTCACTATGCAACTAACATGCAATTGGTTGTCATTTGTAACTATTTCAATCATGTTTACAACTATAAATTTGATATCATATAATTTTTCAGCCATATGGTTCTATGTGCAATTAAGGTGCAACTAAATGTGTACAACATGGACACATGTCATAAAAATGATGGCCTAAACTTATACATACTTAAATGATTATACTTAATATATCTACATAGGTTATGTATAATAATATTATGTGCCTCTAGTACTAAAGTTAACCTCATGCTAACTTAGGCTAGCCTAAACTAACCTAGGTTACAATAACCATGGCTAAATTGACCTAGGCTAAATGAACTTCAAAGTTAAACTAACCATACTTAAACTAAGTTAGGCTAAAATAATTATGGTTAAAATCAAACATGGCTAAATTTATTAGGCTAAATTAATTATAGCTCAATTAAATTAGGCTAGATTATTTTTTGTTAAAATAAATTAAATTATGTTAATTATGGTTTAAATAAATTAGGCAAAAATAAATATGGCTAAATTAAGTTAGGCCAAACTAATTATGGCTAAAATATTTATGGCTAGAATAAATTAAGATAATTAAATTAACATTAAATAAATATGGCTTAAATAAATTAAACCAAAAAAATTATGGTTAAATTAAGTTAGGCTAAAATACTAATGGCTAAATTAAATTAAGCTAAATCTAACAATGGCTAAATTAATTATGAATAAAATAAATTATATTAAATTGAATTGAATTAAACTAAACCGTGGTTTAAATATATATTGCAAGATTTTTAATTTTATTTGTCAAATATATTTAAATATTTGTTTTGGTAAGTGAAATTATTTTATTTTATTTTATTTGGAATCTTTTTCGAAAAATCTAAATTTGATTAAACAAAAAAATTCTTCAAAATCAATTAATATGATAATATTAAAATTTGTAATAAATATTCATAACTATCAATTAAATGTTTATTATAATTATAATTATAATCAATTATATATATATATATACACACACTATCAATTGGTATTATATATTTAAATTTTATTATTCATGTTAAAATATTAAAATGTAAATAGGCTACATGAATTAACCTATAAGTACACAAAGATCTTAAGCTAATTACTATTTTAAGCTATATAATAATGCTAAAATCATATTTCATTAAGTAATCATAATTATTAAAAAAATTCTACAATCATTTTTTAAGTGCAAAAGAAAGGGAGTAATGAGAAATTAACAAGAAAAATAAATATTAATAAGAAAAATAAGTTTCCAAGTTACAAAACGTTTTTTTTTTGGGAACCCTCTTACTTTCAAACCTCATAACTTTCTTATTTCTTATTCATTTTAAACGATTTAAAATGCTATAGGAGCGCCATCTGAAGTTCTACAAATCATGTTGGAACTTTAATAGCAAAAAAAAAAACATCAAAGGACCTTTCTGGGTGTTTAAAAATTGGCCTTTGTAATGTTTAATGGTTTTTTTTCTGAATTTTTGACCCCCTTTACTTTGGGGGGCCATAACTTTCTCATTTATCTATATTTTTTATGATTCTTAGTGTGTTAGACATGCCAAGAGGAGGGCTTCAAGTTTTGTTTAGACACCAAAATCAACAAAGCCCTCATCTGGTTGTTGTACTCTAATACATTAATTGCATCTAATATGCAGCTAAGTTGGTTCATGAAGTTTGCAATGGAATTTTTTATCCCATATCCTTTGGCTTCCAATTCTATTTGGTTCAGTATATAATTAGGAGCAATAACTTGCTAGTGACCAAACATCAAGTGCCATTGGGGATGAGTAAATGAATAAAGTTTGACCTTTATGAAATGGTTAATTTTTAAAATAAAATTGGATTATCCTAATTTGACCTATATAGCCTAAACTTAATTATGTTCAACCTACTTACATACCTAAATAAACCTACTTACTTAATAGGGTTTAATAATTATTTACCTACCTAGGTAACATGTGTCAACATCTTATTAATCATAAATTCAACGACTTAAATTTCATTAATTAATATTTTGAAATTAAAAAAAGGTGGGCCTTAATTATCACGTGTCATCATATAATTAATGTTTTTTTAAAGTAAAACACGTGTCAAATGGTCAATGAAGGTTTCATGGTGTGCCACATGTCATCATCTTAGTGGCAAAAACTTTAATGATTGAGATTAATCCAATGAATTTTTAAATTTGAAAACACAAAAATAATTAATTAATGAAACATGTCCACAAGCTAGTTGTCCAATTTTGAAACACATGTCATATTTTTATTAGTTACATTGTAATTGCAAGGAGAGTTGCACATAAGGTGCAACTACATTTGGATTAGTATGTGTGGATGAACATGTATATTAACACCGTATATACATGTTGCATACATAATGTCACATGCAACTAAATGTCATGTGCAACTTGTCTTAAGCAATTACACACATTTGTAGTTGCATGTGTCGCATGTAACTGAATTTTAGTTACAAACGACAGTTGCAAAACCCAAATTTCTTTGGCAGACACATTGCAAAGGGGGGAATTGACCAAGTCCTCTAAAATCACAGACATTTGCAACATCTAATGGCACCAAACAATGTCAAGACATTCCCTAGGTATATATCTTGATTGTTGTTTCCTGTGTTCCTTGAAAGTTGGGTTTTGACATAATCAATTATTCATAAAGGTTTTAAAATGGTGTTTTTCAAGTGGGTTTCTAAGGAAGAAGGAAAAGAACATGGTGGACATTTTAGAATTGGTTTTTTTTTTTTTTAAAGAACAATTGTTTGTTCAAATTGTGGAAGAATATAAAATTCACATGAGAAGCCCAAGTTGTGTTTGATACCTAAATCAGATTTTAACTTCACCTATAACTTTGATGGGAAGAAAAATAAATGCAATTTCTTAAAGTATTTCGAATAGTCATGTTAGTGACTAAAGTGTAGACATAAAGTGGATGTGTTGGATGAAAGAGATTACTTATTTAGACTTAAGTGATAACTGATCATATTTTTTCCTTCAATTCCCAAAACTTCTTTACACCAATAGCTCGTATAAATATAAGAGTGGAAACACGACAAGGCTTACAAAGCAATCATTTGAGTAAGTGGGAACACAACTAGAAGTGAATTTTGTTTTTGGACCATTTGCATGTAGGGTTGTTGACAATGGGATAAATTCCACCACACTCATGCAAAAAAAAAAATCTTAATGAAACAATTAGGTATTGGACATTGTACACATTGTAAACTTCAAGGAGATTTTTTGTTTACAAATAAGACAACAATCTAATGGTCTGCCACCTAGGACTTGGAACCCATTTGATGATGATTCCCCACAAGCTCCTGTATGATCACTTTTGATTCATGTTGCAATCTCCTTTACCTTGTGATGGTCAGTTTATTTTGTTTTTATTGCACCCTCATGTTTTCAACCTTTTGAAGCAAAAGTGGAAGTTACATTCTTAGGAAAAAGTTGATATCATTATTTGTTGGAGCTTGCCTTCTAAAGAGGTTTGAATTTGTATCTATATTGTTGAGATGGAGGCGAAGTCATTGCTTGCTCACTAATGGTGTAGAATTTTAGAAACAGTTGATGCCATCAAGGCTCTAAAAAGATACAACAACTAAAGTTGTTTCCATTGTATGTGTTGCAAGGTTGCAGTTTAGTATTGGGACATTGCAAGCAGCTTCTTCAGGTGGAGATACAATGGGGGCAACCCCTACCACCATACCAAGCTCCTACAAATCAAAGTCCATAACATCTTAAAAATTCCTAAGTCCTAATATGTTAGTTGGGACTCATGTATGTTATTCCGCTTGAGTTTCATTTTGTTAGTTCTATAAGCATGGGATTCTATAGCTTTCTTGGGAGAGATGTGTTTATTCCCAATGATTGTGTTGCGACTTTGTAAAAGGATATGGGTATTCCAACCACTTGTAAGTCACTCATTGATCTATGCATCTTATGTCTTGTCAAGTACCCAAAATCATTGTTTATATGTTTTACACCTTTTGATAATTGAAGTGGATCACAAAACTTTGATTCTTGTGTTTGTGTCCTTTGCCATTAACTAATTATGCATATTGGAGCTTTCAAAAGGTTTCTATGATTATTGTTGAGATTGGGTATGGATATATTGGTGCAAGCCAATAGTAAGAGCAACAAGGGCCATATATGGTGGATCACCTTTCCTTTATCAAATAGCTGGTAATAATCCATTTGCCCTCACTTCACTAGCAAGTCTTTGGCAATCTATTCAAAGCACCTTCCTACTCTCAAGAAGATGTTGCCTACATCAAGCTAGCGAAGACTATAATCACATTGTACTATGATGTGTCTCTTGGAAATTTTGTTCATATGATGCATCTAAAAAAAAAACTTTGAAATCCATCACTAATGTTTGTGGGATGTTGGTTGAATCTAACTAGTGACCATGGGATCATCCCTTTCATGGACATGCTAGAAATCAACAACAATCAAGTAAGTTACCTCCACCAATCTTCCTTTTTGTTTTCAATGATTTTGATGTGCAATCATGCAATTTTGTTAGAGTCAACATCTAGTTCTGCTCAGAAGATTTAATGAAGCTTGGATGTTTCTTTTGGAGGTAATACATGCAATGTTCCAAGTCCTTAAACTAAATCATACAAGATAGTGCAGATCTACTAGATAATTGCATGAACTTTATTGCCATGGTAATCTCTTTTCTTGGCTATGATTCAAACTTGTTGCACAATGGTGGTTACACATGTCATTATGTGAAAATGATGAGTTTGTTGTTTTGAGGTGTGTGTAGGTGTTAGATTGAATATCAAAGGAACATTTTGGTCAGTCTAGTGATAGTTACAAAAATAGATGAACCTAAATGTGTGTGTGGGTGTGTATGTGGAGTGTGTGCGGAGCCCAAAGGACATGTTATGTTCTTGTTTTGCCTTCTTAAATTCTATATCAATTTGCTTGGTCATTCTACACACAAAGGTTTGAAATTCGATGTTTGCTATTGTTCTATGGAAATCAATTATTGTTGTTGCGGGACGAAAAAAACATCTAAGGAATTTTCATGAACAGGGTTTGCATCTTTCATAATGTCATTAAAAATCAAACTTTTTATCATCAGTGATGATGATTGAGTTTTAAAACTTTTCGATCCTCTTACTATTTATGATAATCAATCTTATGCTTGACTTCAATGTTTATTAGAAGAGGTAGAGATTGTGGAATGGCCTTTTCAATTTTGGGATGCAAAAGCAAATTGCACAATCAAAACAAAGTTAGAAAAATTCAACAAGATTGGAGTAGAGGTCTTTGTCATACCAATGACTAATGTTCCATTAGATGGGCAAAATGAGAACGGGTTGGTACTTTTGGGTCAAGTGGTCATGCAACCATTGAAGAATTTGAGTTGGGCTGTGACTTGGACCTATCCACAGAGCAAATTCCATCGACATTATTTATAGTAAGTGCAAAAGGTAGTTCTTTCATTAAGTAAAATTTGAAGTTTATTTTGATACCATAAAAAATGATGGGAAAATACTTGGTTGTAGTTGAAAAGTTGAAAAAAAAGTTGATAGGAATATCATTTTATGACCATCTTTGGTATTTGAAATCTTGGGACAAAATGGTATAAGTATCGTGAAATTATGGTATGGAGAATGTTGTAAGGAATTTGGAGGAATAAGTGGTGACCATAATAAGTCCTTTATTAATAATCTCTTTGGAAATTTCAAGAAAAGTCATATAATGTCATTTGTGTATGTTTGAAATTGGTGTCGAAAAAAAGGTGTAGACTTTTCTACCCATCTTCAATCTATTGTTCCTAAGGGGAAAACCATTCTTCTCACAAATGATGACCATAAGAAGGCCGTTACAGAGGGCATATGAATTATTGAGTTTGTTAATGCACCATTTGTTGCAGATGAACAACCTTTTGTACACTACTAGAAATCTTGTCATTTGCAACTAGTCACTATGCAACTGGTTGTCATTTATAGCTATCTTGGTCATGTTTGCAACTACAAATTTGGTATTGTATAATTTTTGGGCCATATGGTTGTGTGTGCAACTAACATGCAACTAAATGTGTATAACATGGACATGTGTCATAAAAATAATGGCCTAAATTTATACATACTTAAATACTATACTTAATATATATACATAGGCTATATATAATCGTATTATGTACCTCTAGTACTAAGGTTAACCCCATGCTAACTTAGGCTAGTCTAAACTAACCTAGGTTAAATAAACAAAAAAGTTAAACCAACCATGGCTAAATTTATTAGATTAAATTGATTATGGCTAAATTAAATTAAGCTCAATTAAACTAACTAGGCTGAAATAAACATGGCTAAATTAAGTTAGGCCAAACTAATTATGGCTAAATTAAATTAGGCTATAATAGTTATGGTTAAACTAAATTAAAATATATTTATTGTGACTAAATTAAATTAAACTAAATTAAATTAGGATAAAATTAATATGGTTAAATTAAATTATGCTAAAATATTTATGGCTAAATTAGATTACGTTAAAATTGACAATGGTTAAATTAAATTAGGTTAAACTAATTATTGCTGAATTAAATTATGTTAAAGTAAGTTAAATTAAACCATGGTTTAAATATGTTTGACATTATTTTATTTTGGAATATTTTTTCAAAAAATTTACATTTGATTAAACAAAAAATTATTCAAAATCAATTAATATGATAATATTATAAATATATATTATAAATAATCATAATTATTAATTAAATGTTTATTATAATTATAGTGATAATCAATTATATATAATTAATGAATAGGTATTATATATTTAAAAGTTATTATTTATGTTAAAATATTAATCTAAATAGGCTACACTAATTAACCTACAAGTATATAAACATTCTAAGCAATTATTAATTTAAACTAGATAATAATATTAAAATCATATTTTCATTAAGTATTCATAATTATTAAATATCCTATAATCACCTTTGAAGTGTAAAAGAAAAGGAGTAATGAAAAACTAACAAAAAAAAAACTTTCCAAGTTATAAAACGTTTTGTTTTTTGTTTTTTTTCTTAGGACTCCTCCTACTTTCAAAGCTCATAACTTTCTTATTTATTTTTCATTTTAAACGATTTAAAGTGTTGTAGGAGCGCCATCTGAAGTCCTACAAATCACATTCAAACTCTAATAGCAAAAAAACAACATAAAATGAACTTTCTAGGTGTTTAAGAACCGGCCTCAATAGTTTTTTTTGGAGTTTTTTTACCCCCTTTACTTTGAGGGGCCATAACTTTCTCATTTCTAATCTGTTTTCAACGATTTTTAGTGTGTTAGATGCGCCAAGAGGAGGGCTTAAAGTTTTATTTGGACACCAAAAGCAACAGAGCCCTCCCCTGGCTGTTATACTTTAATACAGTAGTTGCATCTAATGTGCAACTAGGCTGGTCCATGAGGTTTGCAATGGAATGTTTTAACCCATATCTTTTGGCTTCCAATTCTATTTGGTTCAGTATATAAATAGGAGCAATAGTTATGTTAAAACCAAATGTCAAGTGCCATTGGGGATGAGTAAGTGGAAAAAGCCTGACCTTCATGAAATGGTCAAACCTAAAAAGAAAATTGAATTATTTTAAACCTAGCTATTTTTCAACCTACTTACATACCAAAATAAATTTACATACTTAATAGGGTTTAATTATTATCTACCTACCTAGGCACCACGTGTCAACATCTTATTAGCCATAGATTTCATTAATTAATATTTTAAAAATTAAAAATAGGTGGATCTTGGTTGCCACGTGTCACCATATAATTCGTGTTAAAAATATTGAACATGTGTCAAATAGTCAATGAACGTTCCATGGTGTGCCACGTGTCATCATCCTAATGGCAAAAAAAAAATATGATTGAGATTAATCCAATGAATTTTTAATTTTGAAATAATAATAATAATAATAATGACACGTGTCCACAAGCTAGTTGTTTAATTTTTAAACATGTGTCATGTTTTGATTAGTTGCATGTAGTTGCAAAGAAAATTGCACATAAGATGCAACTATACTGGATTGGTATGTATGTAGGAACACGTATACTAACACCGTATATACATGTTGCATACGTACTGTCGCATGTAACTGAATTTCAGTTGCATGCGACAGTTGCAAAACCCAAAATTTCTAGTAATGTTAGTTGGTGATCCAAAATCATTAGAATTGAAATCATTTTGGTACAAAGTAATGTACCTTTTGTAGTGATTTCTTTCAACTATGCCCTCCAAAGAAGAATATGGAGGGACACTTGAAGAATCACATGGAACGGACCAAACATGCAAAAACAATTAAACATGCTTTGAATAAGAAGGGTTTTGCAACATCAACTTTGTTGATAGGGCAAAAGGGTAAGCCTTCAACATCCAGCAAGGGCGTTTCAAGGAACTAATGGAATTTGTATAATTGGCTAAACTTAAACAAATCTGCAAATATTAATGCAGAACTTGAAGGTAATATTGATTTTATACTTGGTTTGTTGTGTTGGGGTTATTGGTCAAGGACTTGCAAGTATTCCACAAACAAAATCTTTGAAGTTCATAGTTTATTGCAATACCCTCTTCTTGGGTCTACATGGGTTGTTGAACCTTAAACAAAAGTGGAGAACAAAATTGATGGTTGTTTAGACATAGAGATTGTCCATGGATATCTAATTTTGGTGAACCATTCAGTAACTTCACTTATGATGTTTGCTTTCGAATTCCATAAGAACTTGGTTTTTAAAAAAGGGTAATTCAAGAGGATGCAACCATTGTAAAGAGAGATGTTAGGGGAACAGGGTTTGGTAGGAGACTAGGGTATTTGTCTATTCATGAACTATTTGCCCATAGTAAAAAATATCGAGCTACCAAGTTTGCGTTTTGGTATCAAAAAGGAAGGGTTGTTGAAGATGTCTAGGCCATCATTGAAGGTTAGTTCACTTGAATGTCTAAAGAGAAAATATGTGTTTCAATTTTGCATAATATATTGTTTACCCATCGCACAAATGCTTTTAGTAACCTGCCTTGTGGGATTTTCTAAAAGATGTTGCATGAAATCAAAATTTAAAAAAAGAAGATTACAAGTGGAGTATGAATAGTAAAGGCTTTGCCCAAACTATGAAGATGTATGGTGGGTGATGCATGTGTGATTTTTTTCAATTAAACTTTTTTAGACCAAGCTATAAAGTAGTAAAGAAAGCTAACAAAAAATGTGTGCAATTTGTACATGGTGAACATGTTATTTTCAAATGTGTAGCAAAAATTTATAAAGAAGTAAAACGAATTCATAACATTGGTGGACCTATCTTTGTTATATTGGTTGAAGATGAAACTAAAGTCAAGTCTAGAGTTTCATGGGATTCTAGAGGTCTAATTGGATTTTGTGGTGTAAAAGAAAATCATTGTTGTGTGATTAATTTTAATCATGTTATTGGAATTGGAGAGGTTGGGTATAACAATGTCCTTGAAGCTTTCACAAATAACAAAATTGTAAGTTTTTGCAAAAGTCATGATTGTAAATCCTTTGCATGGAAAGTTGCCAAGATTGGTTCTTGTTGTGTGTTGTACTTGTAATTGTTTCAATGTTAGTGGGTTCAACAACAATGGGATGTTATAGATGTTTTATGGAATTTAGAATGTCAAGCCATTGTGGGACCCATTTAATGGGCATGCAAGTGATGGTGACAATGATAGATGCTAGTTAATGCTAATAGATTATACCATACATCAAGGTTTGCATTTGAAAATTAAATGGCCAAGGTGGTTGATGTCTGTTAGACTAAATGAGGCTCAAGATGCTTGGGGTCTTCGTGACCAATATTACATTCACAATTGTAAAAAACTTATCAACCCATTGGATAGCCCAGTGAAGTTCCTACAATTAGGGGCAGATACTTGTTTTGTTTAACATATTGGTTTAATGTATAACAAATACACATTTGATCAACATGGTCTATGACTTGAGGACATTCAAAGAACTGATAGACATAATTGGGCTTCTATTCAAAGGATTTGTTAACTAAAGATTCATAATTGTTTGCAAATGTTATGAAGTTGTGGAGATACTCAACAAGGAAGAACACTAAATATTGAATTGTATTTGAGAATATGTATAGATTACATTAATATTTTTTTTCAACGACTTTGGATTTGTGAAGCATAATTGTTTTGGCTTTAATAATGTCATTATTTTTCCATTTTTGAAAATTATGGTTGAAGCATGGAAATCATGTAATGATTAGGAACCCTAAAAAGGTAAACATCACATATTATTTTGTGAACCAAAAATGTTTCTAGATATTCAAATGTCTTGTCACTTTGTTGTTTTGTTGATCAAGCATTTAAAAGATTGATACCTTTGCATTTGACTAGACCAAATTCTTGTGAAGTGTTTTTCTCCAAGATAGGAGGAATGGTTGGAATGGAACGTGCTTATGATTTTTATGAACTTGTCAATTGCACAAATACCTTTAACCATGTTGTTGTTATTGAATATGGTGAAAATGGGTTTTAATTTGGCAAAGTGCATAATAAGATGGAAGATGTTTGGGTTGCATTGCATCCTTTGCAAGAAAGTGAGTCTATTGCTAACATGGTTGATTACAATCTAGTAGTGTTAGATGATGATGTAATTTAGGCATTAATAGGTGAATTTAGGAGTGCTCAAAATATGTTAACTATATTGAACATGAAGGGTAGTCCTATTGCACAAGGTCATGATTCATCATGGTTCAATGAGCTAGGGAAGGTGGAACAAGATGATATCAAGCATCTAGTTTATGTTCCATCTAAAAAAACCATAATAGATGAAGATGGTGATTGTGAAGTGTTTCGAAATTGTGTTAATGAAAAACCAAAACCTATTCCACCACTCGGTGTAACGCATGTGGAGGCTGATCTAGTTGATGAGGAACTAGGCAATGTGGCCATCATAGAATAAAAAACACAACATATTATTTTAGATATGTTGAATGAAATTGAAAACCAGTTTTCAATTGATGGTGGGTGTGAAAATGGAATATGCCCTATTGTGGAATATCAAGGGAATAAGATCTACAAGTCCATGTTGGTAAAGCTAATTTAATGCAAATCATTTTTTTTCTAAGGATAAACTAACAATTGTGAGGAAATCAATGGCTTTTAATAATTTAAATGCTTATTTGACAACTACATCCTCTAGTAATACATGCTTGTTAGGTTTGGGTAGTGATTGTGGGGTGTATTTTGTGCATGATGATAACAACCAAGCTAGTTCAAAACGGTGAGGTGATAAGAATTCAAGTGCTAGAAAACCCATTTATATTTGTAATGGCATAAGTAATGGAATATGGTGGTTAGGGAGAGTGCAAAGAATTAGGAAGAAAGTTGGAAATGGATGGGCTTCTCAAAATAGCCCATTGATTTTATGAACAAGCTTAATGCAATAATTAAGAAAACAATTGGGGGCCTTGTTATCATGGTGTTATTAAATTGGTTTAGTAAATCACGTGGTAAGCTTAAAGTTAAGCATGATGTAATTGATACGGAAGGTAGGCAATGAGCATCTGTATGAACCAATCAAGCCGAGTGCTTTGCGACTCCCAAGGTGTAAAGATGGTCGTCGTCTAAGTTGAACTTTTGAATCTTGAACCCAGCCAGGGCCCGCGGGCTGTGCTGTGGTGAACTAGCTAGCACCCACCAATGCACCAGTTGGATCGGTCGTTCATGGTGGTCTTGCCAGAAACCTCGAGGGAAACCAGGATTGCGAAGATCTGTCAAACCCACGGGTATAAAAGAACACACAAGAGTCAAGGAGCCATGCTCATCAACCCCATCTAGGGTTAGGTATATAAATTGGTAGAACCACCTTCTACCACCATAGTTTGTCCCAAGTCCCAACATTAGCTTTTGGGTACAAAACAAAATTTCTCTGGTCCATTTGATGTAGAACCTTTCCCTTACCCATATTTGTCCATTTAGTGAACCTCATCCATCCATCGGTTGGTTTTTTTTTGTTTTTTTTTTTTTTTTGTGGATGACAATTTTGCATGGCAAATAGGAAAACCATTTTTCATTGTTTAGAGCTTTTTCAAATGAAAGTGGATTAAAGTGGACGAAAGTGAACTTTTTTCAAATGCTAAAGTTTTAGTTGGAGGCATGATGAGTGCCTAAAGAAAGAAGGTGATTGTGTGTGATTAAAGATACATCATGTATAAAATGTTCAAATTTAGTTTTTTAAAACACAATGATAATAATTTCAACACATTTTGCATGAAGAAAGACCATGTTTGGCATTTAGAAAGTCATTACAACCAGTGAACATTTGACTTGTTCCCATTTAAAACAAGATACAAAAGAAAAAGAAAAAAAACTTTTGGATTTTATATTAACAAATTGAACAAAACATGCATTATAACGAAAGTAAGTGGACCAAGGACTTGCTTGAATGGGTGAGTGGCACTCTTGATTTGGTTGCATGTTTGTGGGACAATTGGAGAGAGTTGTTGAATTTGCAAGAATAATATTCTACAATTCAAGATGAGGTCATCATGCAATGAAGACTCCTTTTGTCTTCAAAAATCTAACATGACAAATGTATTTCTTTTCATGTTATTTTTGCCTTTTTTGGGAGATTGATGTTTACTTCTTTCTTAGTTGGCAATGATATACATGATATAAAATGGAGCTGATTCACCAAACTAGATCAACTAATGGCCAACAACAACAACCCAAATTCTCTTGTGGATGTTTCACCAGTGACTATATTACCATCACTAAGTTCAATATTTCACTATTGAATAATTATTTTATTTTGAAGATTTCATGTGAAAACGAGTATTTTAAAAAGATTTTTAATTTTTAAAAAAATCCTTCAAAAAAGATTGGTTGTTTAGAAATAATATGAAAATTTTCAACATTTCTGAAATAAATATAATTTAGTGTTGAAGCTGCCAAGGTACACAAATGGTATAGGGGAACATGATTCCTTTCCAAATTCACCACAAAACAGGAAAAGAAGCTCAACTTTGGCGTATTGGCTTCAATATGGCCAAAGGAATCTCCCAAGGGGCAAAGGTTGATGAGCCATGATAGGTTGCATGGAGAATAGAAAAGGTTGAGTTAGACATTCCAGCATAGAGGGGTGTGTCAAACCCAACAGAAAACTCCCCCCCCCCAACATTAGATGTGCAGCACCAGACACACTTTGGACCTATTTTATGCATATTTTTGTGGACTTGTAAAAACACCATTACAAACCCAAAACAAGCATAACAGGGCCCAAAGGGTGTATGTATGGGCAACACTAGACACACTTTGGACTAATTTTATGCACATTTTGAACTTGTAAAAAACACCATTACAAGCCCAAAACATGCATAACAGGATCCAAAGGGTGTACGTATGGGCAGCACCAGACACACTATGGACCTATTTTATGCGTGTTTTGGACTTGTAAGACACCATTACAAACCCAAAACATGTATAAATAACAAGACCCAAAGGCTGTATGTATGATGGGCAGCACCAGACACACTTTGGACCTATTTTTATGCATATTTGGGACTTGTAAAAACACCATCACAAACCCAAAACAAGCATAACAGGACCCAAAGGTTGTATGGGGCAGCACCAGACAAATCTTGAACAAGCCAAAAGGAGGAGAAAAAGAAGCAGGCAATACAAAAAGGCAGTCATGGAAGAAGAAGAAGAAGAATGCAAGCAAGCAAGCAAAGGCTGTCCTTTTGGACTGACTACAATAACAAACTTCAATTGAGGCCTGGAGATTGGAAGAGGAAAACCCTAATAAAGTTTGATCCTATAAAACTTTGAGTCCAAACAATAGAGTTGGACTGGTCCTGGCAGTTATTATTGTTTCTCAATGGGGCCACCAAATCCTGCTGCAATCCCCACCCTCACACCTTTCTAGATATTCCCACTTCTCTAGCAACTCCCAATCAATCTGTTGTTATAGCACTATTGGGGAGGAGATTCAATAGCCCCTTCTGTGCCCCCAAGTACTTCCTTTCCATTGAATATATATCACACAAGATCCTTCATCAATTGCCTGGTTGGGTATTTGTCAAAATGGTATGTATACATGGCAAATTTGGCTATAGTTTAAAATGAGTGTTGGACTGGTATACACTTCCTTTTGAACCTATCAGGCAAGGTCCTTGTATTAGAGTTGTCTTGGAAGTCATCTTGCTTTTGGGCCTTGATATACACACCCTCAAATGTTGTGTATCCTCTCTAAGTCTCATGTGTATCCCCAAAGTTAGTAAATGTTTTTTGAAAGATGGTTTCAAACATTGAAAATCTTCATTTGTTGCACATGATTTGAAAAAGATTTATATGAATAATCAATGTTGGGACCATCAATTTTGGTTGACCCAACACAAATTAGTGGTCCTAGAAGTCTTGGTCCTCCTTTAATGTCTCTCTAAGTGTTTAGCCTCATTTATTAATCTCAATACCATAGTGTAGGGTCAGCTTCCACATTGACAAGATGAATAAATTTTAAAAATTTTAAAAATTTTAAAAACTTTAACCATGAGCTACTATGATAGTGAAGGATTGAAATGGTGTTGGCCGGTGATTGATTTGTTTTTTCATAATTTTAACCCTTTTTAAAAAAAAATTGTTTTGGTGCCAATTAGGTTAGCAATATCAATGTCAAAACAAAATTGTGTGCCAAATAAATTATCAATATTTGGGGGATATTAATCATCAATTATGCATAAAGTCAAGTTATCAAATAATCAATTGATAATCAATGGTTATCACTAGTTAATTATAAGGGTTTTAACAAACAAATAAAAATATGAAAATTATCCCTATTTTTTGGGTTTTCTATCATAAAAATATTAAGTGTCTTAGGATTGATAACCTACCTAGATGATAAGTAGGCCATTTGGATAGGTTATTGTATTTTGTGATAACCTTCCAATTGGTTATTGATTTTTTATAACTAAATCAAAATTCAATAATTGGTCAACATTGGAATGTATTATAAACAACACCTAACAATGCACCACTTGGCCTAATGAATAGGTACCATTTTTTTTTATTGTATTCATGCTTCATAATTAAGCATAATGATTAGTTTTGTAACTACTAACCATCGCACGTTCTAGTTTTCTAGTAATTACCAAATCCCTTATTTATCTACATAATAACCTCTTTTTTTTCACCCTATGTGGATGTCATAATTGATACTAATTAATTTAAATGAAAATTTTTAATTTGTCAAGAAATTTCATGTTAAAGTTTTAAAAATTTAAGCAAATTTTTGGCTTAGTATGTTGAAATTTGAAAAAAAAAAAAATCTTTCATGAAATGCAAAATTTGAGCTAAAACTTCAATTGTGACAAACTTGTTTATAATCACTTCAACAATATTCATACACCAATATGATTGTAGTGATTCAAGCTCACACAATAGTCATATTAAAAAATAAAAGTTTGAAAAACTTTCAATGGAGGTTTTGAATAACCTTGATGTATAATCTCTCTTCAACAAAAGTAATCTAATTAATTTGGAAGACATTTATGCATTTGGCCATCATGTCTTAAAGTTGCATTGTCTTCAAATAACTCATCAAAGTCATGTTTTTCTTCCTCATCAATGTCTTCACAAATATCATCAATAATGATGAAAGAAACATTGTTCTCATTTGCATCCATGGTTTTTCTTTGAAAATCAAGATCAAATACCCTTTATAATTCACATCTTCCCCAACCCTTTATGATCGTGATTGTACAAGATCCAACAACTTTTTCAAGACTCCCAAATCCACATGCATAGATGTTCACATAATGTGCCTATTCAAAGATGAACTTGAATCTTGGGAACACAATGTTTGTATAGCATTGAATTGATGTTATAGACTACATTGTTTAAACTTTGTTGTAAATCCACACTTCAATGGCCTTTGAAGAATGGCATCAACATGCTATAACTTTTATATGCAATTTGTGGGGATGAACAATACACAAATGAAAAGATACATTTTTTCATCCAAGAAAGAAAAACTTCCAACTTTTGCATAGACCAACAATCAATAAACCATATCATTTTTTTGATTGTTATGCAACCTCATTTTCATAATTAGATTTTCATAGTAAGCAAAAAAAAACATGACACGCAAACTATTGGCATGACTTAATTATTGAACAACAATTTTCGATCCTTGTGAGATGAAACCATAATCAGGAGAAATCTTGGCTAGTGGATTTTTTTGGTAATTATCACTTAGTTTTGTTAATGACGATGATTTGCATAGGTAGCAGAATGCCATTTGCTACTACTGATACACAAATTGTCACTCAATGTTTATATTTCATGTTGATGACTGTGATGTATTTAGAACCTTTTCTTTCTCAAGTACACTCCTTGGCCATTAAAATCAAATGTATATTTAATGCAAACAATTTGATGAATGACTTTAGAATTCATTTGATATGAAATTTAACAAAATCATTGTTCACCACAACACCTTTTAATCAATCATCAAACAAATACATTTGACGGAAATCTATGGAGAGTAGGGATTCATTCATATTCATGGTTGACACATACATAATATTTAAACAAGACCATACCTATTTGATCATTGTTCATGACTAAAATTAGAGGTATGTTGTCGGCCTTTGCCAAATAGGCCACCTTATACGCCATGAATTTTCCCTCATTCTCCCAATCACATGGAAGTTTTCCACATGCCATAATAGCTCATTGATAACTCCGCTAGAATTGAAAATTTACATAATATTGTACCCATTTTCTTGTAACCTTGAACCTTCCTGTCACCTTCAAAACATGTGCATTGATAAATCCAAAAATAGTAAGCTGTAAAATACCAACACTCAACAATTGGCCTACATCTTTCATTCCACAAAGCACATCACCAATTTTTTTCATAACATCTAGTGTAGATGAAATAAACCTTTCATACATCACCCATCTATTCAATGTGTCAAAAGGGCTTGTATTTGGTAACCTATATGAGAATACATAATACACAATTAGATTGCATCACATGTAAACAAAATGAAAGGACCACTTGTTCTCAACCAACAATGATATATCAATAGACTTTGATCACATGTGAATTAATTTCAAGCAGTGCAAATCAATAGAGATATTGCGATAGCACTTCATTGTTGCAAAAATAAAAGGTCATTTGTTTTATGTGAACCAATTTTCATAAGACCCTCTCTTCTTTGAACAACTCATCCATGAATGTTTTGGTGAAGAAAGGATTTGAAACTATCAATTTTCATCATCACTAACATCATCTTTGTTACATATAATATCAAAGTCAACTTGTCACTACTTACTTTTCAAAGAACAAAAAGAAGATGGAAATATTTGTTTTGGACCTCCATTTACTTCTCCAAGCTTTTTTAAAAATAACATCAACTAATGACAATGTTTTATAAATTTTCAATAGATAAATACAATATTTTGAAATCATGGAAATGCCAGGATTTCTTTCACATACACACTCTACATGTACATACAACTTCCATAACCTAATTCAAAAAGGTCATTGGAAACCAAAACATGATAAAAATGCAATAATTCACACACATGTTGTTAACTAATGTTCATTTAAGATAAAATGGCAAGTGACATGGTGTTGGTGTTAACAACCAATGTTAACAAACATTAAATCTAAAAAAATGAACATTTTTAGTTTTTTTGGGTGTTACATAAAGTTTCAAAAAATGAACAAATATTTCAATGTTAAGCCAACACATTTTCTTTCTTTTGATTTTTGCCCCCTTTTTCTTTTTTTAACTTCTATTGTTACCATCATTTCTTCCACACTTCTTACAGGTTCATCGCCATTGCTCCTTCAATTTTTATCTACATTACCATCACAATTTGTAAAGGTGCAAAACCTATATTTATAAAAACACAATAACAAAAGAGCTCAACCCATGAATTATATGTTATACGTTTGATTATAAAGTTTGAACTTACATTCTAAATTTGTGTGAACCATAGTATTGGTGCAAAACATTGTCAAGATGTTGTACATCAATGGTGAATAATTTGTATTTAAGAGATTTCATTGTTCACACCCATTGATTATTGACCTTGGCGAAGCCACTCCTTGTATATTTTAGGAAGCATTTGAGATAAAAGGGTATTTTTATGTAAATCATAAAATATATACAATATATTTGTAATATATTATTGTAATGAATTGAAGGCGTCCTATTTACATTTAAATAAACCATAAATTACATGTATTTCCAATAAGTTTCACCCTATATTTTTTGCATGCCATTTGAAATAAAATGGAAGTGACTTCCCTAATTTGTTGACTGGCACCAATTTGATGAAGAATACAACATTCCTCAACAAACACCACTAGCAACAAATGTAGTGGCTTTAGCAACCATGTTGCATGTGGTGTTTTAAGTAACTTGAATTCCTTGCACCCTTGCATAAATTTGTCTTCTCGATCATATGCAAACCCAATAAAAGTGAAAATAATGCAAGGAAAAAATATTTCAAGAAAATGAAACAAAAGCTTCAAATTGAAAAGAAAATAACGATGAGGATTTGATACTCATATGCGAATGTTATAAATATAACTAATGATAACATAGGTCCATTCAAAACAACAAAGTGAAGAAAAAAATTGTAGATGAATCAAAATTCATGGAAGCCAAAGCAAGGAAACCTAGATAAGTCAATCAGGAAAATTCTAAGATTTTTTCATTCATCAATGCAAAGAAAATTCAGCACAAGGTTAACTAGGAAGTTGTGGATTCTTGAAATAGTATGGAAACATCAAAATGGAAATGCATTTTTAAAGTTGTAATGTTGGTGGATGGTGATTTTGATCATTACTACAACAAACCAACATGTAGAATCTTGCATCCTATTTATACGTGCTTCATACATGTTTTAGATGGACAAAATCCATGTATGGAGTAGTATGAACCTATGAAAAAAGAAATTTCACATGACTACTATTGTCAAATCGTGCCCCAAAATGTTTCTGATGCCATTTTTATGGGAATTTTATAGAACATAACCTTTCTATTACTGAATCTATATCAAATATTATTATAGAAAAAACACCAATTCAAAAGGGGGAAAGGAGGACCAAAAAATATGATCAAAGTTAAAAAAATTCAAAAGTGAAAGCACACAAACAAAGGCTACAAAGGAAAACAATAGAACCTACCAAAGGGATGCAAAAGAACAACCTATGGTTTAAACCCTTCACCATTTGCACGAAGCAAATTAGAAAAAGAAAGAGGTGGATGTTTTTTTAAACACCAAACTTATAAAAGGCCTCCTTAACAACAATGACTTGTTTTAAAATAGAGGTGGCTTAAATTTTATCCAAAGCTATTAACATGCTTTGCTTATAAAATATGTACAACTCAAACAATGTACAACTTTTGGGTGAAAACACATTAAGGTCTACCAAAAATGGCCACTACGAAGTCCATTTTGGAAGTTTTTCTAATGTATTTTAAAATGTAAAAAATTGGACTAAATCACAAAAACCTTGGAACAATGTTAAAGTTGACATCTTTTTCCATGTCCAAGTTAATGGTGTTGTACCCTACTTTCAACCTTTTTTGAACACCTTTATTTACTATTGAACATGAAAAACATCCTTTTGGATATGTGACGGATTTTGAATTTCTTTTGATTTCTATTACACACAATAAAGGAATAATAAAATCCATCACATGTATTTCATAATTTTCAAACTTTTTATTCCTAAGTGTCATAACCCTTGAGACTATAGCATGCCCCAAAATTGTGGAAAAATCTACAATTCCATTAAAAGTAACAAGTCCGTAACATTTTTTTTAATGGATTGTGACCCCAAGATGGCCTAGATTCCAAAGTCCATATTTTATTGAAATTCATGTTTTTAGTATAATTTTTTGAAGGTAAGTAAGGCAAAGAAATTTGTTTCAGTTATCTAAGTCCATTTTGTTGGAATCTCCAACTTGCATATATGGGTTTTATATAATAGTATGTGTCCAACCCAACAAAGTTTTCTTTTGTGTCACTTATAAAAATTCATTGTAATATGCTTTTACCTTTTTGGTGCCCTTAGTTGATCACACGATGTTAACACAACAATGAAAAAAATTGTTGACATGTTGGTGAAAACACCCCAAATACCTCTATGACAAAAATGAGAAATATATCCTTGAGGTGTTAACCATAATAGGGCATGTCCTTTTCTTGAATTGTTATTGTCGTAACCATTCCATAAAAAATGGTAGTTATAAAACCAAAATAACTTGAGTGGGATTGACAATGATGACATTAGTTAGAATGTAGACTCATTTGAGGAGAACATGTAATATTGACCCACCAATGAAAATATGTAAAGGATGGCAATTAGAAGACATGTGTTTGACATTGTTTGGAGTTACGGTGCAGAAGCTATTGATTGTTGAACCATATTCTCAATGAAAATCAAAACTAAAATTATATTAAAATTTGGGGACATTCTTGGTGTTGTTGGAAACCCTCAAATTTAATAAAATTTATTACACAATTTTCAAAGTTAAGGGGTGGAAGATGATTTTTTAGTGGATTTTGTTGCTGAAAATTCAAAAAAATTACAAAAATTGGGTTTGGAAGGAAAAAATAGTTGAACCTTCAATGTGTTCACACTTGGGCCAACAACATAAGCCACACTAGTATTACTAATTTTAATTAGACACCTTGTTATTAAACCATGCTAGGTATTATGGTAGTCATAGGTGCTTCTCATTTGTCATGCAATTTCAAAAATTGTCTTTCATGTGGAAATTATACAAATGAACTTATTTCATTCATGAATGAGGTGAAGAAACTAATATTTGCAAGGGAAAACCAAAGGAATTGAATTCAAACATGATTTCAACAAAAACATCCATTTATATTAGATATTTAAAAAAAAATACAAATAATGACTTCCCCAAGAAATACATATGTAATGGTTCAAAATTACAAGGAGTAACTTTATAATCATATTAAAAAAACACTAAGACCCAAATTTTAACCAACTATACAATTTGTTAATCTTTGTTTGTTATGCCAAATGTCAAAGATTGTCCTTTAATCCATATTATTAGCTTTAATCCCAAACAATGGCATGCACATAAAAACATACAATGTTTGAGGTAATGAGTGGAATCCAAAGATCCTTGAATACGATCAACATACACACTTAACATTGCCTCCAAACATGACCAAGGCATTAAAAAAAACGACAATTTACCCACCATATGAACCTTTGTAAGCACCAAAGATCAAGTAACCTTAAGGTAGCAAGTTGATAATCATCCTTACAATAAAACACCTATAAGCCCTTTACCAAATTGTTGTGTGACTTTGGAATAAATTTATGTAAGAAGTTGTGTTTTGGTAACCGACGATTATTCACATGAATTCCTTTAGGTGGGAGTTGGGAACCATGTTAAAGCCATAAGTATTGTACTATGTGGGGACAAATATAATGCCCTTTGTTGCTTTTCAAAATTGTGCTTTAGGTGCATCTACTTTCTCCATGTGATTATTCCTTATTCAACAATTGGAAATGAGAATTTCAAAGGTTTCTTCCCCAAAACAACGTTATTGGTGAAAGCGAGTGGGTGAAGAGCCACTCTTGGAGTGAAGGCATTCAAGTGTAAAAGGGGTGTTAAGCTGAGCACGATCGTGATACAAACATGTCAACTTGTGCAGCATGAAGAAAGCTTCGGAGCATATAGTGTTGAAGGGTTTCAAAGATTTGACAATGTCACATTGATTGGGAGTACCTTTCAAAGGGAGAAAAAGGGTGACGATTGACCCTAGCCCTTGGGGCGAGGGCCTAAACGTGCGGGGATCGAGACTTCCACTTGGGTTAGGACTTTCACTTGGGACATGATTTGGCCCCGAGTTGAAATTTGAGACTTGAAATTTCTCTTGTCCTATTATGGATATATTGTATAACTTTCTCAAAATTTTAAAGGTTAGAGTTTCATGTAATGGACATAATTCTTTCTTGCCTTTCACGTGATAGGAATACTTTCATTTTGCCCTTTCATGTGACAAGCACATTGTTTTTTGGAGCCTTGCTTCTTAGCTCATCAAATTGCGTGTGATGGGCAATGACAACAAAAAGGGGGGTATAAAAATTCATTCATCTCCCCCAACTTTGCAACACCCCCCCCCCCCTTCTCACACTTTTTCCCAGAAGTGTGAAAAAAAGAAAAACAAAACTGAGATTCTTTCTTTCCCGTAATTTGAGGTTGGGGTGTACCCATCCATGTGGATGATAAATTGGTCGTTGGATGAGAAATTGGTCATTTGGAATACGTTAGTTAGTTAGAAATGCCGTTTCATCCACGGAACGTGGAATGGCCGACTGAATCGGGGATCTTTCTAGCTCAGCCCATGGAATCAGGTGATGATTTTTCCCACGTAACTTACAGAACTCCTTTTTCAGACGGTAGACAGACATACTCACCACAGGGGTATGGCCACGTGTCATGAAGCTTCAACAACTTTCTTAAAAGGTACGCCAGTTGGCCTAATATCTTGGAAAAAGGCGCAATCGGTGGCAGCCCAATGGGTTGCATTTTGGCGTTACCTATTAATTTACCCACTCCCTCATGCACCTTTGTGGGCGGGAACCTAAAATGGGTGGAAGGGGGGAGGGGAAGGGGGGGGGGGGTGGGGAAAGAGGATTGGCCCAGGTTTAGGGTTTAGGGTTTCCTTATGTTGAGTACCTATTAGCGACAATTGTTGTCCTAAAATTCGCATTTTTTAATGAGAATTATATACAATTATCAAAATTTTATGGTCACATTATTATTATTTAAGCAGATTTTATATAGTAAAAAAATAATTTACAACATATATTGTGCAATTTGGATCAATATAAAAAGTGAAATATTGTAGTACCAAGGGGGCTTCGGTGTAAATTAAATTATTTTCTAATCTGTTGAAGATTTTATAAATTATTTAATATTTCGAAAAAGTTGCTTAAGGTGTAAAAGTTTGATTTGTACTTGTCTTGAATGGAGGATACTAAATAGAGGTCCACCTGAAATAATTCAAATCGATTGAAGTAAATATACTTTACAATAAGTTTTTTTTTTTTTTTTGTTGAAATGTTTTAGAATTAAAAAAAACCCAAGTGTGGAACCAGGAATTTAAGTTAAATTAATTATTCGTGTGCCCCGAATCTGCCACGGTATTAGGATCCATAATAAATGAACACTTTTGACAATAGCTCGCTCACATGGGGTCCCGTTCATTTATTTTGTTCCCACAAGGTTTATTGTTTTAAACCCAAAAAAAATGGTGAGAAATTGGATTTTTTTTAGCCTAGTGTAAACTCAACTAATTTTGCTATATATTTTCTGAAATTTGATTAAATTTTTGATATCACAATATTGGAAGAAGGAAAAAAAAATCATCCTGGAATGGGGGGAGGGGGGGGGGGGGGGGGGGGTGGGGGGGGGGGTTGAGTCCAATATTCAAGATTAAATTGGCATACCAACATTTTTGCCATGAGTTGACAAAATATATAGTTTCCTCATTTTTGATGACATAGTTTGGTCTTTTAAACAACTTCAAAATGTATTTCTTTTTACATATTATATATTAAAATTATATTGGTCATCTACAAACCCATAAGACATGAGGATATCAATCAAAGGAAAAATTTAAAAAAATTGGAAAGTTTTTGGCATTTCTAAAAATAATATAATTTGTGCCAAAAGCCGCCAAGTTACTTACTATTTTTTGAAAAGGAAAACGAAGAATCTGTTGGAATATTCAGGAATATTCAGTTTTTTGGAAATGGAATCTTCAAAATTAATTAATAAAATTATCTGGCAGACATACATCGGTACGAATGAACGAACGAGCATTACCGAACAGGCGAAGGTAGTACTACGATATTATACACAAACCCATCATTCTTTCCGGTCATTTTAGAGGGATTTTGAAGGCTTACCATTTTAAAAAACCTTGATTGTTTTTTTTAGCAAAGCTTCTTTGAGGGGGAGCCGTATACAGGACCAGGTTCAATGTTTTGTCGGGGTACCTTTGAAGGATTTTTTCCTCTATAGGTGCTGTGATTTTCTTTTTATTATTTATTTTGATTTCACAAAAGTGACGAATTTTTTTGGCTGGAAAAAGATGGATTCACTGAAGAAAATGAAAAATTTCAATTCTAAGAAAAATATTAAAATTTATCCCCCTCACCCCCCCCCCCAAAATTCACTTGGTGGAGAGGTGGTCAGCTGCTGCTTCCAGTTGCGTTTCTGCCAGTTCCACTTGTGATATGAACCACCGAACACGGGTCATGCTTTGTAACAAGCTTTTGTGGAACCGTTTGATAGACTGATACAACAATGACTTCTCACCCTACCTACCGAGCTGCATGTGTGTCTAGGTGGGCGGCTTTGTGTAAAAACATAAAAATAACTGGTGTTTCTTAGGAACACTCCTAACTCTTTGAATTTGGAACGTAGTATGAAAGCAAGTATGACCAATAGGCTCTCGTTGGTTGGTTCGGGATAAAATAGTAGAAACGTCCGAAAGAAGAAACCACCTCTGCCAGCTTACGGAACTGGACCAGACAACAAACCAACCCTTCTGTTATTTATACCTATTTTTTGGTGGGCCCATATTATCCCTTTTTGGCCGGACAATAGCATCAGATCCCCACTGATTCATCGTTTTTGATCGGAGGGCCAACCTCTGGATTGGTGAAGCGATTTGGCCCAACCTTTGATTGCAGACAAACTAGTTGATTGGACGGTTTTTTATAAAAAATTCTAAATGGTCGTTGATAAAGTAGAATTTTATTTTTTTTAATTCAGTTTTTTGACAATAGCCGGGCATGAGCTCACCTCTATCATATAATATAGACAAGACTGGATTCATGAACCTCCCACAATGTTGGCAAAAGAGAGTGGGCAATGTGGTTTAAAACTAGAATAAAGAAGCTCATCGTCAACCCATTAATTCATGATTGCGTAATCGGAAAGTCTTGAGAGTGTTTCTCCTCCATCCAAATGAAAAATGGTGGGTCCACTATAGAATCCACTCAACTGGCTTCTTTCAAGGACAGAAAAAGAGTGGCCATCCGAGTCTAGAACATGGCTCAGTCACTTCTTGCTCATAAAAAAAACCGAATTGAACTTCCGGCTCAAGTTTTTCGGAATGTAACCAGTTTTGTCAGGGGGTTTTCGGTGACATGGTCTCTCTCACCACATTTGTTCAGTGCTAGCGGGTTAGAAGTTGTATCCGGCCGGTACCAGTTATGGACTATGTAACCGGCCTGCTCAAGCGGTGTTACAGGACATAACCGATGACTCGACAGATGGGATTTCACCTGCTCGTAACTGGTGAGTATGTCGACCTCTCCACCAATGGGGTAATGCCACATCACCCAAAATTTAAAACGAAGGGACTGGTTATGTTCTGTAACAGGGCTCGAGCAGGCCGGTTACATAGTCGATATTTGAAAGGCGGGGTGGGTAGGGGGGGGGCTGGGGTAAGGGACCCACTCTAATCGCTCCATGTTGTAGTAGGGCAGTTTGAACAGGAGGAGGGCCAAGCAACCAGAATCTGGTATGATTGAAAGGTTCACAGCCTATGCCATATCCTATTTAGCACAATACCCTATGGGTTAACCGTCAAGTCTAACCTATTTACTTCACAAACGTAGGTACAAGACATCCTTGAATTTTTGTTTTCTTGGTTATCTTGGAGTGAACTCACACTTCAATGTGTAATTAGGGTTTGATACGTTTGTGAGAAGAATGCTAGAGGACAAATGGAAATGCTAGAAAGGGGACTACTATTTTCAATGTTCAACAAGTTTGATATGGTTGTGTGTATAGGCTTGAAGATTTACTTATTCAGGTCAATAGGATTGCTTATATTAGGAGGTCTAAATTTGTTTTCTTGGTGATCTTTAGTGAACTTACAGTTCAAATGTGTAATGGGTAGCTATATATAGACGGGGTTTTCACACGTTACTTGTGCACTTTGTTTTAACTTTGAAATTTTAGGTTGTAATGGGTGAAAGGTCAAGGCTAACCAAGTGAATTTGCAAACATAAGGTGCTATATATATATATATAGCCATTGATTTTTAGTTCCATGGGTTAAGAGTAAAGGCTAACCAATTGAATTTGCAAACATAAGGAACTATACATGTAGCCAATGTTTTTAAGTTCATGGGTTAACTGTCAAGGCTAATTGCAACTTCGAGCCATTGCTTTTCCTTGATCTCTTAGGTTGGTTTTTGGAAGGAGGCCCCTTCAATGTTCCTTACAAAATGTTTTGCCTGATTAGGGGGATTAAAAAGTCATACAACCAATGAAATCCCACCACCCTATATTGCAATAAGACATTACAATAACAAGGGATGTGTCACACTGGGCCCTTGCCATTTGCATTAAAAAAAGTATCTTAAGGCAAAAGAAGAATTATGGAAATTCAAATATTTCAACATGCAAAATTAGACCTAATTTTTTTTTAAAAAACCCCTCGAATAGCAACCGAAATCCTTCAAGATATTAGAGAAATCAGTAAAGTCATCCTGTCTTTGGGCCTCTTTTCATCCCCTATCCCATCTTTCAGTGCGGTCCACAAAGCAAGGAAGTTTTATTGTATCTGGGTACGAAATGCTGAAACTCAGCATTTAATTCACAAGGTTCGTGGTAATTACAAAAGTCCTACATGCAGGAGCACTGATAATATATGTAGCAGCAGTGGAGGCGCTCAGGAAAAGAGGGGATCAAAACCGGACGAAACTCAGTTTGGCACAAAAATGGTGCATTTCTGAGTTTCACCCCCACCGCCCCCCCTCCTTGAAGGCTAATGTACTTTTTCGGAGGTTTTTTCTGAATCTCACCCGGATTTGGACCAAACTCAGGGTTCTGGTCCTGTGTTTTCCTGACTTTACCGATTTCTCTAATATACCTCTATACCTAATCTCAAGTTTCAGCACAAGCCAAAAATATCATTAAAAATAGACCTATTTATTGCCTAGGGGTCAAGATCCATTAAGCTACTGGTACTCTAGAATGAATCTAAACGCAATATCGTTGCCTTAAGTTAGCAGCCAATGCCAAAAAAGGAGAACAAGAGGGGCAAATCCAAAAGGACATACCTATTCTGTATCAAATTTTGCCCAATTATATTCTAGAGCCCTAATTCTGCTGCCAAACACAAATAACGGAATTTGTCAACTAAAGGGGACAATGTAAAAAGCTCAAGGCGGCAGGAGTTTAAATGAAAAAGAGGTTGCCAAAAAGGCATTCGATCACTTCATGTTTTGTCCAAAAAAACAAAAAACAATAACCCACAATTCAAGGAGATGGCAGCTTTTATTAAATGCATGATGATCATACCGCAATGCCCTTTTCGAGTTTTTTTTCCCCAAAAAAATTTAAAATTTTAGCAGGAATTTTTACACCTCTTGTGATAGATTTCTTACCAAGAGTTTCTTTTTGTTTTTTTTTTTTTCTCTGGAAAAAAAATGGGCCAAGTTCTCCCAAAATTATGAGGAATTTTTTTTCTTCTGAAGTCATCATATTTAGACAATAGGTTCTAACATGTCCTTATTATTTTTATTTTCTTTCATCTCTCACCATTAGCCAAATTTGGCTAAATCCTCTTTTGGATGATCACCAACCCACCTCCCTTACAAATTTGTAAAAGAAAACACTGCAAGTCCTAAGTTCTTGTTAACCTTGGAATTGTGTGCTTGGTAATTGGCTCATTGGTGCACAGGTACTAACGACTAACTACCATAATACCTAGGCTGGTTCCACAATAGGCTGGTTTATTTTGGCAGTTCTGTTCTGCAATTTTTTTAAAAATCATTTAAAATTTGGCACTATACTAAATAATGAAGCTATTGTGCTTTAGAGCTTAATTAAATTTTTTGGCATAGCAAGTACAGCTTCCTTTTTTTTAATTTTTAATTTCAAATTTTAATTTATTAGTACATAACCTTTCACCAAGAAAATTGAGAAAAGTTAGGAGAATTTTTTTTATTCTAGTGTAAATTCGATTAATTTTCCTTCGGGGGAGTGAGGGTAGGAATCGCCAAATTTTCGATTTCACAAATTTGAAAATAAAACTTTCCCATTCGCCCATGGTGGTTCCAAATACAAAGGAGGATGACCGGTCACGTCTGTCGGCAGATACGGCATTCTGGTCATTCTTTGGGTGTGATGTACCAACAGAAACCGGTCATCACCGGTTTCAGCCGGTGTCCACCGTCCGGGAAGGTCGGAAAGAAGGAAAGCCGACGGACTGCCGGGTGGGGGAGCTCAGGACAGCGGACTACAAAGAACGCAGTTCGCCATCGCAGAATGCAATAGCACTTGCACTTGCTCTATCTCTCTCTCTCGCTCTCTCCTTCCTGTCTCTCAGGTAGTGCTGCGGCCTGCGCTCCACCCTCTTCTTCCTGCTCGATTTTACGGGAATCGAATCGGTGAAGTGACGACAAAGTAAGTCCTTGTTTTCTATTTTTGTTCTTGCTATCTAGTTTTTGGAAGTAGTTTTGTTACGGATCGTTTGACGTGTTCTTGCTACCTGCTGTAGATTTCTTTCGTTTTCTTTCCTTGTTTCTTGTATGATTTCTTTGGCTGCGGGGTCCCTTTAGTCACAGACTCAAGAGAATTGTGAAAGAAAGCCGAATTTTGCCCCCTCTTGCTGCGAGGATTCTTCCGGTTGACGCTGTTGTTTGCTCATTACTCTTTAGGAGCAGGTCATTGCTGTCGTTTTTCTTCTTGCTTAGGTGCGTGTTTCGATAAGATTGTAGTGTTCCTTTCAGGTGGCCAGTTTGTTTCTTAAGTCACGAGTAATTCCTGATTTTCTTGTTCTTTTTTCTCCTCTCTGCACGGGATTTGTTTTCTTTCGTTTATAGAGTTCGGGGAATCGTGCGGGTTCTATTCGTGGTCGTTAGAAATGTGTTTCTCTCGAGTTATCAGTTTCGCAGTATAGTTGCAGAAGAACCGAGTACAAAGACGATTTGTTGTTGTGATGAGAGAGGATGACATGATCTGTGTGCGCAAATCGTCAGGCTTCACTGACTGGTTCTTAAGAGGATTTCACGTGTTCTTTCCCTTTTTTGAAGCAGGAGGAACGAGGGAAGGATGGATTCCGTGCTGGGAGATTTGGTGGCGAGTTTGTTAGCGTTTCTGCTTGTAGTAAGCGCAGCAGCAGCCAGGAAAGGCACATGGGACGGCAAAATCGTGATGCCGAAGGCGGAAGAGGAGGAGACGTCTGAAAGAGCGGGAGTACGTTGGGCCGTGCTTCTTGCAGGCTCAGCTGGTTACGGCAACTACCGCCATCAGGTTCTGGCAGCTCCCTGACCGATCCACTAACTCAGTTTTTTCTCTAAATTCTTTTTCTAAGAATGGAGATGCCGAGAGCCCCCTGTGGAGAAGTTCACTTTCATTCATGTCTATTATCTTGTGAAGAGGAAAATAGAAATTTGGCTTTTGTTGTTCATGTCCTTGAGCTGATGATCCTAATCTCCCTCGCTGAAAAGGAGAAAAAAACAAACATTTCCATGCTCACTGATGTTGTTGGGGTGTGATATGGCAGGCTGATGTGTGCCACGCATACCAGATACTGAAGAAAGGAGGCTTGAAGGATGAGAACATCATTGTGTTCATGTATGACGATATTGCACATAACCCAGAAAATCCATACCCAGGCACTATCATCAACCACCCTGAAGGTAGTGATGTCTACCATGGAGTTCCTAAGGTGTGTCCTTGACCCAAGACCACTTCAAAATCAAATTTTTCTTCTGGAATGTCTTGAGCTTTCTTTTCTCCATTCTGGAAATTTCCCATGTATGCCTTGAGACCAGTGACGATGCAAACTTTCTTTGAAGTGTGCTCCTGAGAAAGAACTGTACTTCTGCATGAAGTGGTAGTAGTAGTGGTGTCCTCTGTTTTTTTCTCCAGCTGTTTCCATGTTTTTAGTCTGCTTTACAACTAATCTCAGTGATTTGAGTAAGAATTCATTCTTTGTGTTTTTGAGATCATTTACACTTTGTGAAGTGGTTGGTTCCCGGTTGCCTCATAGAATTGTCCTTCTGTAGCTGTTTATTACTGCAAACTGTCAAGGAAGATATATTTTCTACTAGTTTTGGGAACTAAGTCATAGAATTGATGTATTTGCAGTATATCCCTGTGATGATGCATGCTTTTCCATGTCTTCTTCATTTAGGGGATCATTGCAAGATTGTCTGTTTTGGTTCTGTAATATACTAAGGTGCCTTGAATCTTTCTTTCTGCTTTGTGCTGTCCAGGACTACACAGGGCAAGATGTGACGGTTTCCAACTTCTTTGCGGCAATTTTGGGAGACAAGAGTGGCATCGAGGGTGGCAGTGGCAAGGTGGTGGATAGTGGTCCCAATGACCACATCTTCATCTATTACACTGACCATGGTGGTCCTGGTGTTCTTGGTATGTTTCTTTGTTTCCATGTATTGCAAATGTATCTGACCTTTCCCTTAACAAAAGACTGTTTCTGGTCATCAAGAAATGCACTAGGTGATATTACTTGCTGTATTTGATTCTTTTCAGTTCAACCACTTGCTAATATTTTACTAGTGTGCCACAGGTATGCCCACTATGCACAATCTCTATGCTGTTGACTTTGTGGAGACTCTGAAGAAGAAGCATGAATCTGGCACATACAGAGAGATGGTAGGCACTTTTGTTCTGGTTGTGTTTCAGTTACTGAAGCTCTGGTTTGCACGGGTGCTGTACATCAAGGAATTTGCTTAGGCATAGTTTTACCAAACCCTTTGCATAGGAGGAAATTGCAATGATGTGCTAAAGAATAGTAGTTTAGTATAGGTGTTCACATGAGTACATACTTCAAGTAAGTCAAAACAAGACGGAGTGCAGCAATCTCTGCCTTCCAGCTAATTGGCCTGCAAATTGAAACCTATTTGTTAAGCAGTACTTTTGGAACAGACCAAAATACCTGTTTGAAACAAGCCACTTCATGTTGTCAAAGTCTGTGGATGTTTGATGGTGTTTTACCATACCAAGTACTGGTAAGAGCTTCTATCAAAAGTTCAGGACAGTTTTATAGCAGTGACCCAGATTGCAAATTGTGCTTCTGAAAACTGGTATGTAACTTCATTTGAAGTTCCTTTTATCTGAAACATGTTCTTGCCTGTGTGCTCAGGTGATATACGTAGAGGCTTGTGAGAGTGGAAGCATTTTTGAGGGACTCTTGCCAGAGGGCCTGAACATATATGTCACCACTGCCTCAAATGCACAGGAGAGCAGCTGGGGAACATACTGCCCAGGCATGTGGCCACCACCTCCTCCAGAATTTTACACCTGCTTAGGTGATCTGTACAGTGTTGCCTGGATGGAAGATGTGTGAGTACCTGCTTTACACACGATGCAAGTATCTGGCTAGTTGCTTGATCAGATGCAATATATATTTGGTTTCCTGTCAATTGTCTTATTTAGACATGAAGGGACTTGAGGAAGGCACCAAATGTTTCATGGGTTATATGTTCTGTGTAGCCTACGCTGTGACTTTGGGGGCAGGGAAGATGTAATTGAATCTTGTATGCTTCTGAAGTCTTTTGCATAATTTTGTGGGTTGCAGCGAGATTCAAAACCTGAAACAAGAAACTCTTGAGGATCAGTACATCATTGTGAGTCCCTTCCATCCTGCTGTGTATGTTTGAATGCCTGTATCATAATGAATTGTCATCCCTTTCTTCTGAATTCTTTCCAGAGGAATAAGTAGAACTTCACTTCTCCAGGATGCAAGTGGAAGGGGAAAGCAGGAATGCTGTCTTCTGCATTCTGGCACAGGAAAGATGTAGTTGCAGATAGTGGAGAACATTCTGGTGATTGTGGGTTGTGTTCCTCTCATAGTGTACTATGTGCCTTTCATATTGATAACTGTGTGCATACAGGTGAAAGCAAGAACTTCAAACCATGAAACTTACAGGACAGGGTCACATGTGATGCAATATGGAGACATAAACATTGATGTTGAGGAGATGGAGCGATATCTTGGATTTGACCCTGCAAATGAGAATGTGACAAAGCCTGTGCTGCCCAGAATGAACTTGGCCAGCACATTAATGGCAGGAAAGGAATCTGCTGTGAATCAGCGTGATGCGGATCTACTTCATCTGTGGCACAAGGTATAGTATTATCCCATTGGTCTTTCCATCTTACATTTTTTGGAGCAGATTTGCTATTCAGTTTGCCATCTCAACAATAAAACAGAAGCAGGTCAAAATGGTGTAGTTTCCTCAAGCAATTTCTTGGATTTGAGTGTTTTGCAGTACCATAAAGCTGTAGAGGGATCAACAAGGAAAGCAAAAGCAGGGGAGGAGTTGGTGAACACAATGGCCCATCGCATGCACCTTGACAGCAGTGTTGAGCTCATTGGCAATCTCCTCTTTGGCAGTGATGTTGGTGCTTCCAAACTGAATGCTATACGTCCCGCTGGGCAAGTTCTAGTTGATGACTGGGATTGCCTCAAGAGCATGGTAAGATTGTAACACAGAATTTATAGCAGAGTTTGCACTTGCACATTTGTGTGGACTTTGGGGGGAGCTGGAGTTTGTCTATATTTACGTTGACCAAAGCCCTCATATGAACTAGGTCCTGCTTGATGTCATTTAGTACCACTGATGAGTGGCACCATCTTGATAGTGTTCTGTTTCAGGCTCATCCAGTTTAGTCCCCTGTCTTTGTGCTCTGAATGTCTCAACTGAGTCAAACTATATGGCTTGTTCTCGATGTTATATTCCTAGTCTTTATTCCTAGTCTTCAGATCCTCTGTTCCTGCTACATTTGCAGTACCTCCCACATGGTGTATGTCCTGACTGAATCTTTGTCTTTCTTCCTAATTTTCATGTAGTGCATATCCTGACTCAATGTTTTGTCTATCTTCCTAAATTTGGGACATTTTGAATGCAGGTGCGCACCTTTGAGTCACATTGTGGACCACTCACACAGTACGGCATGAAGCACATGCGAGCATTTGCAAATGTTTGCAATGCTGGTCTTGATGCCACTAAAATGGCCTCGGCTGCAGAGCAGGCCTGTAGCAGTCGCCCAGGTTTCTGGACCCCCATCTCTGCAGGTTACAGTGCATAGAAAAATCTGAAGAAACAGGTGCACCTGAAAATACAACACCCTGCTCTGATGAAGCGTAAATGGTGCGAAAATATAGCCGTGCAACCAGTTTATGTAAGTGAATTTGTGATTCTTTTGCATTTGATTTTGGAATTGGTGTTCATCACATTTATCATTGGTAAAACACATACTACTGGAATTGTAGATATACAGGTTGTTGGATTGTAAATGTACAGGTTTTTCCAGGTATTGGGAAACATAGTCAGGACCCCAGGCGGGGTCATGTACACATGTACTATTCAATTAGCAGCAGATTGATTTGATTAGCTGCCAAGGCTTCAAGGCCTCATTATGTTACATTCTAATTCTGCCCGTAAACATAAGGTTATGGATGTTTTGAATTACCTTTGTTTTTCATTTCAATTCAAACCTTTGAAAGTTTTCTATACTTGGAAGATATACCGTTGAGTGGGGTTTCTTTAATTCCTCTTAATACACTTGATGTAAATATTGGTTTTGATTGATGTATTTGAAAAATATCTTTCATGATGTACAAGAGGAAAAAAAAACAAGGAATGAACATATGCTTAAATCTAATGTGACAGTGGGTGAGTATCTCATATTGAGACTTGCCCATGAATGAAGCTGCTTCAATCAAAACCTGTAATATATGGCACATGGGGTGGGAATCTGACATTGAGACTTGCTTGTGTGTGGCAAACCTGACTCTGCAAAGAGTTATTTACTATCAGAAACAAACATTTAGAGATCTGCTCCAATCTGTATGTACTAAACAAACAATGTTGCAAAAGGATCACCAAATTGCACTCTTTATTCCTCTCTTGGAGTTTGGTTGCTCATATTGCACAATTAAGGACAGGCATTGCACACTCTTTCAGATAATGATTTCAACAAAACTAAACAATTGGACAATGGCAACTGGTGGCTATGTTACTGACAAAAGCAGTACCACCAAATCACTCTTTACCTTAACTCTTTGAAGTAGACCTGCCAAATTTCTCGTGGCAGATACTCAAAAGGAATAATAACACACAACTAGTTTACAACTGTTCGTTTCGAGGGTTGAAATCTAAACACCACCCTGCTTGCTTCTTGTCAAAACTTACTCAAGGCCCTCCTCCTTTTCATTTCCCAAAAGTAACATCCAACAAATGTTTAAACACCTAACTTGTATCAGCTGTACTTATCCAAAACATTTCCATATTACAAACATGTATCTCTTTATACCCTACCTATGTCATCTCCTCTGTTCTCAAGATATGCCATGGACCTCTAGACCTCTCGGAGTCCCTCTTTGAATACAGCCTAAAGGATATGACAATGGCTGCAGCAACCACAAGAGATGCAGAGACAGCACACAAGGTAAGAAAACCATAAATTGAAGTCAAAGCAGACCAAATTTTGTGAATGTAGATACCATGCTTCTCTGAAAGCTTGATGCGTTTAAAGTGCTCAAAGTGAGAATGGATCTTCACAACATCATGAACTTGTCCATCATGGTTCCCAACATATGAGACTGTCATTACTTGCTTCGTGGCATGGAGATGGATGTACCCAAATTCAAAGCTCCGGAAAAGAGACCAACTGGGTTGTGGAAAGATTGGAAATGTTGGATGGTTGGCTCGGGGTTGGTCGATCGGCTGCCAATCTTGCCCGCCCATTCCTATCACTATATGGATTGGCAATGCACCATCAAGTGTATTTGAGTCCATGCAGGATGAATTTTGGATTGGGCATGTCCACTCATACTTGTGAACATGACCCCACAACACAAGACTCACTTTGTTCTCAACCAACAATGGTTCAATGTGTGATCGCAAAGACTTTGTAAATGGAGCACCCATGAGATTGCTGTCTGTTGAATACATTGGCCTGTGCCCCAAAAACACAATAAAGGGAGTTTTACTCCTGTTCACACTCTTCAAGTCCTGGGCTATAAAACTGTATTGGTCACTACCAGATATGAAATTTGTCTCTGTTGAGAAGTAAAGAAAATGCACACTGCCAACATCATGTGAGTAGTAGAGATTCCTTGTTGCTGGTGATCCAGTCCCAGTGGCCAAACTTGAGTCACCAGGCATATGAAACCTTAGACTAAATGGAACTCCACATTCACCACCCCCATCAGTTCCATATGGGGCCCATTCAGGTTTCCAGGGTTGTTCTGGCCAGTCATATTCATGGTTTCCAATGCAAACATGATATGGGGCACGAGCAGCTACAGGCTCAATTTGCGCAAAAAAAGCATCCCACAGCCATGCATATCCTCGGGCATAACTTATGTCACCAATATGTGATATGAAAGTGGGCTTACTCCCAAGATTCTCAAGATCACGAAGAAGCCATTTCATTGTGTTCACGCTTTCCAGCTGAACCCAATTGAAAGTAGTGTATGGCACCCATGTTCCCAGGTCTCCAAATAGGAAAGCATTTGTCTCTTCTGCTTCTTCCAGTGGTGCTATGAAGCTGAAAGTTTCACTCCAGCCCCCTTCAATGCTTCCCACCTGCAAAGATCCAGTGCATTTTGTTAGTAACTCACCAGCCCATCATCAAGGAGGATGATATCACAAATTAGAGTTGCCAGTGTGCACGTGCATATGCTAGTTCCTGTGTCAGGTTCCAGTAAGAGACAACTTTGATGTGTTGCCAGTTACAGGTACACAGTTTCATAATTTACCAGGAGACCTACAAATGTTTCATGGCTCTATGAGCAACAAATCAAGTCATAGCATAAAGCTACTATCCTCTGAGCTAAAACATGGATTGGTTGTGATTCTAAGCCCTCCAAAGCTATGCCAACATAGCTCTTTTATTTGGTTAGTCATAGAGTGCTGAATCCCCCAATGAGTAAGCCATTTTGGATTCACTTACAGCGATCTGTACTGCCAGCTATTGACAACACAGAGCCTACAGACTGAGGGAGAATTTCCTTTGCCAGAGTGTTGACCCAAAGAAACCCTGAGACACAAGTTCCTATTACAGTAAAATTCCATATTACAGGAGGGAGAGAAATAAACCAAGAGAGAGGCACTGAAGCTTAGCAAAGTGGATTGAACCCTCAAAGAGCTTATACATGAAACCTGAACATCCAAGAGCATGGGAGACTGGGAGAAATTACAAATGCACATACATGCCTCAGGGTTCTTCTAATATCTAGACCCCAAGGAGGGAGGATACAGAAAAAAGGAAGGATGGAGACAAGATTTTACCTTGTAAAAGTATCTTGCTCCAGAATCCAGTTGATGAAGAAGTGCAGTATGAATAAAGCCTGGATCCCGCCAACCTATAGCAGAATTTGCAGGTGCAGCACACATATCTGATTGCTGATAGGTTTGTGACAAAGCCTCCACACTCAAATGCAAATTGTCAGCATTCCTCCCATATTGAACAAAGCTTCTCAGTGGATCCTTGGTCACAAACATGACCCGCATCTCAGACATGTTTGATGTGAGGGAGAGGTGGAGTTGAGTGGGTTGATTTGGGCGATGAAACCTGACTGTTGGACTAACTGCAAGACGCAGCTTGGTGCTAGGCAATGGGTTTTTGTCGTCATCCAAATGTGTCTCTGCATCAGGTGGATACCCCTTGAAAAGCCGAAACTCGTATGGAGCTCTCATGTTGAGAGCCACAAACTCATATGTGCCCATGCCAGATTCCCAATCCTTGCAGGAGGAGAGCAAGATGTAGCCAATGAAGTGGTCATCAGTGGATTCAGGGGGTGTGTAAATTCCAAGCCAGTCAAGATCTGAGGGTGTTGTCATGTTCTTCCATGTTAGTGTGATGGTGTCACCAGATTTTGTTAGCTCTATTGGCGTTGCTTCTAGACTCACAGCCTCCACTAAGCTTTCTTTTATCACTATTATAATGAGCAAGAAGATGATGAATTGGACAGTCCCACCCTCCATTTTCTGAATCACAACCTGCCATTCAAAATGCTGGATATCAGAGCAGAATATAACAAAGTGCACAAGTAATGTCCTAGAACCCTGTCTATAAATAGCTATTACACATTGAACTGTTAGTTTCACTCAAGATAACTAAGAAAAAAAATTCAGACCATCAAAAGCAGCAATCCCATTGGCCCGAATAAAAAACTTCAGGACTACATACTACCCTATTCTGCTGAAAATTGAAAATAATGGTCCATTTCTACCATTTCTATTGGTCGTCTAAAATTCTCATAAAACTACCAAACCCCATTACATATTTAACTGTTAGTTTACTCAAGATAACTAAGAAGAAGAATTCAGACAATCAAATCCAGCAATTTCATTGGCCATAACATTTTTTCTGCACACCTACACAGAAGCCTATTCAACACCCTCTGTATGTGTACACTAATACTGTAACCCTTATTTGTATACAGACAGGGTGTCTGGTTAACAAAATCAAACATCATGACAGAGAAGTGAGTGGCACCAAAATTGAAGATGATTGGGGATGAACTATGAGATGTCTTTTGATCCATACTTGTGACAAAAATTACTGAAACTGAAAATAAACCTGGATGCTGAAACATTCAGCATAAAGGCAATCTTACCAGAATTGCAGCAGACACAAAAGGAGTCCATAAAGGCATTGAAGATGTATTCAAGACTAACATTGAGCACCAAGAGAGAAGACAAAGATGGCAAAACTAGGAGTACTCTTGACTGAAAAGGGGGTTTATTGGATCCAAAACAGTTTCCTCAAAAGGAGCAACACTGTTTTCTGCATGTTATCCACATGCAATCATGATGCTTTTCCATGCAGGAATTCTTGCAAGATGAGCTGGTCTCTACAAATATGAAATCGGATAAAAGAGCACGTACTGCTCTGAAAAGAAAATAAAAGCTGAGAAACGGGTCTCATACCTGGATCGTCTCAAGAACTTCTGGAATCTGCTTCAGCGGCCGTCCAATCCTCCTTGCTCTTTGTTCACAGCCTCAAATGTGGGAACACTGGAACAATAGAATGTAACCGACTGCAGATTTTGACATGAGCTTACCAGTCTGTGCAGTGTCCTGAGGAGAGCACGAAAGAGGTAAGCAAAGCGACAAACCACACCAAAAATATGAGGATTTCCTCAAACTACAGAAATTAGATATCATACTCAAAAATCGGGGGGGGGGGAGAGAGGCACTTACACAGAAATGCACACACAAAGAGTCTAAGAACGCGAAGAGAACCGAGAAGAATCGATAAGACAGCTTCTTCGATTACAGACAAAGTCTCATCTAAGTTCCAAAACATTGATAAGAAAATTGGTGGACAGCAAACGAAAAATCTCGTTTGTCAGAGAAGAAAGAGGGGGGAAAAAAAAAGAAACATGAAAGCATACCTCTTCGTAACGTAAATATATCTCAAAGCGTGCACTTGAAGTCGACGTCCGCGCTCACATTGCCGAGATCGAAAGATTTATTTCCGTGCACAAAACTCGATTTCCTCCAGAAGCCACGGTTTGAGAGACTGCCAAAGAGTGAGCAACTTAAGTAGGTAACAGAAGAGCGAATCAAAACACTGTGGTGAAAATAATACCACCGGAAGGAAATCAAAGAAAGCGCAGAAATGTTGCGACAAATCGCAACGCAATCGGGTGACAATGGCAATGCTCGTCTCGCGAACATAAAGACGACAACAACAAAACACAGAGCATAAGGGAAGACGAATGAAAGCGCCGCAGAAGGAACATGAGTTGCGCCGCCTCTGTTCATGGATGAAAACGATGAAGCACACTCAAACTAACGAATGTATATTTTCGTCTCGTTACTAGTCTATCGACAAAAGTAAGGGCAAAGGGATGAAGTACTGAAACTCAGGAGGATGGAGAATATGGAGACCAGGATGAGTAAACACAGATTTTCTCATCCATAGTCTAGATAGGGACTCTGTGTGTGCAGGCTACTAGGAAGGCTGCTTACCTTTAGAAAGAAGTATAGGTGGGAATCAAGGAAGATACCGAGGGATGATTTTTTATTTCTTTTTTTTTTTTTAGTTGATTGTGGCAAACTGAACCCGGACCAAAAAGATGCCAAGTTCGTGGATGAAAAAAATTGAGTTTGTCAATGAATGTATTCGACTTGTAATTAATTACTAGTCTATAGATAAAGGTAGGCACAAAGGGAGGAAGTAATGGAACCAAAGGGGGGGGATGGAAAATTTTGGAGACTAGGATGAGTAAAAGTTCTCATCCATAGTCTAGTTAGAAACTTTGTGTGTAGGGAGGGGTTGGCTGGCTTCTAGGGAAGATGCTTGTTGGCTATGGGAAAAGAAAGTGTAGGTGGGAATCAAGGAAGATACCAAGGAATGTTTTTTTTTTTTTTCCTTAAAAAATAATTTTGTGGGGGGGGGGGGGGAGGGGATGGGGATGATTGTGGCGACAGAACCTGGACCAAAATATGCCGAATCTTCTGCAACAGAAGAACCAGAATCAACAAAAACATATTCCGAATTCCGAATTCCGCCCGCCCAATTTTTGTCTCATTCCTCGACAAGTGGCAAAAACATCCCCTAACCAAATTTGGATGATGCTACCTTTTTTTTATAATTAGGCTACCTACTGGATCATCCAGTTTCTGCTCATATGCTTACTTTAGAATGAATGAATGAATGAATAAATGGATGAAAATGTATGTATGTATGTATATATATATATATATCTCTTTCTCTCTTTTTCCTTGGAAATTTCACATCCAGCTTATCTTTGAGTCCTTATTAACATGTGGGGAAATAAAACCCTAGCCATCATTTCTTACTTTAATGGCAAATTTCAACATCATTTCCAGTTATGAACAACATGTGAAAAAATAAAGAAAGCTAGCCTTCATTTCTTACTATACTTGGATGGTAGCTTTACAAAGGAAGAGGGACCCCACTTGCATTCCCAAAACTGGTCTCTCCAAATAGCAACCCAGGTAACTGAAGCATGCACCATGGCACTTAAATTATGTTAGGTAGTATTTTGTTGTGACTCATGTTAATTAACAATTATAGGTACCCTCAAAGTACAAAAAAAAATTCTATAGTTTCAAGCATTTTTTATAGGGATGTCACAAAAGAAAAACACCCATGCTTACAAGTAGATATGTTGTACTCTCTTCCTTTGGGCTGCTTATATAGCTTACAAGATTAGAATCTAGGGCAAAGGATATGGGATAATGTGAATAAGTATTGTAGTTGCTATGTGTTTTGAACATGCAAGGAGCACCTTTTTTTATAAAAAAATAGAAACAAGTGGAGAACTTGATTGCAAAGACAAAATCAGGCTCTAAAAGACGTGCGAAAACTCAATCCCCAAGACCCAGAACTACCACATAAAAAATTTAAGGTTGTGAGGTATTTGGTGGCACAACCTGAATTTCATGTCTTTCATGTCATCTCACAGAGTGATTGCAGGCACCATACCTTATCAAAATTCTCAAGATAGCCTCTGAACAATCTTAGCAACAACTCAATGGCATTGCATGCTATTGTAGTCAATTGATCCTTCTCACATACATTTAGTGAGCTTGACGTCATAACACTTGTTATTATTTAAAATCAAATCATTCCTTTTTAGCTAGATAAACTAAATTGTGACTCCTCTAAATAAAGTCTAGACTAGCTCAAATCTCTAAGCAAAGTCTAAACTAGCTTGAATCTCTTGAGGTACATAAATAATCTAGTATTGAAGAGGTTTTGGTCAAGGTACCTTGAGAGCATTCCATTTCTTGCTAACATGAGGTAGGAATTTCAATTTATGCATGTTGGTGAACACTCATGTGCATGTAACTTTTTCTTTTGGGCACTCCCAAAATCAATGCAATACAATTTTTGGCATTTTTAGATCACACATGACAATTTGTTTCACTATCTTTGTGAACCTTGTTCCTCTAGGAATTCATCGTTATAACTTGGTGCCAAAGTATCTAAAGGAACCCACCATCTTTTTTGATTCTAACCTTGAATCAAACATCATTCCAATTTATTTTGAAGCAACTTGGGAGGATCCTCAACCATTAAGTAGGTACATTTTTTTTCAACATTCCTCTTCTATTAATCAAAAATTTCCTTTTTTGTTGTTCTATAATCTAGCAAATGATCCCTACTCTATTGTGCCAATGTCGAAGGGTGAAATTCCAAAAATTCAAACACCCCAAAAAATAAAAGTAAGGTTGGTTCGTTTGGACCTCTTTTTTCAATGATTTTAATTATTTTCATTGTCCCCTAAACCTCCATTCTTTCTTCAAGTGATTGAAGCACTTTTGATTGTGCTTGAATTGTAAACAATGGAATGTTATCTTGGACATAGATGAGCCTATACGTGTATGTAACTATTCACAATAGGTTTGAACTTCTTGTTGGTGTAAAGTATATTAGTTGATTCTTAACACCTTTGTTCATAAATACCTACCCAATCTCCGTCCATTGGGTAAGGTCACGAATGGCATAATTTATCTATCCAACACCTTGGAAAGTTATTTATTAGTCACTTCCAGATAATGTGTTATGTTTCATTGAATTAATAACAAGCCTTAATAGTTGTATCCCAACCCTTTAACCTCCCATTATTTTGGTCCCATGGGTTTCCAATATGTCTTCATCCTTTCTATTGTAACTTTTAAACGCAATCAATGGAAATTTCAAATTCCCTTCCCCTAAAAGATGTGGACCACCAAAGGTTTATGTTTTTTTATCAATTATGCTAACCTTGGAGCTATAAACCAGAGTTTTTCTATTAACAATTTCCAACCTTTCATGATCCGTCTCCAAACCTTAAATCCCAATGTGAAGACATGTCTTCTTATAAGCACCCAATTAAGGTCACGTCTCCACCTTTTATATTTAAACAACATGCATCAACATAATCTATATCAAAGCATTAGTTGAAGCTCTAAATTTCTGAACTTTCATGATCCATTTATATAAAATGTTAATTAAAGCATCATCAAGGTCAATTAAAGTTAACCCAACAATTCTTTTATGGGGGCAACAATCGTTCTAATTGACTTTGGTTTTTGTTGTGTGACCCTGTAGGACACGGATGGGTTTGGGGACCGAAACTATGTGTTTTGTCACATAGTTATGGAGATCTATGTTATTGGTTGCACATCTACTTTCTCATCCACCTTTTGTCCTCACACAAACAACACCAAAACATGTCTATGCATAAGTGATGGGCTTCATCATTCTCCTACCATAAACCTCACACAATCAACACTAAAACATGAGTCTATGCGTAGGTGGTGAGCTTAACATCCTTCTACCACAAACCTCACACACTCAACATCAAAACAATCGAAACCAAAAGCCTTTCTAAACATCAAAACTTCCATAACAACTTTGTATTCAAATTGTAACTCTTTACAATGGGAGGAGGTCTGTGTTAAGGTCACAAACACCTCCTTATATACTAACCCAAAGGAAACAAGTCAAGAACCTTCCAAAGGTTATCCTACACATAATTTAAACATAAGGAAACAAAATCACATGTTTCCCATGAGATTCCATATTTAATTAATCCTAAGGAAATAACTCAAGGAACTTCCAAAAGTTATCCTCCACATAATTTATCATAAGGAAACAAAATCACATGTTTCCCCATGAGATTATACATTTAATTAATCTAAAGGAAACAAAATCACATGGTTCCCCCATGTGATTCCACATTTAATTAAAAGGAATGACATCACATAATTTTCCATGTGATTTCACCTTTAATTACAAGAATGACATCACATGGTGCACATGCACCATGACCATTCATTTACCCCTTTTGTATAATTACATCAAGTTACCTCTAACAAATTACTAAGGTAATTATGAAATTACCCATCAAGTTACAACCCCTCTAAACCACAAGAAGTTACACATCAAGGCTCTACATTTTTTGATCACTTGTTTGGTTCCTACCCACACATTACTAAAATACCAAGGAACTAAAAAGAGGATAGACTTCACAATTGTTATTGTTTTAGTTAAAGGTATGTGCATTGAATATAAATACTTTAGTTTCTTTTGCAACCTATTTACAAGGAATCAATTAATCTCCTTGGTGTCCACATTTAAGTCAAATGGGGTGCCCATTAGTTTTCACAATTCACCTTCACCTACCCATTTCCATTTAAATGTTTCCAGCCATTTAGGTTTCTGTTTCACTTTAACATATCAATAGGCCAAACTTTTGTCCCAATTAATATCCAAACTTGAAATGCATAGGAAGAGTTCTAGAATGTTAAACACGTTGAAAATGTTTACCTCTTTCTTAAAATTGATAAATCAATGCCATCTACATATAATGATAGGAATTATTACCTTAAAGATTTCAACAACCTAATCCCCTTCACTTCTCCTATATGTTTACCATCCTTGAATATGACAAGACTTCACCAACAATGAGAAACAAATATGAAGGAAAGGGGCAACCTTGCTTAACCCCTTAATAGATTGGGAAGGTTTTTGTGATGGTTCCATTAAAACAAATTATTGTCTTTACATTTGCAAAGAGTAATTTCACCATGTCAATGAAACTTAATGCCATCCCTAGCTCTATCATAACTTCAAACATAAATGTTCAAAAATATTTGTCATATGCCTTGGAAAAGTCAAACTTAAGGAAAACTAAAATTATTTTGACTTCTTTGCCTACTCAATCATCTCATGGACTTAAAAAACATTATCTAGGATGTGATGTAAACAAAAAAATGCAATTTGGTTATAGTCAATGAGCTTCATGATGCAGAGGTTGAAGATGTAATTATAAAGCATTAATAATCACCTTGTAAGCAACATTAAGTAGTGTAATGGGTCTCCAATTGTTTAAGTTTTCTTTATCCCTAATGTTGTAAATCAGAATGATTAAATCTTTTATAACCCCCTTTGGTAGTTTGCCTTTTTTAATGGTTTCATATATCATGTGGAAATAATCATCATTAATTAAGTCCTAGAAGGAAATGTAGAACTCAATGATGACTCCATTTGGCTCATGGGGATCTTCCCTTGGCTATAATGTCTATTGTTTTTTAGAATTTTTTTTTAATTGGGTTTGACAAGATCTTGTTCATATCATTAGGGAATTTGATCGACAATGTAAAAAGAAACTTTTTGTTGTTCAATCTCCTTGGTAGAAGGTTGTGGTGCACCATATTAATTCATGTAGGGTTGATGCATGGTTGGGTGGACCCAATTTGGATGTCATGTAAACTAACTTTGCAAAGTGGTTGTCATTGCAATGCCCATTTCTTTATGTAGATATTGAAATTTACTTAAAGGGATTTGGTTTGAAAATCTTAACTTGAATATCTATGTGATGCACAAAATTGTTTTGTGAAAAAATTTAACTGGTAAAAGCCATGGACTTTTAGAGTCACAACTTGTGGACTATACTTTTGGATTTCATTCACTTATGGACTTTGAGATGGTCGATTGATTAATGTTGTGTGTGTTAGGGACTTGGAATTAGTTAGATATCATATTAAGGAAGCTAAGGGGGGGAAAGATTTCATGATAACAATGGTAGGGTTATACTTATATTTATAGATTTTAAAGTAGGTTAAAATACAAGGTTTTCCAAAAAGTCCATATCATATTGAAGGAAGATGTGTTTTAGACGATTTTTCTATAAATGTTTAAAGGAAGAGAAACTTGATGGGTGCCAATGACAACATGGAAAAAAATACATTTAGCTTAATTGTAATCTTAAACCAAGAAAGGAAAAATAACCCAATTTTGGGTTTTTTAGAAATGTAATTGTGTGTGGAAAATTAGTCTACCCAACTATGCATCAACCTTGTAGAACTCATGATAAGTTTCTTCCATGTCTTGTTTGATTATGATCATTTTTCATATTGAATTTTTCAAACATGTGATGATAGTTTTATCATGACATGGCTAAATTACATTGAAAAACTCCTTGGTGCATGAATTGCCTATATTCTTCCAACATATCCTTGCTCTAATTCTTTACCTTGCTACTTTGATTAATTCAAGATAGTAAACATTTTTTGAAAGTTCATTGACCTTTTATCACAATAATATGTTATGGACCAAAAAGTTAAGTTCCTCCTATGCACATACCAAATCCCTTTTTAGCTTAGTTTTTTAGCTTGAAACTCCATGGTTTTTTCTTACAATTTGTAGATTTTAATGACTTTTGTCATTTTGGTGTAAAAAGGGACATCATTATTTTGACTCTCCCAAATGTTTTTTATTTGAAAATTAGCATTTACAAAATAACACAAATTCATCTTCTAGCTAGTAAGACCTCCTAGGTTGTGCATTTTGTATTTTAAGGATGCAAAAAACTGAATGGTGGTCATACTTGACTTTATCCCCCCTAATGACATAACTAAGATTGGCACAATCTAGGTTATGGGTGTAGCTACAAAATAGGTAAAACATGTCTTGTCTTGCCATGATTTGCTCCAAGTTTTCTAGACAATTGTCCCATGAAAATTCGAATCCACTTTGTTTTTTACATGTTCCTCTATGTTTAAAGGTATTTGGAGGATTCCCAATTTAGCTTTGTTGCATTTGATAATAATTGCCCATTGATATTTTGTAATGTTTGTGTTCGACCATATTTAGGTCTTCACACAAAATCCATTGACAATATATTGGTAGCTAATTCTTTATACACTCCCAAAGTTTGGCCTTCTTTGTTGGGTTGTTTCAATCATATATATTTAATATAAATTTGTTTTTTATATTGAAAGCCATTTTTCAAAAAGACCATAATGGATCCATCCTTGTTTACCTTGGGATTTGGTGATAGTCAAAGTCTCATTTCTTCAATTGTCTTTTCATTGACTTTATCAATGTCCAAGTTTGGAGCTAGGGTTTCCCCCAATAGCTTGCCCTTTGAATTTAAGGAGGCCACCCAATCTTTCTTATATGTTATGGGAGGGCAATTCTTGATAAGGTGATTAAGCCTTGTGCAAAAGTGATACCTTCTAAGACATCTTTGATAGTGCACACAAATTTTCACCCAATCATGGAGGCCTAGAATGAAGAGTTGGGCTAGCCATCCTTTTTTGAAATCCATGGCTACACAAAATCTAGGATCTCTTGCTTCTATTTGTCACATCAACACCAAGCACCTTCCTTACCAAGGACACAATTTTTGTCTCCATGGGCCTAAACTTTAGAATTAACATCCTTAAAATGACCCATATTTGATGAAACTTTAGACCAAATGGCAAACTTAGATTGAACATAGGAATTTGTTCTTGATAAAATTGTTGTGGCCCATGGAAGCTTATGTGGAGTGAACATATAGAACTATTTAACTATTTCTAGATTGGATGCATTAAAATAAAAGAAACCCCATCTTGCTTCCATCTTATAATGAGACTTTATAGTTTTAATTTAATCATTCAAGAGTTGTATTTAATTTGCAATGTGATGGTTTAGTACCTTATTACTAACGGAGCTAACAATGATTGTGTGTGTTTAGTGGAAGTCTATTTCAACTTGTAATAGTTCTTGGGTGATGGCTTCTTGTCAGACCTTGTCACATTTTTAGATGAGTAACTCTTTGTCGTTGCCTTGCAGGTCCTATAAAAGGATTTCACTTAGATCTACTTGAAATGGGCTCAATTTACCTCATTGTGTTGACCACACCCGTAGCATCTCCATTAGATTGTTGGCATCTACCATGTTGACATCTTCATTATGTTTGGCATTGCTCCTCCCATGGTCCACCACTTCTTGGTTTGATAGTGTTGGTATTTTCAACATGTCCTAGAAAGATGGAATGGCCATGAGGCTTTGGACACACTTTGTCAGATCTGAGAAGAAAAAAAAGAAACAAGTTAGGTTTAGGTTATAAGAGAAGTAACAAACTTACCAAGCTGCAGAAGACAAAAGAATTTACACCTCTTAGTAGGAATACTTTGATAGGGCAAGGTACTAAGCCTTCAATGGCCAAGCCCAGTGAGGTCGCACAAGGTTTTGTCAAAATGCTGGCCTTTACTCTTCTTCTTTTTTCCCATGGGGTAAGGCCTTCGGAGTAGGGCATCCCTAAAGTTTAGGCCCAATGTTTAGTGTCCTTATAGGGTCTTTGGTGTGAAGGCAATGTCAAAATTGCCGGCTCATCGTCATATGCCTAAGGATCGCATCCAAGTGGGGGCATCTCAAACTGGAGCCCACAGCTTGACTCTAGTGGCTCCACATTTCCAAAGAGTAAAAAGCATTTTCTGTTGTGGTTTGAGTCAAAGGTTTTCAAATTTTTCATGAAACCCTCCTTGAAGCTTTTTTCAGTGTAAAAGTAGGCCGCATTATATCTCGGAATAATCCCTCCTTTTAGGTACGGAGACACCTTATGTGTACTCATAGGTGTAGAGTTCTTTTGCACCTAAAGAGTAGGCGTAAAGTGCCTCCACGCCGAAAGGGGTGATGGCCGTCACATTGTGATCAACACATCCATCATGGTCTCATGGTCCACGAATGTTGAGTTCAAGATGCACCTCACACTTTGTGGTGGGGTTAATGCCCATCTTATGCATATTTAATAGGTACACAGTTCTTTCGCACCTAAGAGTAGGCATAAAGTGCCTTCACACTGAAAGGAGTGGCCATCGCCATATTGTGATCAACACATGTATCATGGCCTCATGGTCCACGAAAGATCTTTCCAATAACACCAAATGCACATTCCAATTCCTCCAAACATTTCAGCTACGATTTTAATTTAATTTTCAGTGAAAAAATCATTCAATATTCAAGAACTTGTGCGCCACAAGTCCAAACGTCATGGAACCAAGCTCATGCACCCCCCTCCTCTCCTCGTTGAGAGCTTTCCAAAGACATCAAGAGTATGATGTGAAGCATCCCAATTCAGTGGATCTCATAACTACAAAACAAACTACCTTCCTTCATAGATAGATGTACTATGGAATGATCAAGTTCCTTCCTCTTATGTTAGGTAGGGCACCAGGTGAGCTTGTTATCGCGAGCTAGCCAATACACCCAACATAATGGGAAAGCCGAGACCATTCCATGACATTAATGTCTGGGGTTGCAGATGTGATGATCTCAAAAATAGTTCATGTTCACGGACATTTGGGTCACTATTACCAAGTGTATGATCATCAACCAGAAGATTATGTCATATAATGTGGTCAAGAAAATGACATAATATCTCAAGGCAAAAGAACAAGTATGGAAATTTAAATATTTCACCATGCAAAAATATAACCTTCAGACAAAAATCCTCGAAAAGAAATCGAAATCCTTCAAGATATCCTAACTCTATAATAACTAATCTCAAGTTTCAACACAAGCCAAATTATCATCTTTCGAAAATCCTCATATAAAAATAGACCTACTACCTAGAGGCCAAAATCCCTTAAGCTACTATATATACTCCTCTATAATGAATCTAAACACAAGGCAAGGCCGATAAACCCAGTGTGAATTGATTATCCAATTGATTTTTCTTTTCAAAAAATCAAATTTAATAATTTAATTGAATTTTCAATGAAATATATACTAAAAAATTAATATCTCATATACTTTAGGTCTAAAATTTATGACAAACAAAACAAAACAAACAAAGGGGTGTGTCACACTGTGGCCTTTTCATTTACATTAAAAAAGTATCTTAAAGGCAGAAGAAGAATTATGGAAACTCAAATATTTCACCATGCAAAAAATATAATCTTCCAAAAAAAAAAATCCTTTACAAAGAAACCAAAATCTTTCAAGATTATCATAACTCTATTATAACTAATCTTTAGTTTCAACACAAGCCAAAATATCATGTTTCAAAAATCCTCATATAAAAATAGACCTACTTTACCTAGGGGCCAAAATTCCTTAAGCTACTATACTCTATAATGAATCTAAGAAAGGGCTATTAGACGAGGCCAAAAATGAGTGGCCTCCAATTTTGAGGAATAGAATTTGCATGCAACCAATGAGAAGACATATCATGGAGTGAAGTGGCCTCCCTTTTTTTCTTTTTTTTTCTTGTGGGTGGTTAAAGTGGGCCTAAAAAAGACACACTATGTGGGCATCAAAGCTGGGTGCATACATGGTACAACCTCATTGTTGGCCAATAAGGAAGTAGTCATGGATACTCAACAACTAACCATGAGTTTCAAGTGGATACCATCTTATCTTTGTGGGTCAATTGTAGGCCCCAAAGTAAATGATGACAAGTGATGGTGAGTTTGAACTTCCCAACCAAACCCAAAAAAAAAAAAAAGGTTAAAAAAAAGAAGTTTTAAAACAATTTGGGATTATTAGTAGCGACTTCTTGAGACATCATCTTTAGCAACTTTGAATTATGTTTTTATGTTTTTTTATTGACCTTAATGACTTTTCCAAAGGTAATGAGATTTTTAGCAATTTTATAATAAGTGACGCGTTATTGAAGTGTGTTCACTAATGCAATTCATTACATGATGAATGTCAATGATACTTGTTTTTGGCATTTTCTATAATGGGTCTAGAGTCTTTTCTATCAAATCTAAAATTTGGATGAAAATTATTAGACTATGTTAGACAGGAAACTGAAACCCAACAGAAAATTGTTTTCTGACCACTTATCATTCATCCTTCATGGTGCACTGGTGGGTGTTGGTTCACTTTGGACCCAAGCTAGTAGGTCACAACCTTAGCTTGGGCCTCATGACTACTTCTTGAGAAAGGAAATGAAAATGCTTTTTTTTTGGGTTGAAGGCACAATTGAAGACTTGCCAAGGAATGGGGTTGTGTGCAAGTCTAAGACATCAGAAGAGGCAAGGAGAGTGCATCACACTCACCCAAACAGGGTGAAAGTTTTGGGGGGGAGTTGGGTGGAGTCAATTTTCAAGATCCCTAATATGAACTTCCATTTCGGAATTTGAATTTTCAAAGTATAATCTGAGGGGTCGAGTTGCCTTTATTTCGGAATTTGAATTTTCAAAGTATAATCTGAGGGGTCGAGTTGCCTTTGAATTGAGTGTTCTTTGGTTCATTGAAAAGAGCTTCAAAGTACAAGGTTGTTTTTCCAACCCTGAGAATCATGTGAAGATTTTCAATACAAGAACGCCCCATTTGAAGAAGAATTTTTATGTTCAATTGAGGATCTTGATAGGGCTTTAGAAATCTCTCTTGATGCGAGCTATAAGAAAATGCTTTGTCATGCTCCATTTGGTTGAATTTCCTAAAGTTACAAGATTCTAAAGTTTCAGTTTTGTGAGAGGACTTTGGGAGTCCTAAGAATTTTGCTATTTCAACATCATTCTCAAATTATAAGATGAGGAGGAGAGTATTTTCCTCCTTCATGGGTTAGAGCTATTACGAACCTCTAATAAGTTTGTGATTTGTCTCTAATCTAGTTTGGGTTCAGATTGCACTAAATGCTTTCTTTGTTGTTTCGTGCAATTGAAGTGCTTGATAGTTATCCATGAAGTGTGGTCACCATGTCAGTGGCTAAGTAGGTACGAGCACTTGGTATGTAAATGAAATGCTCAATACATAGCTGACAATTGTGGTTAGCTATGGGACAGGAACACAGCCAGAACAAGTTGCAGTGAGCCTCAAGGTATTGTCCGAAGTTTCAGAAGCCCTAGAAGTTCCAGATACATAGAGCACTATAAAATGAAAAACTTACTTTTGAATGCTCTGAACATTGTGTATTGAATGGCAACGATTTTGCATCCAGGCATCTGCATCATCACTCTGCATCAGAATCAGAATGGGGGTTTAGCATTAGAAAGCAACAAAGAGAAACCACCAAGCACTACATGAACATCTCATAGCTCATGTCATCTGCATACTTCAAAAACCTCTTGATCTCACCACTCGTCGTGGGTGGAATTCATACCTTCTCTTTGGTAGTATCTTTAATACAAATTCAGTCAATGATGGCTTCTGATGGATTCACTCAACAGCAATGGAGCTTCCTTACATTTGTGGATGAGTTTGTCATTTGGCTCATACATCTGGCTGACACATCTGTAGCAAGAGCAATGTCCCAAATACACCTAAGGCTAAAACCTAGCGTTCTCCTGTCAATGAAACACATGTGCTATTGTTCCAGTTCCAACAACAAATGAATAGAAATCTATGAGTATTGCAAAACAAATAGAAATGTCTAAATCATCTTCTTTACAAAAGACTCTTCTCTTCTGCGTATAAGTTCTCTATGCAAACCACAAGTACAAATCCCCCACTAACTTATAGCAAATGACATCTTAGCAATTTCTCCAATTTAGTTGCTCCATGAATCTGTGGAGACCTTATTTAAAAGCTCAACTTCTACAACATTCTACTGGACACCATAATCTTGATTGAGGTGCCCATTCTGATTCAAATAAGCTTGCAACATTAACCAATACAGGACAATTAATGTGACAATTGGCAGAAACTGAAATCTCAGCCCTCCTCCCAATCAATTTCATCTAAACCATCAATTTCCTCCAGTTCCACCCGCATTATCCTCTGCAATCATAGCTCCTGTCTCTTCCATGTTCCCACCTTTTCGCAGGCTATTGCTGGGCCCTTCTTCTACACAGTGAAAGGCAAAAGATCATGGTATGAAGAAGAATAACAAGACAGAAATGAGATAAAACAAGGACTTCATCTGAATGTTCACGACAAAGCTTCAAGAATAATTAAAGTCACCATTGAATGGTGCAACTCAGAAGGTAAATTTTCTGAAATCCTGAGCATCATCTTTTAAACTTGCTTAGACAAAAACGTGCATTGATACAGGATCTGAAAGAGTTTGCAAAATATGTGTGAAGTTGACACTGTTTCCACCTAACATGTTAAATGGAAACATAGAGAGGAAACAATATCAACTTCACACATATTTTGACACCTAACAAATCCTACACCTATGACAGTTGCACCATCAATGGCTGAAGCTGCTTGTACTTTCACCTCACCTACCAGACATCTTTCATCAGTAACCATAAAATCACTGGTCATTGGATGATGCATATAAGCTTGCAAAAAGCGAAACAAAGAGATTTGAGTCATTAGGACTATGTGGTTTATATTGGGATCATATCATGTGGTCTCTGATGGATCTCTTGCATGTTCAGAGTTAAAATCACCAACACCAGAAGAACGATTGAAGCTACGTCAGAATCACGTAAGACAGTCAATGTTACACGACTCCTTATCCATTCACAGTACAGGACTTCTTAGTTGGTAGTTTGTAACATCCCACACCCTTAAAATTGGAACAGATATAGGGCAGGACATAGTACAGACTCTTTATCATCCCACAAGCACTGAACATTTGGGGTATTTTGCCAAAAGCCTTGAGGCAAAGTTCATGATCTAAGTTTACAAAGGGCAAGAGAGCCAGAAAGTGGGCCTCCCCACCAGGCACTCATTTCCTGTGGTGCCCAAGAACAAAATGCTTACAGACAGGAGAAGTGTAAGTAGTACTCACATCCATTTTTCTCAAGAAGCTCCTTTAGTTTCCGACAGCGGGCATTATCTCCACCATATCCATCACCGAGCTCAGCAGCTGCAAGCTTGTCACTCTCTGCCATGAGCTCTGTCTTGCAATTGTCACAGTGCAAGTTCTCATCAAAGGGGTTAACCAGGCACAATGCATCAAGGGCAGAATACCTGCCAAGAATGCAGATAAAGTCCTGTTCCCAAGCAGTGTCCTACTGGGAAATCCAATTCTGAGGATGCTCAAATTTGAGCAAAGAACAGAAATGAGCAGAGTGCTTCGCTCAGCAAGTGGACAGAATCAACAGGATGGAAGGCTGTGAAGATACCTGTGATCAAAGCTGGTGTTGGGGCAGGTGTGCTCCTGAGTAGTGTTGTCATGCTCCAATTGATCCTTTATCTTCCGCTTTACAAAGTGTATACGGTACCACACAATGTTGTACACAAGAGCAAACAAAAGGGATACATATGAAGGTCTTCCTGATCTAAGGATGCAAACCTTGTCCCCAATTTGTCCATGAACATTGTTGGCATGAAAGAAATTGACATCTGGAGCATGGGTCAAAGAGAGGATGAATAAGAATGCACAAACTGAGGATGTCAGATAGGGTTCGAGATAGCCTACAACCATTACCTGGGCATAGCCAAGGCAGCAATATGAGTCACCCCCACTTTCACTTTGTTGTTCTGCACCCACAGCAACAATGGCTGCATTGTAAAGCTTGACCCCTTCCACAATCTGCAGCATGAAAAATAACATGATAAAGCCTGCAAAGTGAGAAACCTAACTTTGCTGATCTCAATGCACAAGAAGAATTGCAGGGGTTTATCAAATTTGGCACTTCTCTATCTCTACTACACGACAGGTTAGCAGACCATGTGAATGGCCTGAAGGATTTGGATTTGTCACAAGGAATTGATGCTGGAAAGCAAAGCTCTTACCAACCCGAAGATCTACAATACGCACTTGCCCCTTGCCATATAGATGCCACACAATGCACATCTTGTCGCTTGCACTCACACCTCCACTCACCTATAATTAGTTACTATCATCGTTAACAACATTCCAACCTTCAATGTGAAGATCACCATATTGATGGAGGTAATATTTTTTCATGTCCTCACAAGGTTTGTCTGATGAGATTTGATTCATATTGCAATCTTGAATTTGGTACTTGTGAAAATGAGTGTTGTTGGAAATGGAAAGGAGATGGAATGGGTAGATTTTAATGCTTTGTGTGATGAAGATGTAAACATTGTGTTTTTGTAGGAGGGTCTATTTCTATGCTTTTAGGTTGTCGAGGATGGAAGCTTGAACATTTGTATTTGTTTTGAAAGTCTATTTGAAGTTATTAAGTTGTTTGATTCAAGCACGGTGTTTTAGTAGAAGGGTTTGGGACTATGTTTTGGTGAGTTGGGATGTCAAAAACGTAATGAGGGCTAAGGGTTAATCATTGACAATGAACTTGAAGGTAGAGAATCAAAATCAAGTTTCAATATATGGGAACATATGTTTAGGTGTTTTGATAGGAAGCTGAAGAAGCATCGTGATGTAGAGGTGATAATGGTTAATTTGAAGCCATAATAAAATATTGATAAGGTACAAACCACAAGCATTATGTGTAATTCAAACAAATTTTGTCAATCTATTGTGAGTGTCAATTTTCTTATTGAAAGTATATGTTGTGTTCTCCTTGCATTTGCCAATATGTTGTTGTGAGCATGAGTTTTTTTCTTGAAGATTCATGTCATGTTTTTTCACATTTGTGAATCTTATTGTTGTGAATGTGAAACTTTTTGTCAAAGCTAATCTATGTCATGTTCTCCTCATATTTGTTGATTTGTTATGAGCATCAACTTTTGTAGAGGCTTATTTGGTTTTGTATGTTGTGAGCATCAAATTCTCTCCTAAAACCCATCACATTTGCCAAATTATAGAAGGTTGAAGCCAAATTATTTAAACACAACCAATAGCTTACCATGTTATTTTAAAAAGTTTTAAAAACCTTTTCATCACAATGGCACCCTTGAAACCCCTATATTGTCCTACTAATTTTATCCTTTTGTTTGTTATGTAATGAGTAGTTCATTCATGCAAACACACCTTTTATAATAAATACATGTCATAGGAAGCGCATAAGCATATCATGAATTGCATATAATTGTTTTATCACCCCCTTGATTCCATAAAACCATTTTCAAGCAAATGACAAATAGATTAAGAATAGTATGTTTGTGAAAGTGCAAATAGTGTAGAATCGAATACTTTATGAAATGAACCTTGTAAACAACTATTTGATGATCTTGAACTCATGAAATTGCATAGCTAAAGGGATTGGTGTGAATGTTTATAATGGAAGACTATGAAAGACAATGCTAGAAATATAGAACAAAATTAAACCCAAAAATGAATTTGAAATCTCTTAGCAAGAATCCACGATTTTGAATGGTTTCTCCTTAAGTTTCACAAAGTCCAATTCAAAATACTTGAAGTTTGTATATTAAGTATGAGAGTTCAAAAAGATTTTTTATAAATCATACTAGTGGAAAGTGCCATCTTTCTATAAACAACTTATTGTCTTGTTGTTTTACCTATTACAATTAAAAGGGAAAGTGAACAAGTGCAAAAGAAGCCATTAAATAAGTTGTTGTGATCTCAACCAAGCTTCAAAAAATGTTGATGGAAGTGTTAATCCATATTTGGAACTTTTATTCTTTATTATCAATTCATGGAAATTGCATTCGGGTATTATAATATTTGACTTCCTAAATGATTTGATTCTTTGAATCCATCCTACTATATTTGAAATAGTTGCAAAGGTGGAAGATGCATTCAATGAGACTATTGTTGAATCTAATGCAATTATTTGTAACAATCTAAATGTTTTAGAATATGAAAGATGTTAACATGTCTCCTAAATGTCTTTTGATGTTTCTAAAGATACATTGTTGTAAAAATGTGTTTTTATGATTGGAGACTATTGTAACTATTTTCTTGAACCTAATCATGTAGTCATATTGAACATGCAACTATGTCATTTCTACAAGTACTGCCATAATTATGATTACATGACTTGTGCCATGACTAGAGTCATGGATTAGTGAGTTTCTTAAAAACTTCGTTCTAGGTAGCCGACTACAAGTAACATATCAATAATTGGGTCCAAATTTTTTTAAGTGTACTGAAATCATGTCATGACATTGTGACCTTTTTATATATTTTTTACATAGTCTTTTTTTACCATGTAAACACACGTTTATGGATGATTATGATGGAATCTAAAATATGGTACTTTTTATTCATTAGTTTTGGTGGGGATCAAAATATAGGGAAAAGATGACCACAATAAAGATTAGGTCTTTTTTGTCCTAGGTGGTACACCTTAAAGGATTTTCACCCAACTACATCCACATTTTAAACTATTTCATTTAAGTTAATTTAAGTATTATACCTTAAACTATTCAAGGTTATTATTTTTCAACCTATTTTAAGTTATTATATCCTAGGTTATTTTAGGTCATCTACCCCAAGTTATTATAAAATAATATAAGCTATTTGAAACTATTGATACATTAGGGTAAAATAATTTAAAATATAATAACCTAGGATAATTTAGAACAAAATAACCTATAATATGCTCAAATACATTACAATATTTAGCTTTAAATAACTTAGAATGAGCGAAAATAACCCATAATGAAAAAAATTAATAGTTTAAATTGGAATTTTTAAAATAATTAAAAATAACCTAGAATAATTGAGAATAATTTAAATAACCTAGTGTTAAATGGTTTAAAATAGGCTACTTGGTATAATAATCGAAAATAATTTGAATAACCTAAAGTAGCTTAAGGTATCATAATTAAGAATAATATATGGTAAAATAATTTAAAATAAACCTATGATAATTTAGGGTAAAATAAATGATAATAACTTAGAATGACATAGGGTAAAATAACCTCAAATAATTTAGAGTAAACTAGTTTAGAATAATAAAAATGACGTAAAGTAGAATAGGTTAAAATAGTTAGGAAAAACCAAAAATAACTTAAAGTAGAATAATTGAAAGTAACCTAAGGTGTATATCATAAAATAATTTTAAAAAATAATAATAATAACCAATAATAACCTAGGGTAAAATAACCTATAATATCCTAACATAATGTATCTTAAAATAATTTCAAATAACTAAAGGTGGAATAACTTAAGAATAACATTTAAGGTACCCCTTTAGGTTAGGTTGCATAGGCCCTAGGTTTAAGTTTTTAGGTTAGGCTATTAAGGCCACCTAGTGAACTAGGGGGTTTTGAAAGAAATAAAATAAGGGAATACAAGATAAAACCTTCTTATTATCTTTAGATAAGCAAAAAGCTTAAACACAAAAAGTTTGTTAAAACTTAATAGGACAACCTCATAAACTTTCTATAGAAATAAATTTGAAACAAATATAAAGAAAAAAACCTTACATACAAAAGACAAAAAATTCACAACATACGAAAAAAAAACAACTCAATAAAACTTTTACATACAAAAGTATGGTAGAAAAAGTTAATTTACTCCAAATAATACTTCCCTCATACATTCCTCAAAGATACAAAACCTTAAGTACCTTCAAGAAGGAAAACAAGAAAAAGATGGAATAGGTAGTTAGGCTTATCCCAAAAAACTTGGTTTAAAAATTAATTAGTCTAATTTGGTAGTAAATCAATTTTGGTAAAAATATTTTTCGATATTGAAAATCCGATAATTGCTTTTGGAAAGGAAAATCTGGCAACTGGTTTCGATAATAAAAAATTGGTAAAAAGTATTCAATAAAATTTTACCTTCAAGATAACCTACTTAGGCTAGCTTATATATTTTTATGTAACATAGGTTGCCATGTGGCTACTAATCACTAGTTGAAAAACTCAATAATACTCACAAAATATTACAAATTAGATGACTACATATGCATCTTGGTTGTAATAGTCACTTTTACCATAGTTGTTTTTGTGCTTTGTGATTATTGCCGTTTTTATGACTATGGTAAAAGCAACAAATATGAGTTGCTTACATAGTCATGTGATCTTATTTGCATGAAACGACTACATTTTCCTAGTCATAAATCCACTTTTTGTAGGATTGATATATCAAGATTGATAGTATTTGGTATAATGGATGTGTGAACAATTGAATAAAAAATCATTTTCATTTGTGTAGTCATGTATTTGAAGATATGATTTGTTTAACTTTTATGCTTTCTTTGAGATATAAACAAGTTGTAGTACTAGAGGCTCATCTTAACGATTCTTCTTATTTTATTTTTGTATCATTTCATTACATCAAGTTTGTTAATTGTCATTATGTTCTTCCATGATGTTCATGTGAAACAAATAGTAATGGTTTTTGATAATTTGTTCGGAGAATTCATCAAATTTCTTTTACTTGGATTTTAGCTTTGGAAAAGATAGTGAAACATTGCAAACCCATTTGTTGGAGATTGAAACTCTCAAGGTCAATGTTTTAAACAATCACCACACTATTGCTTCATGACCAATGTCTTGTGTGATTTGTTTTTTTTAATAGTCCATGGGGTTTGCGAATCTAGTGTAGGCAAAGTGGTTGCCAATTCTTAAGTTAATTAGTTTGAAAGATCAATGATACTTTTAATAACTTCAAAGAGATGGCAATTGTTGTGTATTATGTGTTGTAAAGTTAATTTTGTTGGTTTAGATTGATTCCTCTTCACAATCTTTGGTAACCACAAAAAAACCTCGCGTGTAAAAGTATTTGTTACCACGATGCTACATTATGTAAAATCTTGTAGCCTTGTAAACTTAAAGCTTGAACAAAGATGTAGCCACATGAACATACAACATTATGTAGGTTTTTTTTGGCAAGTTATAAACATATTATAATTATCATAGCCACATTTAGATAAAAGTATTCTATGTGTAACCAATTTGGATCCACTTGGTACCAATATTGAATATTTTTTTAAAAAAATCATAAAAGCCTCATACTTGTAATGAATCATTTTGAAATTTTCGTATTAGCCTAGAGGAATTTATTGTTAAAAAAAATTCCATCAATTTAATTGCCTACCACCAAACTAAACTTTCCAAATTTTGGATTTTCAGTTTTATAGCCAGAAACATCTGTTGAATAGATTTGTGGGGATCGAAAAGCTTGGTCATTTCAAGTGCACAATAATTCAATTATGCTTCATCATTTTGGAAGTAATAAAAATGTCCAACTAAATCATCCTCCAAAACATTCCAAGTGGCCTTCTTCCAATGGAAACATAACATATATTTAAATATTTGAAATTGAAGATTTCATTATTATATGGACATGCATTTGAGGCTTATTTAAATTTTTTCATTGTGTTCTTTTGGGGAAAAGAATGAATCCAAATGTGATCAACAATCCACAATTAAAAAAAATTACCATATTGAGCAACATGTTAATAAATACTTTAATTATTAATTTTTACATTTTTTGAGTATCAATGTTTTTTTCTCCTGAATTTTGATTTAGCCAAGGTGGTGATCATCCATAAGCTGATTTAGCCAAATTTGGTTATTTGAAAAATATGAAAGGAAATGATTAAATATCCTTATATACATTCGGCTATCTACTTGAACCCATCATGTATAGAAAATTGGCAAAAAATTTAAATTTTTGTTGAAATGTTTAAGATTTTCCAAAATCATTGAATTTGCGACAAAGTTTTTGCTAAAAGAAAGGTGGATGGATATATGTAACCAATAGTCATATGGACCTCAAGTCATTATTGATGTCACAATGGGAGTTTATACTATAATCCGCTTGAAATTGAAGCTTTCATTGGGCTAATGCCTTTAGAGCAGCTCCACCCATGCTTAGAATGTGGCCCTACAATAGTAACAATTACATACACCATAGAGATTAAGTGTTCCTACACCCCACCTACAAACATGGGTTTTGAATAGCACTTGATTTCTGAAAATTTTCAGCATCTCAGTTTGTAGTTAAATTTATGTCGAATCTGGCCATATGGTAGTGCAATTCACTAGTGAGGATGCTCTCACACCTAAAACTGAAAGGCGGACTGCAAATGCTGAGAGACTACTAATAGCAACCCACCTGGACCAAATCAAACAGCAGGTACATATTAGGCTTTGCTGCGGCTTTCGCAAGTCTCAGCATCCTGTACAAAAATGCGGAGCCAAAACCATTTTTCTGAGCTAAACTGGCATGTTTTGACTTTTCTTCATTCAAAATCTGCTGTAGAGTGAGTGTAGTGGTGGAGTTGCACTTTGTTGTTATTTTTCAGTGGATGTTTTTCCTAAGGTCAGTTTCATCATTAAATAATCCTCAAAAGAGGGAAATGAAAATTTGTGAAAATATGAAGTTGACATGTTGAAAATCATCATAATTATCATAGGCTACTACACTCTGAATAATTTCACCATAATATTATAGTAGAGGATGTAGAAAAGAATTAATTTCAAAATTAGTAAACGAACTCATTTTCTGGCAAAAAAAAAAAAAAAAAACAATTTTTTTGGTTCGTCAACGACCCTAGGTTACCGAAGTCATAGAAGTTACTTGGTTTTTTTTAGTGTTTATTATCTAATTTTGGGTTTGTTTTGTCAATTGTTGGACTTTAATTCCAAAATTGGGATATCCCAAGAATCTCCTCCATATGTAGTTGAAAAAGAGGTCCCATTTTGTTGCTCGATATCGGAAAAACATGTTGTGAATTTTTTCCTTCCTCAAATACAACTTGGGCTCCTTAAAATCTTGGGTTACCATGCATACATGTAAGGCTAATTTTTAAAAAATGCCCAAGTGTGAAGATGCCTCGTGGTCAAAAGTTTTTGCCACATATAAATTTGCATATATGAAAATTATTAAAATCTACTTTTTAAAATTTTAGTTTTCAAAGCTAGAATCACATTCTTGAGACCTGAATTAATAATTAAAAATTTCACATTTGTTGGCCTTGTTGCCTACCAAGGGCAAGGATATTGTGTTTAGGTTCATTGTAGAGTATAGTAGTAGCTTAAGGGATTTTGGCCCTCCTAGGTAATAATAATAGGTCTATTTTTATATGACGATTTCTGAAAGATGGTGTTTTGGCTTGTGTTGAAACTTGAGATTAGTTATAATAGAGTTATAATAATAATCTCTTGAAGGATTTTGAGTTTCTTTTAGAGGATTATTTGAAGATTAGATTTTTGCATGGTGAAATATTTTGAGTTTACATAATTCTTCTTTTGCCTTAATATACTTTTTTTAATGTAAATGGCAAGGCCACGGTGTGACACACCCCTTGGGTTCTTGGCATGTATATGTTTTCAAAAGTAGAACTTAGGGCAAAGAATATGAGATAAAGTAAGGAGCTATTGGGAACATGTTTGAGAACATCATGGGAACTTCATGAGAACAAAAAAAAATCAGCACCCCCAATTCCCCCAAAAGAAAAATATAAAATGGGGCACCCTAGTGCATGCTACTTCACCTCCTTGTTGCAAGAATGTTTTTGCCTATTTGTGTTCGTTGCCATTTTTGGCCTAGGCTAATGGCAAGGACTATGGGTTACAACAAAGCCAAAACGGAGTAACATTTTAGACCAATCATGATTTTTGGGGCTCAAGTCTCATGGACTTGGCATGAAGTTTTGTAGACCAAAGTTTTGGAAACATTTTCCAATGTGCATTTCACGAACATTCTTCATGCATCCACATTGCATTTGTCCCATAGACCTTCAACCGTTGTGTAAAATGAACTTTGAACTTGACATGTCTCTTCTTCTAAAGATTTTGAATTTCCTTTGGTTATGGGCTTTCAAACTCTAGTGTAAAGGAGGACTAAGGGAGGAACCCAAGGTTCAAGACATAATCCTTAACAACAAGTCCTTCCAAGCTTCCACAATCTAACAATTGAGAAGTTGTATGAATTGCACAACTCTAATTGAAACCTATAGTCAACTTTGTAACCATTGAAACGTGACATGTTAAATATCCTCAATTGAGTTTTGTTCGGTTGAATGTTAAGGCAATTATGCAAAACCTATGCAAAATCACACATGCTTTGATTAAAGTTTTGCCCAAAACTTCATTTTAAAAATTAATCCTATTGTAATAGATGGTCAAATATAGGCTAGTGGTGGGTTTCATCAATGGCCTCCATGAAGTCTTATGTGTAAATCTAGTTGGTAATAACAAAACATAAATAAATTAAAAAAAATCTTTCAAACCACATTTATGTTTTAATGATAGGGGAACCAAATTGTGTAGAACAATATAAAACCATGCATGCTCAAAAAAAGGTTAAATAATGCATCAAATAGAATTCAACGAGGGGCATTTAGTGTCTCCCTATAAAAACACCCTTGTATTTGCCAAAAGGACGTTGTACTAAACCTCTCATGTATGGGTGTGGAGTAGGAAATTCCATTTGGGGAGGTCCTCCAAATGACATTAAAATTAGGGATTTAATAATGGTTGTTTTACAACATAATAAATACGACAAAATTGAATTGCCTTGCCAATTGTGTAGGTGGCCAATTCTACGAGCTCTTCCTTTATTCCTTGGAATTTTTTCTTGTGGTTCTTTGATTTTAACTTGGTTCCTTGCCTTTAATGTACTAGGTAGCATGCATGTTTTGGCCAATTTTGGCTCCTCGCTTACCAATAGCCTTGCCTTGTTAGGCTTGGCCATGGGCTTGGTTGGAGTTAGAATCATTCAAACTCGCATGCCCACTCCTTAAAACATGAAGACATGCAAATTCTTTTTAGATCGTCTCCACCAACACATTGCACATGATGTTCAGATGAAGATCAATTGTTTGACATGTTCAATAAAATGACTATGATTTATTTTTAAATGTTCAATATGTTAAGGTTAGGAAAAGCCCCTACAAAAACAAATGCTTGCTTTTGATTGGTTAGATATATTGATTGGTCTAGCTAATTTGTTATTAGTAGGTTTTAACTTCTAACATTTCATTAGCCCAAGTTCATGTTTATGGGTGAGGCTTGGAATTTGTAAATAAGTAATCTTGGATGGGAAAAATATCGTTGCAAGGTCAAATGCAAGAATGGGTTGTGATATTTTTAGTGCACGAACAAACATTATTCATGCCACCATATCTATTTAATAAAAAGATTGGTTTGTGTAGAGCAATGCCTACACACAAGAGCATAAGAGTCCCTATGAAACAATAGCCAAGCAATGGTTCAATTTTGATATGCCTTTGTTTGAGGGCATTATCTCATGTAAAGATGTTGCATACTTTATTTATTTATTATAGTTAAGATCTTTAAAAAAATGGAAGAACCCTCTAAGAATAGAATGACCCATTTAAAATAAAGAATATCCCACGATGGAATAACAAAATCCATTTCAAGACCAAATTAACCCCCTCCCCTAGGTGATAGGAAATCATAGTTTAAAACATGGCCTCACAATACATTAGGTTTTGCTTGCACTAAAACAAAATAACCCCTTCTCTTTAGTGATAAGAAATTATTGTTTCAAACATGGCCTCCTAATGCAAGTTGCAAATGCATAAGATTTGTGTCATGACTCCGAATTCAAATATGATTTTGGATGATAATTTTGAATTCATCCTTGATAGTTAGAAAAAACTCATTTGAACAACTAAAAAATTTGGAGAATTTGCACTTTCATACAAACTAGAATATTGTGGAATGTTAAAAAACTTAGAAAAAGTCAAAAAAGCCCCTACAATCCTTTAATTCATATATATATATATATATATATATATATATGAAAAATGAAGTTTGTCATGATGTGGATGCATAAGGAAAATTGAAAATCTAGGCCACCTATGAAAAATACCCAGTAGGTAAATACTAGATACACATGAATAAGTAATAAATTAAAAAAATTAAAAAAATGATTAACATTCATGTACATTCATCCCATGACATCACAAATTTCTTTTTTCATGATTGGGTAATGAAAATCATGCAAAAATATTTTTTCATAGGTTCATATTTTTTACATATGAATAACATGGGTCAAAAACACGTATGATGCAGTTATAAGTAAGATAAAAATATTTTCACCTTACTTTGGTAACATGTGTTGTCAACTAAGTGTTTGTTTACTAAGTGTTTGGTTACGAGGACATTGCAATTGGAGTACATTTGGTTACATGAAGCAACAACAAAAAGGTTGAAATCTCTTATAAAATTGATAATAAACATATAAATTTGATTATTATGTCCTAGTTGCAAATTGCAATCCACATGAGGAATTTAAATCATGTTGATAATAAAGGTTCAATGTCAAAACTCACCCAAAAAAATCAAAGACACTAGCCACTTGGTCTGCAAGGTTATCCATAGACAATAAAGGTTGATCTAGTGAGATTTCATGCACACCAACCAGCATGCCAAAATAGTGATAGGTTAGATTATTCCAAATTCCAATGGCAATGTGAGTAATTTGCATTCACCTCTAATTCAAATGATAGCTGTCAAGATTGGACATTTCAAGATAATGGGTGACTATCTTCTTGGACAAATCAATCTATTTAGCTCAAAATGCCCAAGAATTGGTGTATGTCATTGAACAACATTAACTTTCAAGCCATGATACATTGCTACATTCTTGGGATGTTGCCAATGGCCATCCCTTTCTTAAAATTTGGTAATAATTGCAACAACTACCAAATGGAATAAACCATAGATCTCATGTCCTAGTGCATCACCATCATAAATCCAAAAGTTGTGGTAAAGCACTAATGAGACCTAGTGATATGAGAAGAGCCCTTTGAAACATGATTCATTTGCAAACAAAGCAAAATAACACATAATTTTTTTCCCCATGGATCCTCTCATTTCATGCGACATCAATAATTGCATACCCGAAAACAAATAATCACAATATGCAAACTTTCTTGACACTCAAATCCTATCATTGAGCATTTTCTTTCAAACAATGCAACCTTTTATGCATCATGAAATCTAGCCATCACTTCACCATCTATTGTGTTTCAAGGAGTAGAATCTAATTTTGGAAGCTAGATATACTAAGGATTGAGCAAGGATGTAGAGTGTTACTATTCAATCCAACATCCGGGTAAATGAGTAGGGTAGGTTTATTTTGATAACCACAAATTAAAGCCAAGATTGGCTCTAATGCAGTGGGAATATGATGCCTTTGTTTCAAGGAGAAACTAGAAAACTAGTACACCTACTTCAACAATTCAAATCAAAACATTGAAACCCTCAAACACCACAAAATCACATTTCATAGTCTACAAATAGAATGCAAAGTTGCAAATAGTTAGTTGTACACGAAGGGAAACACAAGACATGGACAAAAACCCTAAAAATCTTGAATTGCATTGAATTCTAAAATTTTGAGTTCATAAAGATCATGATTTTGACAAACTTCAAGACCTCAACAACGCGAGGGTTAAGGTGTAAAATATAATGATGATAGAACAAAACCAACTCTCAAAGTGAATCAATTATCCAAAAAAGAAAAAAAAAATTGAAAAAAAAAATCACTTGATGAATCACTATTCATGATGAACATAGAAAGTGTAAAACTTTCAATTTAAGAAATTCTAAGAAACTTGAAAATTTGTAATTTATTTTAAGTCCCTAACATTCAGAGAATCTTAGACTTGACCTCGAAGGCTTGAAAATGAACATTAATGTAAATCTTCAAATTGTGAACATTTTCCATTCTCATATCTTGTCCATCAATCCCCAAAAGTAGTTGATTCTTGATTCCAAAATCCTATTCTCGATCTTGTTCTTGATTATTTCATTACTTTGCAACGAAATTATGGCAATGCCATTTTACAAAATGCGATCCCATCTAAATTTAAAGACAACTCCTACAAACTAAAATTTAGTTGTAAAAGTAGTGGTGGTGAATTTTGCCTTCATTGCATCACTACCTATTGGCAATGTAAACTAAGCTGAGGTATGCAAGATGGGCAAAAACAACTCAATCACGATGGTACATCCAACATAGAGTGTTCATTCTTCTTGCATCCTCACATAAATGTGAAGAACTTGAAGAGTATAATGTGAGGAACTATTTGAATGCCATCATCACCTATGCCTATCAAAAATATCATTTCATTTTATTAGCCCCTCTTTAGAGGTCATTGTATTGTTGAAATAAATTTGAGCTTCACACTATGAAAAACTTGCACTTCATTCCCAATATACACTCATAGTTCATGCCCTTGTAATTAGAATAGGCCAAAAATGGCAAAGAACACACATACATAAAACAAATTCTTGCACCCAATTAGGTGAGGCGGCATGCACTCATGGGGCTCATATATATATATATATATATCTTTTGGGTTGGGAGGGTTGGGGCATTGGACTTTTGTTGTTCCCAATGTGTTCCCATCAAGTTTTAAATGGGTTCTCAACATGTTCCCCAAGTTCCCAATGGACTTCCCAACATCGTCCTAATAGGTCTTCAGTTTGTCTCATATCCTTTGCCTTAAGTTTTACTCTTGTAGCCTGTATAACAAACCGAAAGGACAAGATCACAACATAGAAGGTGCAAACCTTGACTAGGTTTTGTTTTGTTTTGTTTTGTCTTTTTTGTTTTTTTTTTTTTTGTGATGAGCCAATCAAAGAAGAAAAAAAAGGAGAAAAAAAGCTTTTGGGGGTGCCACCCACAACTAATTAATTCAAGTTACAAATATTATAGTATAACACTAAAGTGTACATGCACATTTAACTGATTTTATCATAACTAGTGGGTACCCGCGACCTTTGGTCACTATAATGGTGAAAATAATAATAATAATAATAATAAAACCCTGGTATTAACCCTGGGCAGCCCGCCGGGAAAGGGCGGAAAAAAAAAACCTTGGTATTAACCCTGGGCAGCGCCATTTGAAATATACAAAGGCCGGTTCTGCCATACACAGCGAACCCACTGGAAAAGGGCGGAAAAAAAAAAAAAAAAAAAAAAAAAACCTAGGTATTAACCCTGGGCAGCCCGTCAGAAAAGGACGTGAACGACAGAGAGGTCCTATTCGTCTATCCGTCGAGGTCCTGAAACCCAGAACCGGGACCTCGACACACAGACAACGCAATTAATATAGTAGATAAATAGGACATTTTAAAATTCACACCTTTTTTTTGTTAAATTCACACCCTTTCATGCTGAGCCAATCTGGGCACAACTCGAGAACTTGCCCGCAGAAGTAATTGAACTGATAAAGGAACATACTCGCATGCTGAGCCAATCAGGGCACAATTCGAGAACTTGCCCACAGAAGCAATTGAACTGATAAAGGAACATAATCGCGAAGGGTGTGAATTTAACCAAAAAAGGTGTGAATTAAAAAATTTCCAATAATTTTTTTTCACATTTGAAAGGATTAGTTGAAAGGGCAGCCTCAGTTTGAATGTTTCAAAATTATGACAGTTTGAGAATAAAACAAAAAAAACTTTTTGGAACTTGAATGGGAAGTGGTGATGGTAGTATGTTATGTATGAACGGTCGAAAGAGCTTTATTATGTCCAGTAGGATTTGCTAGTTTTTTTTAAAAAAATCCTTGGCTTCTACAGTGCTGAATTTTGTTCTTTTCCTTATCCACTCTAATTTTGGTGGTAAACTGAGTTTCATCCTGTCTTTCCCCTTTTTCCTCCTGACAGCCTCCACTGCTGCTGCTGCTACATTTAGCTTTTTCACTCTGCTCCTTCCTACCTGTACAACTGGTATAGGTAAATTACTCTCGAACCTTGTGCATTAAATGCTGAGTTTGGAGTTTCAGAAGACTGAAACAACAACAGCTAGGAGCGCACCAGCACGAGGGATGGATGGATGATGATAGATTGGATAGGAACCAGTTTTTCATGGGGTTTCTGTTTTTTAATACCTACCTAAAAACAACCCACTAACCCATAACTAACTAAAGTGGGGGTTCATCCATCCATGATTGAGTCCTAATAAGAGGCTTTGCAGTGGATGATATACTTGCTCTCTTGGTTGTTGGTTCACACTATGGCCACCTTATGGCTAATTCTGAGTTTTTTTTTTTTTTTTTTGAATAGAGCCAAAAATGCTACATATTGATTGGAATTGCCACAACCGCTCTCTCTACCAAAGGCAATAAATAAATAAATAAATACCAAAAATTTCGGTATACGACACAAGGTATACGACGAAAAATACGTAGACCGTCCTAGTCAAACTCACAGTTGGGAAGTCGGGAGTGTGTTGGTCCGCCGTGTAACACGTGTACGCGCTAGACCGTTAGACTTCCGCCAAGAACCAGGGTATATACTTAATACCCTAGTTCACGTAGACATAGGTAGACAGAATATTCTTGTAGGGCTGGGTATTTCGTTTCGTTCATAACCGTCTGTTTTGGTTTTTTTGGAGCATCTCAGAGAACCGCCCACCAGTCTGGTTAGGCAGGTAGTTCCATAATCTGAAATAACCTGCCAGTTTGGACAAAATAGAGCCAGTACAGAACCGCCGGTTCTATAAGCGTTTTAGTTGGAGGTTCTCCCGAGTTAAGAGGCATCACTTAGGAAAGTGAAGGTACCGGTATTTATTTATACCGGTTCATCCCCGGGCGTTTCTGATAACCGGCCTACCTACCCTTAGCGCTGGCTTTTTACTTTTCACTCTGAGAGAGAAACCCAAGTACGCTACTGGGTGCCTACACTTTTCAACGGGACTAAATTACCTTTTTTGCCCGATTGCCATCGTTCTTCACAATTTACCTACACGTAGGCGAGAAGTTACACCGCCGTCTTGTGGTAACTTTTGGGGGTTTTTTTGGGCTGGAGTGAATTAGCACCCACCAATGCACCAGTTGCGGATGAGCCCGTTGAGGCCGTTTTCTGGATGGACGAAAATCCCATCCTCCCTGCCCGATTTTTTTTTTTTTTTTCACCTCTTCTCTACCCCAAAATTTCCCCCCATCCTACCTACCACCTACCTCCCCCCGTCCTACCTACCACCTACCTCCCCCCTCATACCTACCACCTACCTCCCCCCTCCTACCTACCACCTACCTCCCCCCTCCTACCTACCACCTACCAACCCCTCCCCCTCACTCCATCGCCAGAGCTCCTGGCTCCAGAGACGTTGAGCAGGAGCGAGCTTGGAGCTTGGAGCCGGCTTGGAACGGGAGCGAGCTTGGAATTTGGAACGAGCTTGGAGCTTGGAGCGACTGCAGCTGGACCCACGCAGGACCCATGTAAGCATTTCTCTTTGTGTTGCTTCTTCTTTGTGTTGCAAGAAAAGAAGAAGAAGAAGAAGGCAATGGCATCGCCTTCTTTCTTCTTCTTTGTGCCGTGGAGCTTGCAACGCAAGCTCCGGAGAGCTCCGGAGCTTGCTGCAGCTCCGGAGCTTGCCGAGCTCCAGAGCTTGCTGCAGCTCCGGAGCTTGCCGAGCTCCAGAAAGCTCCGAGCTCCGAGCAACGCGAGCTCCGAAGCTTGCTGCAGCTCCGGAGCTTGCCGAGCTCCAGAGAGCTCCGAGCTCCGAGCAACGCGAGCTTCGGAGCTTGCTGCAGCTCCGGAGCTTGCCGAGCTCCAGAGAGCTCCGAGCAACGCGAGCTTCGGAGCTTGCTGCAGCTCCGGAGCTTGCCGAGCTCCAGAGAGCTCCGAGCTCCGAGCAACGCGAGCTCCGGAGCTTGCTGCAGCTCCAGAGAGCTCCGAGCTCCGAGCTCCGAGCAACACGAGCTTCAAAGCTTGTTGCAGCTCCGGAGCTTGCCGAGCTCCAAAGAGCTCCAAGCTCCGAGCAACGCGAGCTCCGGAGCTTGCTGCAACTCCGGAGCTTGCCGAGCTCCAGAGAGCTCCGAGCTTCGAGCAACGCGAGCTCCGGAGCTCCGGAAGCTCCGAAAGCTTGCTTGCTGTTGCAACGCAACAAGCTCCGGAGGATCTCCGGCTCCGGAACTTGCTTGCTTGCTGCTGCAACGCAGCAAGCTCCAGAGCTTGCTTGCTGCTGCAATGTAGCAAGCTCCAGAGCTTCTTTGGCTCCGGCTTGCTGCGTTGCAGCAGGAAACTCCGGAGCGTGAGAGCTTGCTGCTGTAACACAGCAAACTCCGGAGCTTGCTGCAAGTAAACCCTGCAATGCAGCAAGCTCCGGAGCGTTTCTTGCGGTAGAAGAAAAAGAAGAACCCTGAACCTTTTGCCCCATCCTCAATATTTTTTATTTTGCTTTGGTTTAGCTGATTAGAATTAACATTTAACAATAACTAGTGGTCTTTTGTTTAGGGTTGGAGGTTGGAATGGGTAAGAGAAGAAGATTCAGGAAAAGCGGTGGTGGTGAGCTGGAGGTCAATATGCAAGATGTTGCATCAGATGAGGTGATTCTTCCAAGTGTTGCTGAGCTGGAGGTCAATATGCAAGATGTTGCATCAGATGAAGCGATTCTTCCAAGTGTTGCTCTGGCAGATGTGATGATTCTTTTGCCATATGTTGCTGGAGGAGATGAGGGAGTTATTGAGTCACATGTTGCTGCATCTGATGCAACAATTATTCAGCAAAATGTTGCATCAGATGAAGCAAATAGTGAACAAGATGTTGCATCAGATGAAGAAATGGGTGAGCAAAATGCTGCTCTATCACAATTGAAATATAAAGATAACATTAGTATAGATTGTTTTAGATAGTGTGGACATCAGATTAAATACAGATTAAAGAAATTGTACAAGTTTTTTTAGGTTTAATTATATCCGCACCTTCCATCATTTGTTGGAAGGTGCGGGATTTTTTTTGTCAAATTTTTTTTATGCAATACCTGAAAATAATGATTTGTAATATCTACATTTTGTTTTTTGATCTTTCTTTTTTTGGCTTAGGTCCAGAAGTTGAATCTGATAAGGCAGCTCTGCCACTTGCACTTTTTTGCCCACCGAATTTGGCTCGGAAGGACAAGGAATGGACGCATGTTGGGTCCAAATGGAGGTGCAAAGTTGGTAATTGCACTACTGCATATTGTGCAAAATGGCTGTTGACGAAACACTTGAAGGAGGTGCATGGGTTGGTGGCTAAAAAGTCCAAACCTGGGAGGCCTTCAACTGGTGCAGGAGGTCCTCGACATCAGGACCATGCCAAGATGAATGCTCGCATCTTGGGAAATGCGATGGCTGTGCAGAGGCGGAACGATCAAAAGGTGGCTAGTCGCGCTCGTGCCAAAGCACAACGCGAATGGGAAAACCTGGTAGCTGTTGCAAAACAGTGTTCACCATTCCCAAAACCAGGTTTGGTGAAATTAGCTTCAGAGAAACTTTTGAAAGTGTTGGGGCTTACTGCTTGGGGTGTGGGCAGTGTGCCTCGAGATGCAGCATCGCGAATGGAGAAAGATGAAGACTTACAAGGGATTATTCGATCCACCCGTTGCACATATGCACGGCAACTCAAGACGGCATGGGATGCCAAATATTGGGATCGAGAGTCCAATAAAACAAGTCGGAGAAAACAGTTGGCAACTATTTTGGATTTTCATGAATCTAGAATGATTCATGGAAGGTAAGAAACAATCATAAGCAATGTTTATTGTTTTTTTATTGCATTTCATCCAAGGTGTGTTAAGGTTTAATTTGGTGGTTTTTGGGTGTTTATAGGGTTCAGGGCCAAACACAGGAAGAGTTTGTGGCAACTGCAGTTCAAGTGGAAATGCAAAGTCGGCATTTATACACTCCTCGTCATGCAACAAAGGCTACAAATGCAGCTGCTGCGTACCGAACTAAACACGGGATTGTAGATTGCTAGACACTGATATGGGTTAGGGTTTAGGGTTATACAGTTAGTTAGGTTTTATAGCCCTTTTACTTTTTGGACTACCCAATTTTGAACTACCCAATATAATAACATCTTCTATTCACACTTGTTTTGTGGTATATGGTTAAGCATATGTCTTTTTTGTCATAATTTTTTTAGTACTTGAGATGTAAGAATCAAACCAAAGATCAAAATGAACATTGTGCAATACTTACATCTAATATAATAGCACTCACATCACTTGAAGAGTTTCAAAACAATATACACATTTTAAACATATAAAATACCTACGTAATTTTTTATTATAAATCTCATAAGGAGATTTTCAAATATGCAATACCCACATATACGTCCTAAAATAGTCACATGCATATTACATTCAATGCAATACCCGCATTTAAGTCTCATAATAGTTGTTGCAATTTTTGGCATCCCTTGCAATACCCGCATCTAAGTCCCATAATAGCCGCTGGTATTTTTGGCATCTCTTGCAATACCTGCATATGGGCCACCCATAGTTGTTGACATTCGTCATTCGCTGCAATACTCGCATATGGGTCCATGGTTTTTGTTGGGTTTTATAACATTTCTTGCAATACCCGCATATAGTTTCCATAATAGCCACTGGTTTTTTTTTTGTGTCTCTTGCAATACCCGCATATAGGTCCCATAATAGTTGCTGGTTTTTTTCATTCTTTGCAAAACTTACATTTTGTCATAAAATTAATTTAGAATAATAATCAATTTAGGTATATAAAAAGACATATTTTGGGTATCCATAGCACTTATTTGTTATTTTGAAATGACATTACATGCGAGTTTTGCATTCAGGGTTTAGGGTTTAGGTTTTCACATAAGGTTTGCTTCTTACCTTTGTGTGATAACTCCAACCTAATTTTCCTAATCTCTTTGAAGAAAATATATAATAAGATTGTATTAGGTCCCATATGTTTAAACCCAAAAAATTTCCCCCCAATTGAATATAAAATATTTTTGATAGTACATGAATTATCAACAAATTTTGACATATAATTAAATAATTAATAGACCATTATTTCAGATAATTTAAATGATTAATTATCAAGAATTAGATAATCATTTATTTATTTGGAATAATTAACTATTCATTTGGCTTAACTTCATTTATTTGGATAATAAAAAGTTGGATCTAAAAATCAGATTAACTTTATTTGATTGATTAACTTTAATATATTTTTATTTTAATAAGTGATTAAAATCACTATTTAAGATAACTATTCCATGTTATAGATTGCATGTTCAGTTTTTTCATGAAAAATTCATACACCAAAATAAGTTTGATCACAATTGCCATTATATTATTTGTTCCACAAACAATACAATTTTTTTTCAAATTCATGAAACAAAATAAGAATCATGGGTTTAGGGTTTAGGGTAAACCCTAAACCCTAAACTCTTAATCAACAACCCCAGCCTCACACCTTTGTTAACATATTATTTTGAAATTAATTAATTATTTTAGAATGACCCAAAATGTAGATATTACATTTAGGGTAGGATCTTCATTTAAAAAAGCTTAAACCCCACAACCGTATTTTTATAGTGGCCCAAAATGCAGGTATTGCATGTAGGGTAGGATCTTCACTTAAAGAAGGCTTAAACCCCCCATGCGTACTTTCGAGGTGACCCAAAATGCAAGTATTGCATTTAAGGTTCAGTTTATATCATTATTTATATATTAAGTGTTATGAATAACAATATATTTGGACCAATATTTAAACCAATATTATACATCATGAAAAATAAAGTTTACATAAGGACTTGTGTTATATATGTATAAAATATAAAATATTTTTGACCCACTATATGAATATATTAACCAAGAAATGTTTTACTATATATCAAAGAAATATAAATAAAAATTTCAATTAAACATAGGATAAATATATGGGAGAGATCATTTTTATTATTATGTGAAATAGAAAAGAAGAAAGTAAATAATTACGTGCTTTGAATTTTTTTTAAACATAATTTAAAATCTTGTTAAATTAAAGACTTTATAGTTATGTTTTTAGTATGAATATACAACTTTAAAAGGGGAAAAAAAATATGAACATCTTTGAAAAATATTTAAGCTTGAACTTTTTATTTTTTGATCTTGACAAACTCCGTATTACATTTAAGGTTGGGTTTTCATATAAGGTTTGTTTTTTACCTTTGTGTGATAAATATTTATGATAATTAATGAATTATCACAAAATTTGTCATATAATTAAATAATTAATAGACCATTATTTCAGATAATTTAGATGATTAATTATCAAGAATCATATAATCATTTATTTATTTAAAATAATTAACTAATCATTTGGCTTAAATTTATTTACTTGAAAATAAAAAGTTGGATTTAATCAGATTAATTAATTTGATATTTGATTAATTAACTTTAGTATATTTTTGTTTTAATAAGTTATTGAAATCACTATTTAAGATAATTATTCCATGTTATAGATTGCAAGTTCAACTTTTTCATGAAAAGTTTTTACACCAAAATAAGCTTGATCACAATTGTCATTGTATTATTTATTCCACAAACAATAGAACCTCTTTTAAAATTCATGAAAAAAAATAAGAATCATGGATTCCTAATCAACAACCCCAACCTCCATACACACTTTTGTTAACATATGATTTTGAAATTAACTAATTATTTTAGAGTGACCCAAAATGCAGGTATTGCATTTAGGGTAGGATCTTCATATAAAGAACCCTAACCCACATGCGTACTTTCGGAGTGACCCCAAATGCAGGTATTGCATTTAGGGTAAGATCTTCATATAAAGAACCCTAACCCACATGTGTACTTTCGGAGTGACCCCAAATGCAGGTATTGCATTTAGGGTGGGATCTTCATATAAATAACCCTAAACCCCACATGCGTACTTTCGGAGTGACCCCAAATGCAGGTATTGCATTTAGGGTGGGATCTTCATATAAATAACCCTAAACCACACATGCGTACTTTCGGAGTGACCCTAAATGCAGGTATTGCATTTAGGGTAAGATCTTCATATAAAGAAAGCTTAAACCCTACATGCGTCCTTTCGGAGTGACCCAAAGTGCAGGTATTGCATTTAGGGTTGGGTTATTTCAAAGTGACTTTGCATATGCATATTGTGTTTAGGGCTAGGTCTTCACTTAAGGGTATCCAAACCATTTAGATGGGTTTTTTTGAAACGTGGGTATTACATTTAGGTTTGTTTTTTCATTTCAACTTGAAATACCCAAACTTATACTTACCTTTACCAACTAGAATTTTGGGGTTTTGTTGCAATACCTACATCCGTACTTACTTTTACCAACTGGAATTTTGGGGCATAATTTCAATACTTGCACTTGTACTTACTTTTACCAAACCCTAACAAGAAAAAATCTTACTGATATATGCCCTAAACTTAAAAAATTATACAAGCTATACAAATCATATAATGCAAAATAAACTAATTTAAAAGAACATAGGAAAAAATTTAAAAACCAAAATTCAAAGGTTTTAAACTATAAATATTTATTAAGTGAAAGAAAATACGTTAATCTTTACAAATAATCAAATAAATTTCATATAAAACCAAAAGAAAAGATATGTGTTTTATCTTTGTGTGATCCTTCCAACCTAATTTTTCCACTCTTTTTGAAGAAGATATAAAATGCAATTGTATTATTTCACATATGTGTAAACCCTAAAATTTTCCCCCCAAATTTAGCCTACTCTAGATTAATTACTATACATTTGTGAAAAACTTATTAATTAATTTGTGTCTCAACCCTAAACCTAAACATTTCCCCCCAAATTTAGCTTACTTTAAATTAATTACTATACATTTATGAAAAACTTATCAATTAATTTATGTGTCTCAACCCTAAACATAATGGTTAAGTTAGTAGGGTATGTCATTAATAGAGTAGCTAGGTTAGTAGGGTAGGTGGTTAGTACAGTAGCTTGGTTAGTGGTGTGACCCAAAATGCAAGTATTGCATTTAGGGTATGATCTTCATATAAAGATGTTTAAACCTCACATGCGTATTTTCGAAATGGCCCAAAATGCAGGTATTGCATTTAGGGTAGGATCTTTGTATAAAAAAAGCTTGAACCCCACATGCGTACTTTCGAAATGGCCCAAAATGCAGGTATTGCATTTAGGGTAAGGTTTTTAGGGTAGGGTATGTAATTAATAGGGTAGCTAGGTTAGTAGGGTAGGTGGTGAGTACAGTAGCTAGGTTAGTAGGGTAGGTGATGAGTACAGTAGCTAGGTTAATAGGGTAGGTGGTAAGTACAGTAGCTAGGTTAGTAGGGTAGGTGGTGAGTGCAGTAGCTAGGTAGAAAAGTGAACAGGGTAGCTATGTGTGAGGTCAGGTCCAGGGAAAAACGAGCAGGAACCAAAAAAAAAAAGTACAATGGTCAGCAGCAAAAAGAAATGGACTGTCATGAACCCCATCCGGCGCCAAATGAAAAAACGCAACCCATCCAGTGGACAGAACGGCCAACTGGTGCATTGGTGGGTGTTAATTCACTCTGGCCGTTTTTTTGGGGGCGGGGGCGGGCGAGAAGGGGGGAGTCCTTTTTCGCGTTTATTCCGCAGCAGCATTCGGTGCGGTGTTTTTGTGCTCCCGAGTTCTTCGACGTCGTTGCTCCTCCGTTGCTCGTTTTTCAACGCGCCTCCACTTCCTCTGTACGCCGTTTATTTCAGTTTTGACGCCGGCACAGACAGACACACGCACACACCAGCTCTGAGCTGACTGATTGAGTGTTTTTTTTCTTTCCCCCCCCTTCTTGCGACAACTATTGTCGAGCTGTGCTGCTGCAGGACTTGGGGGATTTTCGCGTAATTAACAAAAAAAAAGAAAAAGAGAAAAAAAAGAATAGAAGAACAAGTCTGCAAGTTCTTCTCTTCGATATTTGTTTCCGACTCAGATTGCATTTTCTTTCATTGTGAGCATTCTGGACTCAGTTGTCTGTAAATTGTGTTTTTTCCTCGTGCATTTTCTGCTGTTTTTTCTCTTGTCTTGTTGATGAGAGCCAAGCCTAAGTGGAAGGAAGTATGACATTCGCAACTGAGGATTGCTGTTTGCTACCTAACAGCAAGGAAGAATTGAGGACGAAGTGAGTTCTTGAGAGAAGAAGAAGACTGTGGAGAGAGAGAGAGAGAGGTTCCACACTGTTGTGCGACAGGAGGAGGATAGAGTAGTAGTAGCGGCAGCGATGGCGGCGTCGTCTCCGCCGTCGTCAATGTTGTCTATACCAGGGGCTCGGTCGTTTAGGAGCTTGTCGAAGGAGAAGATCATGAATTCGCCTTCCTCCACCAGGCAGTCGCGGAAATCGTTAACTGCGTCGTACGTCTCTGCTGTGTCGCACAAGGAGGAGAGCAGCAGCATCGAAGATGAGGTGAGCTTGTCGGAGTCCATTACGTATACAGTGCATATCCCTGCTTCGCCTGACCGCCAGCCGATGTCCGCAACCGCAACTGTGCGTTCCATGGATCCTGAGATTGCAACAGAAGCCGAGCAGCAGCAATTCGTCGTCTCGAGCGCTATGATGATGATGGAGACAGAAGAAGCCGGCAATCCGCAACTGGCATCTGCTCGTGGCTTCATGTGTTCCGTGGAAGGATGCAACAGGAATGCCATGCAAGAAGACCGGGGAGAGAGTATGCCCCCTTGCGATTGCGGCTACAAAATCTGTCACCAGTGTCACGTAGTTGCTCTAAAAACTTCGGGGAAGTGTCCGGGATGCAAGGACCAATACAGGAGCAGTAGCAGCAGTGGCGACGAGAGCCCCAGGGATGCTGCACAGCCCCGAGCATTGCCACTTCCCGCTGGGATTGATAGCAACAAGATGGAACGCCGCTTGTCGCTTCTGAAAACCAAAAGTCTCAAGAGCAGCAAGTCACTGGACTTCGATCATTCCCGCTGGCTGTACGCTACCAAAGGTACTTACGGCTATGGCAATGCCGTTTGGCCCAAGGAGGATGGGTATGCCGGAGGGAACAACACAGGCATCGGTGCGCAGCCGGATTTCAACGACAGGTCAAGAAGGCCTCTGTCTCGCAAGGCGCATGTCTCCGCAGGCATCCTCAGTCCTTATAGGTACGATTTTCTCTCTTCCTTACTTTGCTTAAGAGTTTTCTATATCCTTCAATCCTTCAAGCCTGGCTCCCCTGAAGTTTTCCGCAGATTGAACTGGTTCTGCTGAAAGTTCAATGCTGAAAAAATTCTGTGTTCAATCAGGCATAGTGGCTGGTATTGGTACTGGACCATCTTCTCATTTCTCCTCCTCTGTTTTGTTCACTTGTCTAATGACGGATGGTCTGTTTATGTATTGTGCAGATTGCTGGTCTTGATTCGGATGGTTGTGCTGGGGTTCTTCCTGGCATGGAGAGTGAGAAACCCTAACACTGATGCAATGTGGCTATGGGGAATGTCAGTGGTATGTGAAATCTGGTTTGCGTTTTCATGGGTTCTTGATCAACTGCCAAAACTATTCCCCATGAACCGAATGACTGATTTACAAGTGCTCAAGGAGAAATTCGAAAGACCAAGTCCCCAGAATCCCTTGGGGAGATCAGATTTACCTGGAATGGATGTTTTAGTCTCAACAGCTGACCCTGAAAAAGAGCCTCCACTGACTACCTGCAACACCATCCTGTCTATTCTTGCGGCAGATTACCCCTTGGAGAAACTCTCTTGTTACTTGTCAGATGATGGTGGAGCACTTTTGACATTTGAGGCACTAGCTGAGGCAGCAAGCTTTGCACAGGTGTGGGTGCCATTTTGTCGCAAACACATCATTGAGCCTCGCAACCCAGAAACTTACTTTCTGCTGCGAGGAGATCCCACCAAAAACAAGATGAGTTCTGATTTTGTGAAGGATCGACGCCGTGTCAAGCGAGCGTATGATGAGTACAAGGTACGCATCAACGGACTGCCTGATGTTATCCAGCGCCGTTCTAATGCGTACAATGCCAAAGAGGAGATGCATTCTAAATACAATGAAATTGAGAAGGGGACAGATCTCTATGAGGCTGTGAAAGTGCAGAAGGCCACTTGGATGGCTGATGGAACTCACTGGCCAGGTACTTGGGCTAGTCCAGGCAAGGAGCATGCACATGGAGACCATGCAGCCATCATACAGGTATTGAAAATTCTGAAGTTGTGGTCTCTCTTGCCTCCCCTGTCTAATGTTAAGTGTCTTTGGGCCTCCATGAGCTGGTTTTATTCTTTTTCCTCAATTCTTGTGTATATCTCCTCTTGCTGCATCTGTTTTCAAACTTGCAGTCTGAACAAACATTCCCAGATCCAGTAGTCATTGATGTATGAGTGAAGCAAATGTTTTCAGTGTTCTGTGCTGACACCATCATGCTGGTGATGGAAATGCAGGTAGTATTGGCTCCTCCCAGAAGTGAACCTCTGATGGGGAGTGCAGATGAAGAGAATCTGATTGACACAACAGACATTGACATTCGCTTACCTATGTTGGTCTATGTATCTCGTGAGAAGCGTCCTGGCTATGACCACAACAAAAAAGCAGGGGCCATGAATGCAATGGTGCGTACAAGTGCCATCATGTCCAATGGAGCCTTCATCCTTAATCTGGACTGTGACCACTATATTTACAATTCCGAAGCTTTGAGAGAAGCAATGTGCTTTTTCATGGACAGAGGTGGAGACCACATCTGCTATGTTCAATTTCCTCAGCGCTTTGAAGGAGTCGATCCAAATGATAGATATGCAAACCATAACACTGTCTTCTTTGATGTGAACATGAGGGCACTTGATGGGCTGCAGGGCCCTTTCTATGTGGGCACTGGATGTGTGTTTCGCAGAACTGCACTATATGGATTAGACCCCCCTCAGCACACAGAACACCCGGGATGTTGGGATTACCTCTGCTGTCGTGGGAAGAAGAAGAGCAAGATACTAAAGCAGGAAGTTAAAGCTACAGACTTTAATGGAGGGACAAGTGATGAGGACGATGATATTGAATCTATGCTGTTGCCCAAACGCTATGGTGATTCTATGAGTTTTGCTGCATCAATTCCTGTTGCACAAAAACAAGGCTGCCCCGTTGCAGATACAGGGGTTTTAAATGGGCGCCCAGCTGGTGCACTCACAGTGGCACGGGAGCCGCTCGATGCCAGCACAGTGGCGGAAGCCATCAATGTAATTTCTTGCACCTATGAGGAGAAGACAGAGTGGGGCAAGCGTGTGGGGTGGATCTATGGTTCAGTCACAGAGGATGTGGTGACAGGGTTTCGCATGCACAATCGAGGCTGGCGATCCATCTACTGTGTTACCAAGCTTGATGCCTTCCGTGGAACTGCACCCATTAATCTTACAGACCGTTTGCATCAGGTGAGAATGTTTCTCCTTCTTTCATGTCTAGATGCACGGTTTGATTGTCATGTCAGAGTGAATCCTTTGCAAAGTCTCAATCATCTTAATCATTAAAAGGATATCATTAGAGGGGTTCAAAATGCTTCACATGAGGAGCACTTATCATGAATCCTGTGGCAAGAAAAGTAGACGAAAGATGTATCACAACAGTGATGTTTTTGCCCATGCCAAGCATACAGTTGATTGTTGTCCAGTTAATTAGAGAAGTAAGGCTTCCTCTTGTTGGTATCCTGAAGCACTCTGGCTAAATCAACTTTTTCACATATGACTTTGCAGGTCCTTAGGTGGGCAACAGGGTCAGTTGAAATCTTTTTCTCTCGCAACAATGCACTTTTTGCAAGTCCACGGATGAAGTTTTTGCAGCGTGTTGCCTACCTAAATGTCGGCATCTATCCTTTCACGTCAATATTTCTACTTGTTTACTGCTTCCTTCCAGCATTCTCACTAATCAGCAATCAGTTCATTGTACAGCAACTCAATCTTGCCTTCTTGGTCTACCTCCTCACAATCACCCTCACACTGTGCATGCTTGCACTTCTTGAGGTGAAGTGGTCAGGCATCACATTAGAAGAGTGGTGGAGAAATGAACAGTTTTGGGTCATTGGTGGCACAAGCTCTCATCTTGCAGCTGTTTTCCAAGGTCTGTTGAAGGTCATTGCTGGAGTCAACATCTCCTTCACACTTACTTCAAAGTCAGGGGCAGAAGAGGAGGGCGACATCTATTCTGACCTCTATGTGGTGAAGTGGTCTTCTCTCATGATACCTCCCATCAGCATCATCCTTACCAACTTGATTGCCATAGCTATTGGCTCTTCTCGACAAATCTATAGTGAGATTCCGCAATGGAGTAAGCTTCTAGGCAGTGTCTTCTTCAGTCTCTGGGTACTTTTTCATCTTTACCCGTTTGCCAAGGGTCTCATGGGAAAGGGGGGCCGCATACCAACAATAATGTATGTCTGGTCAGGCCTGATAGCTGTCATCATCTCTCTTATGTTTGTCTACATCAGCCCTCCAGCAGGCAGTGTTACCGGCACACGCACTGCATTCCAGTTCTTCTAGAGAGTAGGGATTGTGGTTTGAGCACAGCAGATGTTATGATCTGTGAGAATCATTGTTAGTGATTTTAGAAAAGGTCTCTTCTCTTCATAGTTTGACAGAATGGATGAGGACCAGTTCAGTTTTGGACAAAGTTCACAGATAGATGTCACGAGAAGATCAAGAGATCAAGCTGGAGGATGTCAGTCAGTGCGAGTCCAGTCAATGACCCTTGCTGTTAAGTAAGAGATGGCTGGATACATCTCATCTGCAGTTGGTCAATTTGTACCATAGCCCAACATTCTTTTGATTCATGATAGTGGAGATATGCGGAGGCACTTTTGCCTTGATAGGTACTCAAAAGAACACAAATTCGTGCTCTGAGACTAATTATTGCACCAATGTAACACCAGTGAAATAGCTTCAAGACTCGGGCAATTGTAGTAGTAGTACCCACAGAAATTGGATTCTTGTGATTTAGTGTTTGTAGTTTGGTGTTGGTGTATGGAAAGTCAGCAGAAGAATGGCTCTCTTGTCATGAAACATGCACTTGTTTGCTTTGCTTTGTGCACCAATTGCAACAATTTTGCAACGTTTTGTGTCACTGTTGGTCAATGAAATGTCCATGGCGTGATGAGGACGAGAGACCTTCAAGTTTGGACAGATTTCATCTCATATAGGTCGGATAATGGACGAATTCCATCTCCTGTGGAGGAGGTATTCTGTCCACTGCTCTTGCTCTGATTCCTAGTTCGATCCTTCGATGGATGAGATCTAACTCTGGTTCTCTTTCTGTTTCGTATTTCGTTCGTGGACGGGTCAGATTTGAACCCCTGGTTCCCGAACTTAGTTCCACTTTAAAAATTTACAAAAAGAGCGGGAAAATGGATGAAAATAAGATGAAAACCGACCTTTTCGTTACATTGAAGTAATGAGTTTGGGGATTTGCATCCATCCACGTTTGAGGATTGCTACAGCGTTGCATTGTGTTTCTTCGTGTCTCGGGGCTTGCGCTTTCGTTTGTTCTCTGCACACTGCCAGATTCGTGCCTGTATTGTCCCCGGATCGCGTCTGCGCAATTAGAGAAGCTGAGTTTGCATGCACAAAAGGTCGCTGGGGCTCCGTTTCTCTCTTTTATTTGACTCATTTCTCTTGGAAAACGGATTTTTGGGGACGATTTCCGACCAGGTTTGTGCCTCTCCGGATCTTCCTTCTTCATGTCATGTCTCTTCTGTCCCACCAAAGACGATGATGTCCTTCAAGCAAACAACGTTTCAAATGTGCACCTTTTTTTCTCCTACCTCTGAGATTTTCTTGTATGTAATTTTCTCACGGTAGCACTTTGCTAGAAGCCAGTATTCCTTTAGAGCTTCCGTCGCATCGATGGGTGGGGTCATTCAGCTGAGACGGGAACACCCATTATTGCTATGAATTTTCTGGTTTTTCTTGGAGCTCTTGCTTCATCTTTCGGGTGGACGGAATGTTGATATTGATGCGAAATTTAGGGTTTAGGGTTTTTGTGCACTGTTTTATCATTTTGTCAGATATTCCAGAGCCTATTGTGCTTCCTTTGACAATGTCCAGCTGAATACGATGAGAAGGAATTCTGATCGCAGATTATTGTCACTGAATTTTTTAGGCCACTACATACTCTGGCTCATTAGCAAAACTTTCTGCAATTTCTAGTTTAGAATGATTGCCTATGACTTATGGAGAAAGTTTCTCCAACCAAGGTTTTGAGAAATGATTTCAGATTTTGCACAACGATTCATTGCCCAATTCATTTTTGTTTGCAATACTGAATACAGTGTGTTATACTGAATCGCAATGTCTGATATGATGATGATGAGAAAAGCCATGCTCTTTGTTTGAATTTTCAATGCTCATCATTTGACCTAAGTTTTGATTCACTTCCAAAGTAAGAGTATACATATGTGTCTGCAAGAGGGATGCTTCAAATTTGGTGTGTTGTAAGAATGGGTACTGTCTAATGATGCTAATTGCTGGGTTTCAGTTACTGAAGAATTCTGTGCTATTCATATTCCCATAAGTAAAGGCTTGGACCCGAATTATAGATCAGTGTCACTGTGAGTTTTCCTCCATGCATTCCTGTCTCTACAATCATGGTTGTGTACTGAAATTAACCATTCCACTAGCAACCTGATGTTGCAATGTTTACAGGTCTATTTTAGTCTCAGTGCACTTTGTTTCCTAGCACCTGTGAAAGTGTAGTTTGGCTGCTAAGTCCCCACCTCTAGTTTTGGATGCTATACTTCAACTGTATGCAGGTTTTCTTTTTACCCTGAAGACCCAGCTGTTAACTTCAACTGCATGTGAGTGTAGCTATTGATCTTAGTTCTCACACAACTTTAAAGGTGCCATAAACTCAGTTTCCAGGGTATAAGATGTCATGGCATGGTTTTTGTTCTTTTTCCTGAATGAATGTTCTAATCTTCTTTCTATGTTTGGTTCAATGAATGTGCAGATGCATCTCCCATAGTGTAATTTGCATAGTGGGAAGAGTGGAATTGCACATGGCAGCAAGGTGCAACCACACTTGGTTTGAGAAGGAGACGTCAGTGAGGGGGGCTTAATGGCCTCAACCAGGACAGGTGTATTTGTTGATGACTACCTTGAGTGTAAGCCCATTGTTCCATGAAAGTGCTTCTGTGTGCCATTCATCTCAAAACCACAAAAAAATTCATTGAAGTTCAATCCTAGCCAAAGCTATCATGACTGAGAGTCTCTTCTTTGCATCATGGGTACTGTACAACATGTACTGTACTATGATGCAAGATTCCACGAGGAGGCATGTGATGTCAATCAGCAGGACCCTGTTTTGCCCAAGAGGTTAATTAAGGATTGCATTGGAACAGAAGGAAGGCTGAAGAGGATTCTCATTCGATGTCAAAGCAGGATAATATGTGGGTGGGGAATTTGCAGATTCAAGCTCTCTTCCTGCAGAGCTTCAAAGGCTCCTGTCCACTATGCGAGAGCTTGATGAGCGATCTCAAAGTACTTCTTTCTCACTCTTTTGAGTCAGATGACTGAATTCTTATGTAATTACCTGTGGCAATGTTTGAGAATGATTTTATCATAGAACATATGAATATTTCAAGTGCCTTGTAGTTCAGATGAGTATGGTTCTTGAGATGCTGTGTTTGTGGCAGATATGGTGGCACAGTTGAGGGAGCAAGTGAAGATTTGCTTGATGAAAAAGAGGGAGGGACCAGAGGTAGATGAGACTGTAGATAAATTGCGGCAGGTGATTGAGAGCAATCAAACCAATGCCTTACGCCTGTGCACTGAAAAAGTGCTGCTTGCGCAGCAGGTTTTTGACCTGGTGGCCACCTCATCACCATCTCTTTTTTAAGCAATCCTTTTTTTTTCCTCCCCCTGTTCCATTGTTTTTTCTCTTTCATGACTTACTATTTTTCTTTGTTAAACTTCTTTAACCAAGTAATCCCTCTGTACACTGTAAGAACTTTTTCTCTTTTTGCTCCTCACAGTATATTGTTGTGAACAGATTGACAGTCATGTGAAGCGGCTAGATGAGGATCTGATCAGCTTTGCTGAGGATTTGAAGCAAGGTATATCTACCATTTGCTTGGAATCTAAGTTTTGTTATCCAGTTGTCGGGGGCCTGTCATTGTTCTTTCTTCATGCTGACAAGTTGCCTTGAGGTAAACATTGATGTGGATATAAGCTGCATTGTGGATTTCAGTTACCTTTTGTGCTTCAACTTGCATGTCTTTTGTTCATCTGTATGAGCATGCACCTGAGCACAAGAAGTGTTGAGGGTTGTGGCAGAAGGGAAAATCCCTCAGGATGAGCCAGCAATCTTACTATCAGTAACAAGAGATGACAAGAGAAAAGCCCATTTTTTTACCCCATTGGGGAAGCGGATTGACTCTAGGTTGGAGAGGGAGCGAAGCCTTGAAAAGGACAGGGATCGTGAAAGAGAGCGAGATCGTGACAGTGAGTTGATGCCACCACCTGGCAGTCACAGAAAAAAGAGCCTCCCACCACCAACTGATATTGACCAGCCTATAGACCCTGATGAACCCACTTACTGCATCTGTGGCCAGGTTACCCCTGCTCAATGAATAGGTCTTTATTGATCAATTGCAAGGATGGGTCTTACTTCACATGTGCAGTTTATCTGAGAGCCAACTTCTTTTAGTTTGCATTTGCATTTGTGATTTATCAATCAGTCAAAGAAAACCAAAGCCTTTTAGGATGTCAGTTTTTGAACACTAGTGCTAGTTTGAAGCCACAATAAGTTGCCATATGCATTCTGTTGAAGGGACACACAAGTATTCCCTTCTTCTCCAAACTACTGCAGTTTGAAGCTTTTGTCTCATGTAACATGCACTGAAACCTTACTGCAAGTTTGATTTTAACTTGAGCAGTTTAGGTAATCTAGGAGTTTGACCTGTTTTGGGCAAACTATATGCATCAGTTTTCAAGTTTCAAGGTCAATCAGAGCCTCCAATTAAAATATAAAGACATTCACAGTGAACTAACTAACTGTGTCCAACTATTTGTAAGTGGAGCATCAGACATGAATTGGGGGAACTGAATTGTCTCACTATGGGATTTGGTGGTACAGGTCTCATTTGGGGACATGATTGCATGCGACAATGAGGAAGTAAGTGCTTTTGAATGCTTCAGGCAACCAATGTGGCCACCTATAAATCATCATTCTCTTTTGCTTTTGTTGGTTTCAAAGCCATGTATTTGTTCAGATCTCATAAGAGTTAGGGTTCCACTATTTTTGATTATTTGTCATGGCAAATGTCTCTTGAGTAGTTTGCTGGTTACTGCATAAGTATTTTCAAAAAATTAGAGGCTAGGGCACTGTCAACATTGTCAATCTTGAGGGGTGTGTGGGCTCCTTCATTGTATGTTTGTTAGACAACAACCCTTGATAAGAGTCTATGTTGAGTAACAAGCAGGCTGGTGGGCTGTGGTACAGTGTAAAGGAGGGGAGTGGTTTCATTACCAGTGTGTTGGCTTAAGCTCGGAGACACGATTCAAGGGGAAATGGTATTGCCTGACATGCAGGGCATTGCAGCGAAGGGGTCTCTTGGAGCCCCCTTTGTAACACTCCATAATTGTACATGTATCCACATCACTTGTGACTGGGTTGTAAATTCTGTATTTCATGGTGTCTTCCTTACACAAAATATGGTTTTTCTTTCACTCTTTGAGGGCTACTTACCTTGATTTTTAGAGCACTTCCTATTTGAGAGTACCTATGCTTCAACTTTGGTTCTCTTGTTACTTTTGATTCACTTTCTGCATCTGTCAACATACGATTTCCTTTCCCTTTGTTGCTTGCTTTTAGCTTCATGTTTCAAGTTAACAGGGTCAATGATGACGCCCCAAGTATCAATCTTTTGGCAGCTTAGGTTTGAAAGCCAATTATCAATCTTTGCAGCTGACCATTGACATGTGTTGAGATTGTCCTTTTTTTGCTTCAAGTTAAGCACAAAACTCCGGAGCATGTTTTAGAAAAACATGACCAAGTCAGTCCTTTTATTGCTGTGATAATCATGTTGAAGGAGGTAAAGGAGGGAACTTTATGTCTAACGAAAAAATTAGGTTATTGAGTGCTTTGGTCCCAAGTGACCGACATCACTTAGTAGAAGTTTGAGCAACACTGCATTTTATCATACTAGAGATGTCTCTTGATGCAGGGAGGGAGATGTCTCATTAGTTTCTACATCAGGTTTTAAATGGAATATGATTGGGAAATCATTTAAGCATCCTTCTACATTTGTCGACTACCTACTGGAACCTGATGTAGAATCTATTAACTTCTTTTTAAAGTTTTCAAATAAAATAAAAGACCAAATGAAAAGTGAGGTGCATTATCAAAACAAAAGAGAAAAATAGAATGACCTTTCACACTGAAGCTGAGTAGGTAGCACTACTCAGGCACCCAAACATCAATCATTGGACAAATTAAGAAGCATTCTTTGTCACTGAGCTGGTTCCATTTTCCTTCCTTTCTTGCACTGATTTCTTGAAGTACAAAAAACTGAAGCAGGAGTAGTAGGAGTTCAAACGTCCACATGCATGCCTACAAGAGAAATTGGTGAGGCAACAGATTTGGTTTGAACAACATTTAAGCTCCAACCATCTAGTGAGAGCAATTTTCAAGCAATTTTCAAACTAGAAAATTAGTAATGTGACACCAAATATATCAAGTGGCAATGCCCAAACTTTGGGATGGTAAAGGAGGTTGACATCTATATGACATCACTGTCTATACTGGATGTCTAGTACTCATGCTTCAACTAATACATACCAGAGAGTCCAAGTAAAAGAAGTTGGAAATATTCATCACTGGCCCCCAATGGTGTCCTTTATCATCCTTTACATATCAACTTCCTTATCATCCATTAGGTGAAGGTTAGTTCTAGAATCCCGCTATTAGTTAATAGTTAGTTGGATCATTCATCACTTCTCTTGAAGAAATCAACGCTTACTAACCTTTGTTCTTCATCACTAAAAAAGAGATCCTCACTCATGAGTACTATGCATCATCCTAGCAACATGTTTTAAAGCTTTGGAAAAGGAAATGTGGAGAATTTACAGTTTGATAGCTTTTTTTCACTTGTAGACACTTTCTGCAAATCTGGGCAGTGTGAGAAAGATATCATAGCATGGACTTTGTACATCAAAATGAAGGGGAGTATTTGAATTCCTCTGAATTGAGAAGACAAAATGGAAGGTAAAATGTTAGCAAGGTTTTATCGTGAAACAGATCCTATAAGTGGCAGGATTTGCACAACTTGCTACTAAACAACAGCAATGGGTCTCAATGAACTTACATGATGCTGCATCTTGGAAAAATGCTTGCAAAAATCTGCTCCATCGTTTATGTATGAAATGAACAGCTTTGTGGATGTTTTAGGTCATACCTGTGGTTGAGATCTGATGACTTCTTGTCCCATCTGCTTTGCTAATCTGTCCTCTTCAGTCTCTATCAAGGGGAATACTTGTGCAGCAGTGCCATTGGGAACATGCATCATGCAGGGCAGCTCTACAGGGAGTAGAGGTGGGTTGAGCTGGGTTGGGTATAGTTCTGCAAGCAACTTTGGGTCTGGATTGAGAGACTGGATGAGCTTCATCCCAAACTGGCCCTGTGAGCAGAAGCCAAACATGTCACACCTCTTTAGTGAAATTCAAAAGCGTGACTTGCATATCAGAACTGGAAACACATTCCCGGTTCTTAAATTCACTTCTGTAGTTACGTCCCAGTTTGTTTGGTTCATCACTTCATGGCAGGAGAACCCATTCCACATGTTCTCTTCAGGTGTGTCAATATTTACAATGGATGCTGGAAGGACAGGTTAGGTAGTGCAAAAGAGCTATATTGACAACTACATTGCATCAATTGAAGGAATTTCAACAACATGAAACAAACCAAACCATGCAACATTCTCAACAGATCTTGTTCCACATAGAGCATTACAATATTGAAGAGCAATATCCATATCTTTTGATGTATAAGGTTTGGAAGCAAGTCCATCAATAGCTGTCACTGCCAAAACAGTCCGTTGCACCATAAATGTTTTTCATGATATTAGCTCAATACGAACTCCTTTGTGACATCATCTTGGAACCTGAAATAAAAAATTTGCTGAAAGATAAAAGCATGAATTTGATCAAGAAGGGGAAAGCTACTCCAACCCAATAGCAAGCTGCATCTATGTTGGTCACACCTGCATGTATGCCTCTATCAAATCATCCACACCAACACCAATCTGGTTGAAATCTTTGCTGTCCATCAGGCAGCAATCACTCTGTCTCACTTCCCCACTAACCATCCAATAGCTGCAAAAGAGCAGCAAAAGGCAATAAAATCCTCTACCATGTACCAAAATTGAACTTGTCTCTAAAAAATGAAGGAAAGAAATTGAAACCTTCCATGTATTGCATTTAGGGGAATTCTTCTCTGAACTAAGAATGTGATGCCATTTTCCAAAGACCAATGTACAAGGTATGCCTCGGGTATGAGGAGATCACCTTGAATAACAGGTTTGTGCCAAGCATATCCCAAGAACTTGTGCCTGCATCAAGCTTTTCTGCCAATGGAAGGCGTACTTGACAAGCATAGATAGCAACTGGAAAGAAACCTTGGGGTGAAGATCCAATCATGACCCCCAGATGTTTCCTTTGAGATTTGGTATTGTTCCTACATGATACAATCTGCCACTCTGACTCATGGAACACCAGCCCTTGTTTCCAATCAGTGCCTGCACAATCATCAAACCCTACTGGACTTTGCTTTTGGAATTGTGTACAGATTTGATTTGAAGGAACACACAAAGGAGGAATCATGCATACATTGCAGAGGAAACAGCAGATTTCCAGGACTCTATCTTCTCGGCATCTTACCTTTGAATCCAACAAGTATAGAATAAGTTAGATTCACGGAGATTTCTCTCTTTCTTCCATGCATCATCCTGCATTCCTTGAAGTCCGGAACAATTACACCCTTGCGTTTTCTAAGCAAATGGTGAACCCTAAACTCTAAACCCAGAAGAAACGAGTTCACTTACCTTTGGATCGAGATCGTCTGCGTAGCAAGAGACCAAATACACTCTCTCTCCTGCAAGGTCTGCAAGAGTAGCAGCATATCCTGAGACCTCCAGCTTGTTCTTGTCGTACAGAACTGCGAGCTTGCCTTGTGGAGAGGGTGTCCGTTGAACTTGCCAGCCCTTAAGGGTAGGCATCACCGACTTCTCCAACAGCGTGCGGTACCCCGCTTGCTCCACATCTTCATTGGCCAGAGGCATCGATTTCCGGCCCGATGGCCACGAATTCGTTTCCACGACGACGAGGTGTTTCTATCCTCGATCTGTTGTGGTCGAGAACAGGTCGGCTCCTCCCCATTGAAAATACCTGCACAAGGGGAATCGCCAAAAAACCTCTTCAGAGTCGATCAAAGCTGCATTGAAGAACTTATCACAGACAGGGACTACGTCTTTTGGCGAAGTCTCGAAGAACATTAGCGGAGCCTTAGCTCTCTCCTTCGAGGTCTCGTACCAGGATCTGCATGACCTTACCTTGTCTTTAAATCTAGAATCAATCTGAACGTGCATGTGAAGGAAAGGAAGACAGCAATGTGTGTTGTAAAACCGTTTCTGATGAATCGGAATTCCTTTGATCTACAAGGAGAACTCCCGACTCCTGAGGGGGGATTTCTTTTGAGATCAACACAGCAACTTTCTGAGCTACAGTTCTTTGAAGTTTTGACAAGAACTCCAGAATACACAATTTCTGTTACTAAGAACTGATCGTTTAGGAAGTCGAGACAGCTCTGGGACTAGACATGTCAAACAGCATTTCATGCAATTTGATGCTATCATTGCATGCAGACTGGAGTTCTAGAAGCAAAGAATTGTCTTCACAAGGACGAAGCCGGATTGAGGACTCGAAGAAAATCGCACTTCCGTTAGGCTGATGTTAATCTTTTGGTGGCTAATTCCGTGAGCAATTAGATCTTACAATTTTTTCCCAAAGTCATGGTACAAAAAAGGGCGTAAACTGTAAATTTGTCACACCCAATACAGATTTTGTTTCTAAATTCTAAACTCTAATCACATGTGCTATTGCATAATGGCTACACTACAAATGATTTGCAGCTTGCTCTTGAGATGATGAAGAGGAATAAGAAATGTTTGAACCTGCTCCATTGCATCCACCACATGTCTGCCATTGTCGCATTTTTGAGATGAAATGTAAAATGCCCAGAGGTTCAGTTTGAAAAAGAATGTAGAGTGCACTCTCAGATTAAGGACTAGCACTCTCTTTTCCTCAGCCTTCCAAACATAAAAGAAGCATACAAAATTCAAACATCATTTACAACTGACCTCGACATTAACACTTGACAAGCATCAAGCTTAAAAACAACACTCCCTGGTTTTATAATTATTTAAACACTCAAGCTAAAACATCATGATTTAGACACACCTTTTACTCTCTTCTTTGTTGGTTCAATAAAAACTAAAAGGTTCAAAACCAGACAAGACAATAGACAAAAAAACACCCATCCACACAACTTTCAACCCTTGATTCTGTTGTTCTTTAAATATAGACACATGTAGCATGCCCAAAAAATCCATAGTTCTTTAAACACGAAAACAGGCACACCTCCAATTGACTGATTTATTAGTTCTTTCAAGCTTCAAGACTAGAAGAAAAAACCAAACTTCATAAAAACCATTAAAACCATTGTTACCATGGAAATCATGAGGACAATGCAACAACAACATGGAAATCAGGACTTTGGGACACACATGGTAACAATGGGACAACATGGAAATAATGAGGACAATGCGACAACAACATGGAAATCAGGACTGTGGGACACACATGGTAACAGCTCGGGACAACATGGAAATCAAGACAATGCCACACCATGGAAACACATCTAATGCACAAGTTCAATTGTTTTGATATTGGCGGCAACATCACTAGCACACCTCTAAAATGAAGTTGCAACACAGGAAAATAACAAAAAGAACAATGCATTGATCATTCTGTTGAAGCTCTAGAAATCCAGAATTCAAATTTTGTACGTCCTTTCTCATCATTGAGGCAGTCTACAACTTGTCAATTTCTTGAGAACCCTAAACTACAACACAAAACAGACATTCTCAACATCACAAGTGGTTAGTGATTAGTTTAAATTTAAAGCAATGTTAATGCATGAAAAATAAACAATAAACAAACCAAAACAAATATCATTCTACCTCCCACCTTTGAACTCTATGGAATTGTTGACATTTCACAACATACCTTGTTTGCATTTTGCACCCTTCAACACAACACCTAGTTAATCCTCTTCAAATAAACTAGAATCTAAAAGTAGTTCTTAATTCTCTTTAAGTAAAACGTCTTTGACATCCAAGTATTCTTCCATTGACTTGACCAATGGACTAGATACACGTCCTAATCTAAGGTCATCATGTTAATTTTTCATGATCAAGACAAGCTTGTTCAAATTCTCAATGCCAAAACGACAATGCCTCAAACCTGTGATAATTCCAACCATATTGAAAATATTTTTAGTTTCAATTCGTGAACCTACAATTCCCAAAATCTATCTTGCCAAAAAACTTATATTTGGGAATTGTTGTTCATGTTCTACCCACCAATTGAAAGGACTAAAAGTTTTAGTTGAAGCCATTGATCCAAAAACACCCAATTCAAATGTACCAAGATCCAAAGGTTCAACAATAATGGCTTTCAATGTTAAACTGTTGTAAACAATTAGGAACAACGGCATCAAAATTGTTTGGTCATATTTTGCTACAATTGCCACTACCACCTCAAGTCCCACATAATTTCAAATCAATTGTGGGTCCAACATAAGGACCAACATGTTCTGTGCACTTTGAGGCTATTACGAAGATGTAAAAGCTAGAAATGGCTTCAACACAATAATCACTTCAAAATTCATAAGATGGATGAGATGTTGCAATTCATAATCAAAATCTCCAACCTGCAAGTAAAGAAAATCAACAAATTGTTGCGCAACAAACTTAACCACATAAATTTAATGTTGGAAATAGCAAGATAGATTTCACATCTAATAAACCACATACACATTTGCATTAGAAAAATCATTGTAGAATTATGACTTTCCATCATACAACACATACTTATGGTGGCAATAATTGCATCAAACAACATCCAATACCTTCAAGATTGGTTCAACACACATTACATGACCATCGAAATAAACATTTCAATGATTTTCTCTACCATAACCCATGTTTGCGAGTTAGGAATTATGTTGTGCAAAGTAAATGTCTGCCTTCAATAACATAAATTAATGGTATCTTTAAACTCCAATGTTTCTTTGAAAATAATGACTTTGGAGGCAAATTTGGTCTTCACATATGTTTTTAATTTCCAAGGGCAAAGAGATGCATCTTTATAAGCTCTTGCCCATTCTTGCTTGCCCTTTCCACTTTTCTTTGTCCATGTTATAGTTTTCTATAATGATGCATGAGCATCTTTTATTGCCACCTTTCTCATGGAAGCACAAACTTTTATATCATTAGTGGTATATTAACAACACTTGGAGACAACACGCCCAAAATAATTGTTGGCATATGGTTGTGGCAACATCAATGGAATATAGGACACAATGCTTGTCAAAGCATTTGTAAAAGTGTTCAAGTAGGTGCCTTCATCCTTCACATAGGCTATCACCTTATCACATAAATCAAATCAAGTAAATAGATCCTTCCATTGTAAATCCATGGTAGCCCCTGTTGTCTCATGAATTTTAGAAATCTCGATAGTAACATGACAAGGAATCATTGTTTGTTAATATAATTCACCTCCAAAACAAATGTGTCAACTTTACCGTGGGACATCCAAAGATCAAAGGTGGCAATAATTGTGGTGGCTTCAACAAGGGCATGAAGAACATGGGATTCCATGATCTTGTTGACTATGTTAGGTATTACTTCATTACATAGTTGTCATTTGTTTGGAAATGTGTCCTTCCCACCTTGGCAAAAGACTAGCTATAAATTAAATGTTTTCATTGGAGCTCAAAGGGTGGTACCCTTTGGCAACATACAAACAAAAATCTTCTAAGATTTATTGATGGGCAAGGTCAAACTTCTTGAAAAGGAGTGTAGAGTTGAAAAAATTAGTAAGGGAATGGGATGTTGGAATTTTTCATTTCTTGGAAGATTGTTGGGCATCAATTCAAACAGTAGCATCAATAGCAAGTCTTTTGCTCTAGTATAGGTTTAACATAATAAAAAGTTTTGTAAAAACATGCTTACTCATTGTTGTTGTCCCATGCATTTTGTTATAAGTGACAAAACCCTTGTGATGTTAAATATTATTTTGTAGAAAATTCTCTTGTTGGACATTATGGCAAACAACACGTTGCATCCTTTGAAACTTTGAAACATCAACGATTATGGAAGAATATTAGGTCCATAAAGGGCTCACATGCTTGTATTAGTTTTATCCCAAGGAAACCAAATTATTTTATTTGCCTCTAGTTGCAAAAGGAGTCGTTGTTGTTGAAAGCTAGTTTCAATTTACAACACCTCTTTTTTTAGTCAACTTCCTCTTAGCATCCAACTCATTCACAAACTTAAATTGAAAGCCATTGTTGTGATAGTTCCCAATTCGAACCTCACCAACATGAACATCAATATACGTAGGTGAACACTAAATGACTAATGTAGGTGAACCTTATGACTCTAACCCCTTCAAACCACTAAACAAATCTGCCATTACAATAGTATACAAAGCAATTAAATTAACAAAGCATAATGTAAGTAGTGTCGAAAGCCAAAACCTTAATATGGTAGATTACAAAACACCAAAATGATAATTTGATAACCCCACGAAACACTAAAACACCATAAACACTAGATGAGCTCAAGACACTATGATCCAAATATTGAACACTATGCACCAAGCACAGAATTCAGAACATCATGCACCAAACATAAAACATTATGGACCAACACAAAACATTGCACACCAAACATAAAACACCATTCACCAAGCACAAAACACAAAACACCAAACATAAAACAATGCACACCACACACAAAACATTACATCATTAAACAAACATTATGCAAAAATTGAAAAAAGTTTTTTTTTCCAAGCTTGTAAAGTTCAACATCTTTTGTTCCATTTGATTCAGGTGCACATACAAACATTAATACAAAGCGAGGAGTAACAATTATGCTCAATTATCAAATTACACAACATTAATGCTTCAAGTTTTATCGACTTCAAGTCGTTACATCATCGATTTCTTTGCATTTTTTAAATTTACGCATCACCTCCATCTTCTAAAAGTTCAAACCTTAAAAGTTTTACACATTATACACCTTAATCATTTGAAACCCTAAAAGTTTTATCAACCCTAATTTTTTGAAACCCTAAAAATGTCAATTCCATGTCCATGTTAAAAACCCCTAAATGCCAAGGACAGAAAAAACCCACAAGAACAAAGGAAAGGTCTAAGTCTAACTTCCAAACAAGGAACAAAACAAGATTATGGGATTCAAAAACAAAAACACAAGAACTAAAAATAAGAACGTAAGATGTGCAAAACAAATAATAAAACAAATTTTTATTATGCTAGCATATGCAAACATGAACATGAAAAAAACATGAGAAGGTTATGATGCAATATCATTCTTAAGACTGGTGTTGAACAAACTAAAGAAAATGAGGGTCCTACTCCTATTTATACCCCTTTGGGGACCTAGCTCAAGGAAACTTCCAAGGAAGCTTCTATGTGTGCATCAAGTAAGGAAGCTTTTTGAGAACCTTCTTAATTGAGAATCGATTATGAATTAACTGAAAGTTAACCCAAACTTAACTAGGAATCAACTAAAAATTAACTATAATTAATTAAAAATTAATTAAGACTTAACTGGGAATTAAATAAGGTTTTAACTAAAAGTTAACTGGAAGTTAATTAAGACTTAATTAGAAGTTAATTAAAACTTAATTAGAAGTTAATCAAGACTTAATAAAGACTTAATTAATACTTAATTAACATTATCCTTGTATCGCCTTTGCGTTTCTTCAAAGATAGATACAAGTTGAGTTTGAACATTTGCTAACCACATGGTTCAATCCTCGACTGTTGGATTCACAACTTTGTGCACACCTTGAATGTTAAACTTGGGGTGTAAACCATGATTTGCATAAAAAGGTGTTTGTTGGGTTGATGAATGCACTATGTTGTTGTAAGCAAACTTTGTCATGGTCAAAAGTTTTGACTAATTATCTTGATGATAATTGGTTGTGCAACATAAATATTATTCCAAGACTTGATTGACTTGTTTTGTTTGCCCATCCATCTAAGGGTGGAAAGTTGATAACAACTTCACCTTCACACCTAAAAGCTCAAAGAGACGTTTCCAAAACTTGGATGCAAACTAAGGCCCACAATCAAAAATGATATCTTTAGGAAAACCATGATATCGAAAAACATGATCAAGGAATAAACTTGGTTGTTTTTTTGCTAGTTATTATTTTGGTACATGGAATGAAATGAACCAATTTTGTCAAATGGTCCACCACCGCCATGATGGAATCATAAGAACTAGAAGGTGGAAGGTTTATGATGAAGTCCATGGAAATTGAAGACCATGAGGATGCAGGGATTGGTAATGGTTGAAAGAGATCATGAAGGCAATGGCAAGGATTTTTTGCTGAAAAAAAAAACAAAAAAATAAAAATAAAAATTCGAACACAAACATCAAAAGATTTGATAAACTCTTTCACATATTTCCAAGCTATGGCCACCAATAATTTTGAAACATTAATTCCATGGTTTTGTTAGATCCAAAATGGCTTATAACCAAAACATCATGCTTAGCCTGGAGAACTTGAAGTCACACAAGGCCATTAGGAACATACAAACTAAAGTAGACCACCTTGAAACTCGAACTTAGCATGATCATTAGAAAAATCTTCGACTTGACGATGACTCTTTAATTAGCTTTAGATGCCAATAGCAAAAGGGTCTTTTTTCAAATCTTCATGAATTTGACAAAGAAAGGTTGTATCATCAAGAATTACCGACAACACTTGAAGTCAAAGATGTTTAGGTTTGAAAATGACATCACATTATTATTCATAAGGTGGCATTTCCCTCCTTTGGTGCAAGGTACGAGCAATAGGACAACATATCAGGTTTCCCTTGTTAACACCTATGGCAATATGTGATGACAAATTGGAATCGAAACAAGGACAATGCCCATTGAGCTTGGCATCGATTCAAAACACAAGTTGTCATGAAATACTGCAAGTTTTAATGGTTTGAATACACAATGATTTCATGTTGAACTCCTTCAAGGAAATGATGCCACTTTTCAAAAACATCCATGATGGCTAGAAGTTTTTTATCATGAATCTTGTAATTAATCTCCATAAGAGAAAACTTACAAGAACGGAAATTAATAAGATGAAAAAGATTGTAGGAAAGCTTAAATGTTCCATAGGCATTTGGAGTTAATCAAAATCAAAGGAGGTTTTCATATAATGGAAAATATTGTGGATGATTTTTTTTTTGTTAGTCAATATTGTGGATGAAATTATTTTTGTTTACCCATTTTTATTAAAACTCTGCTCATGTGTTGGAATTATTTATTGATTAAAAATGTGCTTTGAAATTATAATTGAACACAATTTCAAATGATTTTATTTTCTTAAGTTCTTTGCATGTTATATTCTATACAATAACATTTCAAAGAGTTTCTTAACATTAGACACAATCATGTTTATATGGAAGTTTTGTAAATGCACAACATTGATTCCATGAGCTTGCATGTCCATTGGTAAACAATTTAGGTGTATTACTGATGTGGCATGCTAATGTCAAGTCTAATAATGTGTGATCGCACAATGGTAAGACATGTGGCATCATGGTAACATTTATACAAAAATCCTAGATTCTTGTGATTTCTAGCCTTACCAATAATGGAAATCTAACATTATGAAAGCTCACATGCTAAACTAACAAGACAACAACAATCTCCATTTTGTGTTCTATCTTCAAAACATTCAAAAACTTCCATTGCTCTGCATTCTTCAAGAAGCTCCATAAGTTTGTAGTAAAAAAATTCAAATAACCTTCGTCACTTTGTTGCAAAGATGTTCAAAATGGTGTTAACCTTTAGTGAAAGACCTTTTGTGTTCCAACCAAGGTGCATGGAGATCCCAAAAGCCAATATTTAGTATTTTGTGGTAAAAAAAGCATTTGCATATTCACAACAAGGAGGATGTTCACAACTTTCAAAATTGGCAATGAACATTTTTAACATTGGAATGTGATGAAGGTAGTAAAGCCTCAACTTTTGCACAACGCCATCCTTGTCCCATTTCACAATCCAATTGGGTCCTTTTTATTACAAAAAAAAGTCCATGAAACAAAACCATGTGAGGAGAGGAGGATTTTTTGTCAAAAAATTTGTGAGACAATAACTATTTGAGGAGAGGAAGATTTGTTCCAAAAAAATCTATGAAACACAAATTATGTGAGGACCATTTGCTACAAAAGAGTCCATGAGATCAAATTATGTGAACATAATTTGTTGTAGAAAAGTTCATGAGACAAAATTATATGAGACCTAGAAGACAATATCTTTAGTAGTAAGAGCTATGATGTCATCACACAAAACAATGTTAAGGCAAACAATTTCCATTTCACTATTGGTCTTGTCTATAATGTCAAATCCTTTCAATGTTTGGTTGGGGATTGTGTCTTTTTCATTGTGTTGTTTGCAATGAAATTGATTAGAATTCATGCATCACAACCCTAGTGCATAAACAAATCACAAATTCCACATAATTTGATTTTTGCATTGATCTTATGGATGTATGTCATGATTAATCTTAAGAGCATCATTTCAATTTGGAAGTCTTTTCCTCTGACGAGCTCTAGACATAAGAAAACATGAAACTCGAGATGACACTAGATTAACAAACCATTTGATGAACATTTGACATGTGTTCCTTGTAATGATCAACAAAACTTTCGATGGGATCTTCCTTGTAATGATCAACAAAACTTTCAATGGGATCTTGAATGATGATAATAGGCATTTAGTAGTTAGGTGATAATAGGATTTACATACTTCTATGTTTGAATGGAGGTCCACTTGATTTAAAGTCATAGGTAATATAAGGTAACATGTCTTTGTTGTCAATGTGAATGTGATTTTAATGGTTATGAACAAATGGGCATTTATTGGTAAGAATGATAACCAATCTATATGTTTGAATTAACCTTAAGCAGCACCTGATAATCAAGTATTTGAAAGGCAGGAGAGCTCTTTACAGGATTTGGAGATGCACCTGGAAGGAAGGGTATGACTGGAATTGGAAACTGAAATACAACTGCAAAGAGGTATGGGGTATCATAGAGTCCAGTGTCAGTTCTCCACCTTCTCATGTCCACTGAAAACAAATGTATGGAAGCTTGAAGAAGAACTATGTTGCACTCAATGGAATACATTAGAGTAGATGCTAACTTGTAGTGATTGCAGTTGTACTAACTCCTGAAACACTCCCCATTAGCCAGGTACGAAGATTTTTTTCTCTTTGCTTCACAAATTAGGGTCTTCTACAAATGTTATTTTTTCTTATGATGTTGTGTTGTGAAATGTTGCTTGGACTGATTTGATTGCGCTGGAAAGTGTCATTGCTTGCATGAAAGGCTTAAGAAATAAATGTTAGTTCTTGGTTTGGTGATGGTTGCATTGTATTCAGAAGCATGTGACATTGTTTAGACCATGGTGTGATGTGCACTTTACAGGTGGTTGCTCTAACAAATGATTTTCATTCTGAGGTGGCTTCTAACAATTTCTGCTTAGTGTTGTGTACTTGAGGTGATTAGATGTCAAATATGTTGGCTTTCAACTTTGCTGGTTGTATAATTTGTGGCAGCACCGGGCATTAGTGCATTTCCGTCAGAAAACAATTTGCGCTACTTTAATGTCATGATTTTGGGACCATCACAGTCTCCATATGAAGGTTCTGAACTCTGGTTCTTATTCACTTCATGGTTTGCTGAGTTCATTATTCTTTTGGTTGCAAAAATCTTTTGGTCATGGTGATGTTTGCTTGCACTTATAGTCTGAATATGTTTGCTTTCATTCATTACTTGGATTCCATTTAGCCATTTCTTTCTCTCTGCTTCTTTTCTGTAGTGTTCAGTGTGACTGTGGTCAGAAAATGTGTGAGGAAATTTATGGTTATTTTACAATCTTGTTGGAACAATTGTCAATGTTCATATTGTTATGTGTGTTTCAATATATATTAGTAAGTGAAAAATGCAATTTGTGAGTAATGATTTTAACATATTAAATGTCGCAACCCTAGCTTTGGGCTCGCGACCAAGGCAAGGGGTTGCAAGGTTGCGGGAGTCAAGAGGAAAGAAGCCCGGGAGTCAAAGGGAGGAAGCCCGGGAGCAAGGCCAAAGGCATTGGAAGGGTGCGGGCCAAGAGGAGGAAGCCCGGGAGTCATCACATACTCCCGGGAGTCTAAGGAAGTGCGAGGGAGTGTGAGGGAGTGAGCACTCACACTCCCAAGGCAACTCCCATTTTGGGAGAGGGAGTCCCGGTGGACTCCCGAAACTTCAGAGTGCGAGTTGAATTGAGGTCTTCCCGAGATCCGATTTGAGAGTGCGACACGGCGTTGGAAAGCTCTCGACGAGGGCTACAACTTTGCTTCCGGCCGCATTGCGATCGGACTCTGTAGTCGAAAGATATCGGCGTCCAAAGTCCCGGGACTCCAACCCGGGACGATTTCGGGATTCCCACGCGGGAGTCCTGGGAAAAATAGCCATTTGGATGCCACCTCCGTGGAGAGCTGCAGAGTATACTATAAGGGGGAAGGTGGTGGCTTCCCCCAAGTCCGGGCCGTGGTGAACCTTGTGTGTCCGTGTTGCCCGTGGCTCGTCCTAGCACCAAAGGTGCTCTAACTATGCACTAACCCCTTTGTGTGGGTTGTGTGCAGGCCTGTGTGAGTGAATGAGCTTGTCAATTCTTCCTAGTCCCATCCCGGAGCTCGAACACGGCCCTCTACCCCTCCAAGTGTTGTGAGCTAGGGAGCGGCTCCAAGTTCCAACTCCTTCCGCATTGCCGCATACTTGGACCCTCAAGTGGGTCTACAAGGAACTTGGGAGCGCGTCATTAAAGGTGAATGGTTCAATTTGAGAAAATGTGAAAAAAAATCACTAATTCATTCCAATATAAATGTGGGGTTTTTAATTGCTACATGTTTTTTATTAAATTATAGTAAGTGTAAAATGCAACTTTTATACAATGGTTTCAACATGTTAAAAATTGATGGTTCAACTCATGTACCATGTGGTGATAGTTGAAAAAATGTCAAAAAATCAATAAACCATTATAATGCATTCTAGAAATAAAATTAAAGGCTACATACATTTTCGCGTCAATAATTCAAAATTAATATTTTAAAAAAATCAAATTATACTCATAAGTGAATAACATAGTGAACAACATAGTGAACATAGCAATTATGAACAATATTGATCATTAATTAGTGCAATAAACCACTAGCAAACTTAAAATGGCTAAATATAATTGAAATGTAGTCAAATCAAATAATAATTGCAATGTGTGAGGTTGGAAAAGGATAAGATTCCTTCTTGTGATATATCCATTTTAATATTATTTTTTAAAAAATTGTAAGTTGAAAATGAATAAAAATGCATTTATTTTAAGATTGAGTATTGACATTTCATTATTACACTATGACCTACACTATTATAATGCAAATCCATGTTGTCCATAAAAACTTGATTTGTTCAAATTTAAATTTGTAAGTTATGTGGAATATATATATTTTTTTCTTTTGCTTGAAACTTGGATTCTCAAATAACTTTAAATTGATGACAAAAAAATATCAAAAATTCCCTATGGATGCCAAATTATTCACAACAAATCTCATATTCCCAATTAAGACAAATTCACTGGTTCCTTCAAAAAATCATGTATTATTGATATTTTCTCTATTAACAATAATTTGACAATTGATGACAAAAAAAATGCATGTGACTTGTTCTAAGGATTTTATGGGAAAATTCTCTCTCATACATCACATTTTTTGGGGAAAAAGGTTGAAATTAAATTGCCATTTTTAGACTACAAGTTCGTGTAGCACATCTTACATTTAAAAAAAAAAATCTCTCTACATGTAGCCAAATCTGGTTCAATCCTTTTGTAGAAAATCACCCATAATACTCCAATAATAACATAAACAAAACTACTCATCAAATCTAAATTTTGTGCATAACAAATGGTATTAATACAAATGTTTCAAAGTTTAAAGTTATACCACAACTAGTTCACATGTTACCATCAAAGGCTTCTACCCCTTTCTTCCAAAATTGTTGCAATATTAACTTGCAAAAGTAATAATGGAATCAAAAGAAATAGACATAATTAAACTAATTTTCAAGAGAAAAAAATTGAACACACCATTTGCAAAGACTTTATTGTAATTTCAAGAACACATGTCACATACATAATTGTTTCAAAATATGCTACAAATTTACAACATATAGAAATCAAATTCATAAAATGTTAAGTGCCTTTCCATATTTCTAACATTAATGTTCCTCATACCAAAATACTAACATATTGTGAATGCTTGTAAAATAGATGTTACATACATATTATGAACATATCCATTATGAGATTGGACTAGGTGTCAAGCTTTTTTATAATGAGTTGTACACCAAATTTTGGGCTGTGAAGAAAAAGATTCTCAGGACAATGTTTATAACTTGGAGAAACTGAAAGTTTGAAGCGTGACAACACACTAGCAACTACAACTTTTGATTCCATCAAGGAAAAGTTTTGGCCAAGGCAATATCGGGGCCCACAAGAAAATGGTATGAAACTTTGTTGATGTTGACAAGCTTTTGACACACCTTTTGCAAACCTATTCGGATCAAACTCCATCACATTCTCTCCCCATAGCTTAGGATCATGGTGCATATGGAACATTGGAATTTCCAAGACTAAGCCCTTGGGCACAAAAATGTCTCCTAGTTGCATATCCTTGGATGCCACCCTTGTTAGTTGTGGAAGAATAGGGAATAACCGGTGCACTTCGTTCAATATCATCCCCACCTATTCAAAAAATGTAATTTGAAGCAAATTTGAACCATGTGGCAAAATTGGTAGTTAAATCTTTTTCTACATTTGAATTGGAATTTTCATACAAGGTTCATGCATAACCATGTAATTTGGTGTTTTGATAAACACATAACATCTCGAGACCTTATTACCAATGCAAAAAGTGTTGTTGAATAATTTCAATTCATTCAACTTTGAAGCTTCTACCTAATTTGGGTACATTCCTTTATGTCCTTAGATCCATCTATGCATAGTTTTTATTTATGATGGAAATACTTCATTTCACACAAATAAACATGTAACAATTATTCAACTTGAATAACATTTCAAAGTTATAAAATTAGGTACTCACAATTTTCATTTGGTTGAGCTTTGTAGCATCGATGTCATTGTTGAAGTTACAAACCTCTCGAATTTCTGCTCGGGCACGTTCTTGCCATTCAGGGTATTCAGCTAGAAGCAACATTGTCCATGTCAAAAATGAAGTTGTAGTTGCATAACCCGCTACAAATAAGGTTTTGCATTCATCAACAAGATTTTGAATGTTTAATTAGCTTATTGTCCATCAACAACCTTCTTATTTTTATTGTTAGAATTAGTTGACATCATTAAATCCAAGATGTCTTTTGCACAAAAAGATTCATCCACTCTTGCTTGCTCTTGTCGAATTTGAATGATTTGTTTAAGTATTTTTTCATTTTTGTGGATTAATTTTGAAATCTTTTGATTTGTTGGAGTGGGAAAGAACATGCAATGAAAGACAATACATTTTTTTGAGTCCTTGTACAAAGCAAAGTCTAGATGCAATACATATAAACCTTTTGAATAATTGTTTTTGAATAAAATGTAATATGAACTTTTAAAGATTTTTTGTGGCTTGAATACAATTTGGAATTTGCCTTCCAAATATGCTTCCACCAATTCCAATGCAAACATGTGGGTTAGTTCAATGATAAATATACACAACATTCAATTACCATTAATTACTTGTAAATTGATGATTTTGAATATTGCATTATTAACCAAAATGTATTTTGTTGTAGGCCAATTGGAGGCCCATTCACATCCACACATGTGGCAATATGACATGTTGCATTATCATTCAAAAAGCAAGAGAAAGACAGAAATAACCTATATCCAGGTAAGAAAAAAAACGGATTCGCCAAAGCTTTACTGAATATGTGAACAAGGGCTTCCATATGTTCAAACATTTGTTGTCCCTCCTTATAGTTGTTGCCAAAGGTTGTGTGGGAAATGACACTTGATGTTATGATTCCCATGTGATTGTTAATTTCCAATTCAATTGAACCTCCTGCATCTTGTATTTTCTTTTCCCATGTATCCAACACTAATGTGGTAGCTTTCACCATTGTGTTAACCATTCCCTACAAACCTCCAAAAGTAAGTTTACAATAGGATGGACAATTTGTGTTCCCCCACAACTTACCCCACCCTCTTGCCTTGATTTCCCTCCTTAGTCACATGTAGTAATTCATGTGCCAAAAACTAATAAATCAAGAATTTGACTTTAGTTCATTAGGCACATGAATTCATTAGTTTGATAATGATTTGTTAAAAGTCAAGGCTATCAACTTATGAATAATTGTGGGTTTGAATGAGGCTTGTATTCTTGCATAAATGTTATCAAGGACAATTACCAACATGGTTAAGACTTGGAAGGGTAAAATCTAGTCATCAAGACCCATAGTTTTGAATAAGCTTTGAATAGGGAAGATTATGAACAAAATTAGCTTCTATTAAATTTCAACTTTGTTGAAATGACAATTTGAATTCTTTGACTATATTTGCAAGTAATTGTAAGACCTAAATCTAATAATTAATTTCAAAATTTTCCCCCATAATATTACTTTTGTCCACCTAATAGGACCTTCTTTTTCTTTATAACCTTTTAGTTTTGGTCATGATGCTAAAAAAATCATTGAACTACGATGAAACTTATCATTTCTCTAATTTTTTTGACTGTCACCACCCCAAAAAAATCATATCATTGGACCTTACTTTGGAAGGTTCAAGGCATATTCAAAATGATTCCATTGCAATTTTTTAAACAATGATTTGGAAAATCCCTTACCAACACATTACATCATATTAGTAATTTATAAATCTTCATATCTAAAAGTTTTATATTTGAGTGCATAACTTTTTTCACTTAATAAAATTTGTCTATCATCTTTGGTATTAATGGTTCGAAATGGCACCTTGAGGGATTCATGGTGAAAAGAAGGTTCCATAATTTGACGACGTTCAACCCAATTTCTACGATTCAATGTGAACAATCCTTCTCCAAAGAAAGCAAGTTTTATCATGAAATTTAGAGATGCTTTGTAATATAACTTGTTTGTTAAGATTTCTTTCACAAGATTTGGATCTGTCACAACAATTTTAAATATGGGGCCATAAGAATAGAAAAAATTATCACTTGCACATTTGTCACAACACCAAAGGTACATCAAATAATAACTATGTCAATAGAAAATAAATGAATTGAGGTTTAAAGTTTTATGAATCATTTGGAAAAAATTGCATGTTAACAAGTAGGAGAGTTTGGGGTTACACTTCTTTTGACTTCATGTTGTCAACTGAATATAACATTTTATTCTTTTACAAATTTTACACTATCAGTTTTCACATTATATTCAATATAACATTAGTACATGCAAATGGTTTAAAATTTATCATTTAGTGATAACAAGGTTCAATTGCAAGGTGTTGGCAAAGTAAAGTAGACAATTTTACTTGTTGTCACATAAAAAAAACAAGTAGCCATAAACAAATTTTAATGTATTAAAAGTAGAATTGTTTTTTTTATTTACAAATCAACACGAGGATATTTTTTAATTTTATCACAATGAAGTTTATTAATCACATATTTAAAATGCATTCAAGTAGATTTTTAAAAATTAATTATATTTTTTCCTCTAGTTTTTAGGCTATCCAAACTTGTACAAGTAGATGAAAGTAAGTGAGTAATTGAACATTCTCCATTTTCAACATGATGTAGCTTTAAAGTGTAATTGTAAGTTTTCAATGCTTAAATGTTATAGTAGAATACATCAAAACTCTAATGGAATTTAGGTTTGAAGTCAATTTGATCAATCATTTTCAAACATATTTGTTATTTACTTTTATTGTGTCAATTTTTTTTCAAATTTTGTAATCACCTCATTATAAACTCAAAGAAAAGCACCATGCTTTTATTATTTTATTTTCAATTATTTTCAATTTACTTTCTTCTACTTGTGGTAAAAACTGGACAATTTTTTATTGCCTTGGAAATAACTACTATTTTATATACTTTACCATGCTTTCACCTTGCATGTCATGAAATGAAATGAAAATAGAATCATCAATTTCCACAAGTATATTGGAAGACACAAATATAATTTCTTAACATAATGTTTGATGACATTTGTAAAGAGAAAATTCATAAATTTTCCAACCTCAAGAATTTGACCACATCATGGACATATAAAAACCTTATAATTGTTGAGGGAATTCACATACACAGCAGCAAGAGCAAGCACAACAACGTGATCACACACAGCATAGCAGCACAGAAAATTGGGAGAGTACACAATCACTTCCTTCCTTAGCAGATAGAGTCTCTAAGCTTATATACCCTGCTGCTGTTACCACACAATTGTGGCTAAGGTCCTACCAGCCTGGCTATGCTGTCGTCTAGCTCTACGGCTGAGTCTGGAGTCTCTGCCCTACTTCTTGAGTCTTGGGCACGTGGTCGAGTCCTCAAGCTGACTGGAGCTTTATGATTCTCAACACTCCCACGCAGGCAGCTTGAGTCCTGCTCTCTCTGCACGTCAGTCACATATGCCCAGACCTGCACAACATGCCTTGAACTTCACAGGTGACAAAGCCTTTGTCATGAAGTCAGCAAGCATGTCCTCCGTCTTGCAGTACTGGAAGGCAACCTCCTTCCTTGTGACCCTGTCACGCACAAAGTGATGCATGACATCAATGTGCTTCGTCCTGGTTGAAGCAATGGGATGCTTCAACAGCTTGATGGCTCCTTGGTTGTCACAGTTGATCAGGACGCACTCCTCTAGATGCTCCAAATCAGCCATTAGCTTCCGAAGCCAAAGGGCTTCCTTTGTCGCAACTGCTGCTGCCATGTACTCCGCTTCTGACGTGGATGCTGCAGTGGTTGGCTGCAGCCTGTTGTTCCAGCTCACAACTCCTCCATTGAGCAGAAACACATATCCAGTCGTAGACCTCCTGCTGTCGAGGTCACCAGCAAAATCAGAGTCACAGTAACCAACCAGACTTGTGTTCCCTTTTCTGCTTCTTGTGCTCCCAAATTTAATTCCCACAGAAGCACTACCAGCAACGTAGCGTAGTACAGCTCTTGCAGTCTTCCAATGCTCCATACTTGGTGCAGACATATACCGAGCAAGAACTCCCACGGCATGTGCAATGTCAGGACGTGTGCACACTGCCAGATACAGCATGCTGCCCACCAGTTCATCGTATGGATACTACGTCTTGTCGAGGACTTCATCTTCCTTGGCCTTCACAAGGTTGATGCCGAGTGCCAGTGGTGTGGACTCGATCTTCGCCTCAGAAAGACCAAACTTGACAACAAGCTTCTTGACCATCTGCTCCTAACTGATCTTGATAACCTAAGCACGCCTGCTGCGCTCAATGACCACGCCAAGGAACCACTTGGCCTCCCCAAGATCACGAACAGAAAATGCCTGTTGCAATGCACTCTTCGTCTCCTCCAGGCAGTCCTTCTGCCTTGCAGCAATGATAATATCATCAACGTAAACAAGCAACCACACCTGCTTCTCTCCATGAACAAACAACCCTGGATCTGCACTTGATGCGGTGAAGCCCAGCGACTCCAGCTCCTTGGTGAGCCGAATGTGCCACATGCGAGGTGCCTGACGCAGTCCGTATAGCGCCTTGATCAGTTTGCAGGCAACTCCACGCTTCCCATCTTCATACCCAGGTGGTTGCTCAATATATATTTCTTCCTCCAGCTCGCCATAGAAGAAGGCAGTTTTCACATCTAGGTGATGCAGCTCCAGATCCTCAGCAGCAACCACAGCTAGCAGTGCACGGAATGTCACATGCTTACTTGCAGGCACAAAGACCTCAGTGAAGTCAACTCCTTCATGCTGCAAGAATCCCTTTGCTACCAGCCTCGCCTTGTAGCGTTCTATGTTGCCCTTGCCATCACACTTCACCTTGAAGACCCACTTCACAGGAATAAGTTTCACACCTTCTGGCAGCTCCTCCAACAACCAGGTGTTGTTGGCATGCAGTGATGCAATCTCTTCATCCATGGCCCTACGCCATTGATCTGTGTCTGGCGCCCTCAGCGCCTCTTCATAGCTGTCAGGTTCTTCCTTTTCCTTCTGCACACTGGCAACGTGTGCCTTGTAGAAGTCTCGCTGTTGTCTTTCCCTCACCGGATATCTTGGGGCTGGCACCTACTGCTGCTCCACTGCAACTGCCTTGTCCTTTGCCTCCTTGATGTCTACATCATCCTTTATCTCCTCTAGCTGCAGCTTGGGAGCATCCTTCAGATCATCATCTTCATCCTTTGGAAAGTAGCCAATTTCACCTTGTGATGAACCCTCCTGGAACACCACCTTTCTGCTAACAGTGACCTTCAACGTGTCGTCAAGCAGAATTCTGTAAGCCTTGGAGCCTGGTTCATAGCCAACAAAGATGCCCTTCTTGCTGACCGGCTCCAACTTGTGCCTGAGCTGCTTTGGCACCAGTGCATATGCAATGCACCCAAACACACGCATCCCACTCACATCAGGTGCAGCTCCAGTGAAGAGCTCCCACGGCGTCTTCTGCTCTGAACTGATAGGAAACCTGTTGCGTATGTAGTTTGCAGTCAGTACAGTTTCATTCCACAAGCTGTCCTCCCTCTGACTGCCATTCAGCATGGCTCGAACACGCTCCATCAGCGTCCTGTTCAACCTTTCTGCAGCACCATTCTGCTGCGGAGTGTATGGTGTTGTTGTCTCATGGCGTATGCCGTTGCTGGCGAAGAACTTCTTCAACTCAGCGTTTACATACTCACCACCTCGATCGCTACGTATCGCCTTGACCTTCTTGCCTGACTGCTTCTCAAGCAAGGCAACAACCTTCTGCACAGCTTCTGCTACCTCAGACTTCAACGCCAAACGATAAACAACAGAAAGCTTGCTGTAATCGTCAAGAAATGTAGCAAAGTATCTCTTCCCTCTCTTCGCCACAACGCGCATAGGACCGCACACATCCATGTGCAAAAGCTCACAAGGATGACTACTGCTAGAAGATGAAGCAATAAATGGCAAACGATGCTGCTTGGCCAACACACACGGCTCGCAGGTCACACCTGATGCAGCACGCAGCTCCTCTCGCTGTAACTGAATGCCTTTGACCATCTTCTCAGCCACCAGACGCTCCAAATTGCCATAGCTCAGATGACCAAACCTCCGGTGCCAGAGCTCTGCAGTCTCCTGCGTCTTTGCCAACATGGCCTGCTGGCCATGCTCCTGGTCCACAACATAAAGCCCTCCATCCACAGAAATGCCCACCATGCAAACCCTTCCCGTTCATACGCACTTCACAGCATCCACCCTTGAACAGGAACTCAGCTCCCACGCGCTCAGCAACCCTCACACTGAACAGACTCGCAGAAGCACCAGGAACGTGTAACACCTCTCTCAACAAGACCTCCTTTGTACTGCCACCAACCTTGCATTGAAGACGCACAGCGCCCTTCCCAACGCCCTCAAGCACCTGGCCATTGAAGCCCTCCACCTTCACCGGTGTATCCAGCTTCCTGTAACCCTCCAGCATCTGCACCTCAGGGGTAAAATGCGTATCACTGCCTGAGTCAATCACCCATCCTTGGTGTTTGCTCCTGCTTGCAGCGAATGCAACAGCCTTCTCCTTACTGCTGCCACTAGTGCTTGCTCCTCCTTGGTTTCTGCAGTACTTTGCAATGTGGCCTTCCTTGCCACACTTGTAGCAGGTCACCTTCCTGTACCCGCCCTCTCCTGTCTTGTTGTCATTGTCACCGTCCTTCTTGTGTTTCCCTTTGTAGCCTCCAGGCTTGCGTGACTTGTTGTAGAACGCAACAAACTCACCCTATTCGTCCTTCTTCACAACCCTCTGCTCCACAGTGAGCAGCTTCGGCAGCACATCATCAAGCGACAACTCAGCAGATGATGTCTCTAGCAGGGTAGTGACAATTTCAAAGTCACCTAGCAGTCCAGCCAGTATAGCCAGCACGAACTCAGTCTCTTCCATCTTGTGACCAACGTTTGCAAGGTCCGCCCACAGCTCCCTGGCCCGTGACACATACTTCGTGACAGGCTCTCCGGCGTCCTTCTTCGACGCACTCAGCTACTTCCTGAGGGTCAGCTTCCTCGCGTTGTTCTTGGCTTGAAACACTGAAGATAGCTTCTCCCACGCCTGTCTTCCATTCTCACACGCTGTTAACATGGGAAAGTGATGCGGCTTGCAATTCAACACAATCAAAGAATGTGCCTCTAATGACTTGTCAAGCCAAACACTGCGTTCACTGGGTATCGGCAGAGCCACGCTGGGATCCACATATTTCCACATCTTCTTGTGAATTAGAAACGCCTTCATCTCCACACACCAGGTACTGTAGTTGTTGACGTCCAGCTTCTGGATTTGCCCCTTCTCGTAGCTAGCAGACTCCATGTTTGCAACACTGCTCGTCAGCAACAAGCAAACAAGACCTCAGCTACACCAAGCTACCAAACAGAAAAAAATTCCCTGTCTACCCTTCACATGTAGTGTGGGCCCATAACCTGTTGAGGGAATTCACATACACAGCAGCAAGAGCAAGCACAACAACGTGATCACACACAGCATAGCATCACAGAAAATTAGGAGAGTACACAATCACTTCCTTCCTTAGCAGATAGAGTCTCTAAGCTTATATACCCTGCTGCTGCTACCACACAATTGTGGCTAAGGTCCTACCAGCCTGGCTATGCTGTCGTCTAGCTCTACGGCTGAGTCTGGAGTCTCTGCCCTACTTCTTGAATCTTGGGCACGTGGTCGAGTCCTCAAGCTGACTGGAGCTTTATGACTCTCAACAATAATTATGCACCTTGAAGGTAGTATGGTGCAGTTGAGGTACCATATTTTTGAGAATACAAAACATATTGAGGCAAGATTCGAAACGCAATATCAAAGTTTCGAAGGGCCAAATCCTTCAACAATTCTTCATCACGAAACTTTATGATTTCATGCATGTTTCCTGCCAATATGTGAAATGTCTTAGGGCCCTTCCAACCTTGTTTCTCCATGATGTGTCGTAATCTTCTTGGTGTCCACCAAAAGTACATGATTAGTGAACAAACATTGTGAAAAATTGCCACCAACACCAAAGTTGTTACCACAAGTGCCAATGATCTCCATGTTATACCTTGCCCTTAAATCAACTCCATAAAATTATTGACAGAAGTTAGTGTTGAAGCCATTTGCAATGTTCCACCCTCTACCTTCATGACCTCTTTATATGAATTCAAGCATAATGTCACTTTCCCAAAGGAGTGATATGTTGGAGTGAACACTACAATAAGTAGGCTTCTGTGGGATGTATTTAACATTTTTTCATTGAATATGATATCATTATACATTATACCCTACCCTAAGGTTAGTTTCGTCATTAAATAATTCTCAAAATAGTGAAATGAAATTTTGCGAAAATATGAAGCTAACATGTTGAAAATCAGCATAATTATTGTAGGCTACACACAGAATAATGTTTCTACTCATATCACAATTTTATAGTAGATGATGGAAATATATGAAATTTCAAATTTAAGAACGAATTCATTTTTTGAAAAGTAATAATTATTAGTTTTCTCAATGTGGGACCTGACCCTAGGCTACATTATGAGGGGTCTGGTCCTTCTTTTTTGGGTGAGGGGTGGGGTGGAGGAATATTTTCCCTCTTTCTTTTTTGGGGGTGTTGTCATGCCATTAGGCCAGGCCAAAAATAGTGACGTAAACACTTTTGGAAACAAAAGTTCCATGCAGCCAATGAAAGGCTCAGCATGGGCTCATGAGGGGTCCAATCCTTTTTCTTTTTGGGAAGGACAGGGGAGGAATCTTTTGCCTTTTTCCCCTTGTTCCCATCATTCTGCCTATATGTTCCCATCAGCTTGTTCAATTTCCCAATTTGTTCCCCAATCGTTCCCAATAGCATGTCACTTTTTATCCCAGTATGGTTTGCCCAAAATTCAACTCTCATGTATATAAACTGAAAAGGTAGGCCCATAAGGAGCACATTTGTTTCTATTTTGCAACTACTGGTCCAAAGAGGTGCTTCTATTGAGGAGTGCCCAATGTTCCCAAAATAAAGGGCTCTTAGTCGATGCCAAAAATAAAGGCAACCAAATTTTAGGAATAGAATTTCCATGCAACCAATGAGAAGTCCCGTAATGAAGTGAATGGGTCCCCCTTTTTTTCTTGTAGGTGGGGGTTGGGTTTTTTCTTTCAAGTTGTGTTTGGTGCAGAGAGAGGACTGTCCACTGTTCGCTTTCCACTTGGAGAGTTGACAGTCACCTTTCCATGCAAGCTTTTTCCTTTTTCTTTTTGTTCTGGGGGGGGGCAGAGTGGTCGACGCAAAGAGTTCCCAAGTTCCTGACACGTTTCCCAAAGAGCTCCCAATAGCACCTTACTTTTATCCCATATGCTTTGGCAAATGTTGTCCTCCTTTCACATGTGTAGGTGGGTTGGAGGGGAGGAACTCTATACTTAAAAATAGAACCTTGTATTTCCTCCATAGGTTTTATTTTTTGGGGGAGTGATGGGAAATCAAATTGGCTCATTGCAAAAAGAAAATTGAAATTGAAAGGCGCCTCATCTAATTAATGCAAACCACAATAGGTGTGAAAAGGTATACCCTGTTCATGGGTGCCACCACAGTTTTTTTTTAAAGGCGCCACATTCATCATGCAGACCAATTTTTCTAGAAAATGGGGCAGTCCCCAATAGAAACACACAGTGTGTTCCCTTTTTACAAATTATACATGAAAGTTCAACTGTGTCCAAACAATATGGGATAAAATGGAGGTGCTATTGGGAACGTCCTGGAGAACGCACGGGACGAATCCTTTGAGAACATGATCAGAATAAAGGATACCACATTGGAAACAGAAATAAAAGACAAAAATCCCCCCAACCCAAAGCCAAAGAAACAGAAATAAACTAAGCCCGTGGAGTGCATGCTGAGCATTCTCATTGGCTGCCTAAATTTCCGAATCTGTTCATAACTGCTCATCTGGGTTCGAATCCCTTTCTAAGAGGCGGTTTCAAGTACGAAGTATAAATTTTAAAAGCTCTTTAGATGTGGGGTAAAGTCTCAACATGGGGCCATTCCCAGAATAACGTGCCCATTTAAACACGTCCAAAGTAGTCTGTCTCACGTGGGTACGAAACATGCGAGTTGTAGTGCACCGAATTATTTGGGTGAAGTTAGGACGGCCCTTATCCCCTAAAAGCCTAGAGGCTACAACGTTCTGAAACTCTTTTGTAACGCATTTCCATAGAGAAGTTGTAAGGAATCAAGTATGCATGGATAACATCCATATGCTTGAAAATCAAAAATCAATTTTTAATGTTAAGAAAAGAGTTTCAGATCATTTAAAGTTTGAAACTGGATTATAAAACATATTTTGATGTAAGCTCGTGAAATTGAATATTATTGGCCAAAACAAATATAGCATAGAATGATGGAAAGATGCAAAACAATCTACACTGGAAGTGACCAAGTGTCAAAAATAATAAGTTTTCCAACAAAGGAATTTTTTTTCATCATAACAAGTGTTGGGTTGGTATGAACACTCTGTGATACTAGCCCCATACCGGTACATAGGGTTCTCCACAATTTTGATATCATATGCATAATGGTATCAAAACATTTAAAAATATGGTATATATATGGTGTGATATATATAATTGAAGGATATGAAATGAAAATGTAATGGTATCAACCTACATCTTATAGACTTTGATATCAACATCTAGATATAAATAAATTTTGGTATCGATAATTTCCCCATCGATGACGCAATTTTTCACATGATCATAAACATGATCAACTACTACAACACTAATATGTATTCATTATTCAATTGCAAGTCCTTAATCCTTCCATATCAAGATTCAAACAAAACTAAAACTTGTTCAAGGCAATTCAAAACTTTCAAAAACACAAGACATGATTAACAATTGAGGTGTTCATAGTCCATCATATAGATCCTTGTTTACTTGTAAAAATGATTGCATTAAAAAACATAGTAAGTATTTGCTCAAGGTTATTCAAAATTTTGACAAAAGTTTCTAAAACATGTCTCAATGCTCATAGGCACACCTACATGTATTGGATATCCAAACCAAGTTGCAATTTACATAAAACTTCCAATGCACTTGTTTTCTCAATCATGGCACCTAATGTTCAAGACAATCTTACACTTTGTAGAAATGATTACATAATCAAATAGAGCTACAAGCTACAACTCAAACACAAATTTTATAATGTTTTTGTTTTCTCGATCCTTGCACTTCATTCCCAAAATAGTCATACACATGGACTTAACATTTCAACTAAGGTAGAATTCCCAAGCACTAGAAAATAATTTAAAGGTTTTGAATACAAACCTCTTCAAGCTCATCTTCATAATCATCAAGTTAGTCGTAAGAAACAAATAATTCCTCCATTCCTTTAAAAGCAAGAACCCATCACATCTTCATAACAATTGGTCAATTTTTCAAGATATTCACCAATTTGTCCAAATTCCACATTCACAACTAACATTGTCACAAACTTGTCAATATTTTAGTAATGCTAAAAATGTTTTTAGTTTTAATATGAGATCTCGGAATACTCAAAAGTTGCCAACAAAGGATGCAACATTAGTAAAAAAATTATTGTGATTTTTTCATCATTGCAAAGGCCATCGATTTGCATCTTCAACATCTTTGTCCAAAATCATACAAGACATTGAACAATTATGAATTCTTTTCCTTGCTATTGGAAAATTTATTTGATGATGCGCTCTGGATGCATTTGTGTGAAAATTGCTATTGGATTTAGTTTTTCTATCACATGAACATGTATTGTACCTTGTGTTATTTGTTGTTCCTTTGCATCTATGGAGCAAATTTGAATTTAGGGTCCTCTAGGCATTGATTTTATGGTTGGTCTATTGGAAACCATTTGGACAATAGTGTTAAGGGGGTAAGCTGATTATGTGATTCAATATGAACAAGGCATTTAGGATAGGGACTAATTAGGGAATTTTGTTGGTTTGAATTTTGAATTTTTATTGTTTTGAATCATAATGATGTGACTCGGGATGATTCAAAAGGGGGGAAAGTTTTGGAAAAGAGAGGGAAAGAGAAGAAGATGAGACAAAAAGGTTTTTTAAAAGAAGAATAGGAAGAGCTAAAGGTGCTTGCAATAGAAAACCACAAACTATGTTTTATAACATAGATTTTAAATGTTGTTTTGGGATTTTTTTTCAACAAAACATGGGATTACACTGTAATTTGAATTCATGTTTTCAATAATACAAAAAAACAAATATTTCTACATTGAATTCTATGTTCATCTTTTGTGTGAATTTTCTACAATGTTAGATTATGATGAAATGAATTGTAATATTGCTTCTAGAGTTTTTTTAATAATGTATTATGAAGTGCAAATTTTGGTTATGTGTAATAACCATGAATTTTATGTTGGAATGAATTGTAGCGTTAAGTTTGTTGAGACTTAAGACAAAAATAGTGAACATAGGCATGGGAAATGCAAATTTGTTGTTATAGTAGTGTGAAATATTATGTAAGAATTTTAATTTCATTTCTACCATTTGGCAACCATCTTGTGGGGAATTTTTTTTCTATTCTTTATTTCAATAATGGGAAGGTTTTATACAAATTTTGTTGTATATTGTAAATGAGAGTGTTTAGACGAGTAATGTTGTTTTTTTAATTCAAAAATTTAAGGGGTATGTTAAAAAGCATCAGAGGTCTATGTGGTTGATGCCATAAGGACTACATAACAATCTATAGACTCTAAAGATGAAAAATTGTGAAACAAGATGAATCGAATGGTGACCCGGAGTTTATAAGGATAATTAGACTTGGAGGTAAATCAACAAGTTATTGAAAAACAAATAGAAGACAATTTTAAAAATGGAGAGGAATATGCAGGGCTTACAGAAACCCTAATCTTAAAATCTTATGTTGGACATATGAGTTTTGAAAACAAAAGAAAGGCCTACGAGGCATAGGTCGTTTCTACCACAAGAAGTGGTATGACAGGACGTATGGGCTAGAGGTTTTTAGAGAAGGCATAGTTCCATACCACAATTTCCACGAAGAGATATGCAATTGACTATGCATCCAAATGAACACATGTAGTATACTTCTCAATTGCAATTTGTGGTTCAAAGTTGTAGAGTTCAAGACAAAGTAGGGACTTTTGTAGTACTTGATCAACCATAGGAAATTTCAAGTCCAAAGTTGATGACTAGCCAAGGGAGGGATGTTACAGGAGGGATACAACCCAAGTTTGTGTATCAATATGTATTTCCATATTACTATGAACCAATGGAACACTAAGAGGTGGTAGAAAACACCAATGTTGATGTGTTTGAAGAGATTGAGGAAAATTACCCACGGTCATTTGAGTATGCAGATGCATAGGTGAATGTGTTGGATGAAGTATGCAATCATACTCACATCAAGGGAATTCAGAGTTGGATCAACTAAAGTACATAGCCAAAACACATGATCATGAATTTGTGGACTTGGAGATGATCATGTTACTTTCAAAGGTCCGTGCATTTTGTGAGGAAGAAGGACATGTAATCATGGATTACCCTTTTGTGCCTTTTCACATCAAAGCAGATCTTGTTAGACGTGGAGTTACAAAATGTGGCAGGAACATTAATGGATCAACCACAAGAACAAGAATAAGGAATTCATGTAGTCCATAATATATTTTAAAGCATGGAGTTGGGAAGCCAATTGGGACCATAGATTCAGCAAATTCATCCATCTATTTATACTAGGAACAAAAAACCAAAGGGGTATTCACATCCACATATCGCACCACAAAGGATACCAATGGGTAACCACATACTAGAACAATGTCAATCTCGAATCAACACAACTCCACCAATAGTGTCAAAAGTAGCAGTTGTTGTAACCCAAAGACAACATGTTGGAGTAAGAGTTATTCAATCACTTAATGAAGGAATAACAACCATAGGAGTGGAAATGGTTCTTGTGCCCAACATAGATGTTATTAGAAGGGGAACACTAATTGGATCTGCAAAAAAGATGGGTAGTAGATTAGGTGGAGTTTCAGTAGGAAGGAATCCAAGTCAAAGTTCAACATTACCAACAACTATTACTAGAGTTGTTGGCATGCCCCAAATGTTGTTTACTAATTTGCTAATGGCTATTCATGGGAACAAGACTATAAATCGACCACTGATCAATTTGATGGTTGTTGGAGGGTGAAAAAGTGCAAATGTTATGTATTCAAAAGGAAGATACCAATAACTAATTGTTGTAATTGCACCAATTTTTTATCACATAGATGGCCATTATGTTAGGCCAAGCAAGATACCTTTTAAGTATCTTGATTTCAAAAAAGATGTTGATCTAGATGCTCATGTTAGAGTGTTCAATTTTGTAGTAAAAGAAAATGCAAAGACTTTTGAAGAATATATCATTAATGGATTTAGCTATACATTAAAAGATATGACATTAGACCTATGCCATAATACATGTCAAAATTTCTTGACTATATTTTTTTGAAGCTTACCTAGGCATTTTGCAAATGTCATCAGAAGATTCAAAATGACTAGCAAATATACATGGAGTTAAAGAACATGAAGTAGGAAGAGACTGAAAGGGTGGAGGTTTACCATGAATAGATTCAAAAGTTGGCTCATGGTTTACAAGTACCGACCACAGATAGTTTTCTAACTATTATGTTTAGAGCGGGTTTACAATCATACCTTATAATTGTGACTATAGGGATGAAGCGGTTAATATTACAACAACATAAAAAGGCGGCAATGTTGTGTAAAAAAGGTATGACTACTGTAGAAACAAGGAGTGCATTGTTAATACCACAAAGTATCAAATAGGCAGTACTAGCAGAAACACAAAATAATGCAGGGAAGACTAACAAACATTGCACAAATTGTGGGATGACAAATCACAATGTGGAGACATGCAAAAAGAAGAAAGAGCAGACCATGGTGGCAACCACATAAGCAGCATAACCAAGTCAAAAACACAATAGACATCTTCATATGCATGTCACATTTGTGGTTTGAATGGCCATAAAATGACAGATTGTCCAAAGTTCGCTAAGATGCATAAATGGTTTCATGGCAAATCTATGATAAGAGTAGAGGTTCAACATGTTGAAACATAAATAATCATTATGGATGTGAATGTGGTGGATGTTAATGCTACCACAAGAAGTAAAGTAACTGAAGAATAAGTGTTCAAGGATAGAGAGCCAAGAAAGGAAAGAGTGTTGCTGATTGGGAGAAAGAAGAGCGGTTGAAGCAATCTATGGTGGAGATAATTCAATAGATTCAAAAAACATAAACCTAAATCAAAAGGCCATTCACATCCATGGAGGGATGGAACATAACTTGGTTGGGTATGCCAAATACTACTCCTATGGACGCATAAAAATATCAAGAAGTAGTGAATCCACAAGGGAAAATGATCACAATAGAAGAGATTTTTCTGGACATAAATAAGCAAATGTCATACATGTTATACTTTGAATTCAGGACAATTATTTAAAATAACTCTTGAGCTAAAGATATATCTTTGGCATAAGTTGAAACTAAAGAAAATTCAAAATGCAAGTAAAACAACCACAAAGAAACAAGTTGGTTCTTCAATACCAGAAGCAGGGACAACTATTGTAACAATAAATAATCATATGGCAGTTATCCAAGTAGAGATTGGGAAAAATAGAATAGAAGATGTGTTATTGGATGAAGGTTCTAGAATTAATATTATTATAGAATAGTTGAGATTGAGGTTGGGGCTTCCAAAATGTAAACCTACACCATATAATTTAAGGATGGTAAATCAAACAATCACAAAACCAATGGGGTTGACAAGATATCTGAAGATATATGTTCATGACATTCCTTACATAACTATGTTTATTGTACTTCATAATAATGTGATAGATTCTAATTGTTCCATGTTGTTGGGGAAACCATGGTTGAAGGATGCTAAAGTGGCACATGATTGGGGAAGTAACATTGTTACCATACAACAGAATGGAACAATTTGAACAATTATAATTACCAAACATTTGGGAAGTGTAATAAAAAGGTCATAAGTGTTATTGTGCTACAATGATAAGAATGGCACCATAGATGAAGAAGAAGATATCATATTTGTTACAAAGCTAGAATTGTTCTTCATATGAATAATTAATTTACATGAAACAATTCAATCTATGAAAACCACATATGTGGGGATCATGGATATAGATGTGAAGATGAGTGTTTCAGAACAAGGATCTAAAGTACATAGCACAAAAAAGAACGTATTTGGCAATAAATATGTGCCAGAAGTAGTTATGGAGGATAAGGTGTATCTAAAAACGTACTACAAACATAAACCAAGGAGTGTTTTAGTGGATGAAACTCTAACAAACATCAAAGCACAAGGATTACAAATAGTTGGATGGTTGTTAACTGAAGATCAACAATTAATGAAGCTCAATTTGGGAACTAATGCAGAACCACAAATGGTGAAGATTAATGCACAATTGGAAATAAGTAAGGTGTTGGAAGTGGAACATCTTGTTGAATGAATTCAAAGATGTTTTTGCATGGACATACAAAGATCTGAAAGGGATTCCACCATAGGTAGCATAACATAAAATTGAATTGGACACTATTATACTGTTAACACATCATGCCAAGTATGGATTAAATCCAAATTATGCTACAATAGTCAAACAAGATATAAATAATTTTTTAGCAATTGGATTCATTAAATATATAGAAAAAACTACATGGTTGTCACCCATAGTAGTAGTACCCAAAGAAAAATGGCAAGCTAAAAATTTGTATAGATTTCAAAAACTAAATGCATCCACAAAAAAGGATCCATATCCATCACCATTCACATATGAAGTGTTGAACACAATAGTAGGGTATGAAGCATATTCCTTCTTAGATGGATATTCATGATATCATGAAATATCTATAGCTCCAAAAGATAGATACAAGACTGCATTTGTTATAGATTGGGGGACTTTTATATGGAAGGTGATGCCATTTGGAGTTTAAAATGGACCTCCAACATATTAAAGAACCATGACCAAAACATTCAGAAAGTATTTGGACAATTTTATGAAGATATTTGTGGATGCCTTTACAATGTATAATGACATGGAGAGTCATTTGCAAAAGCTCAAACTATGTTTTCAAAAGTGTAGAGAATATGGCATTAGGTTGAATCTAGAAAAATGTGCATTTATGGTATTTTCAAAGATGATATTGGGTTTTATTATTTCTAAGGAAGGGAAACTACCATATCCAAAGAAAATACAAGCAATTGCAAACATGCCATTACCTATGAATCCCCAACAAATTCAAGTATTCCAGGGGATGGCATAGTTTTATAGATTTTTATAAAAAACTTTGATGCGATTATGGCACTTATCATTAAATTGATTAAAAATACAAAAGCTTTTCTTTGGACAAAGGAATGTCAAAAGGCTTGGGAATTGATTAAACAAAGGTATATTGAAACACCGATAGTGATATCACCAAACTAAGAAGTGGAATTTCATGTTCATATAAATGCATCCTTGTTGGTTGTGAGGGCTATGTTGTTTTAGAACATACTAAGGAAGAGTGATCAACCAATAATGTGTGCTTCTAGGCTTTTGAATAAAGTAGACAAAAATTATAGCATAATAGAAAAAGAAGCTTTAACAATGGTTTTTTCTTTGCATAAGTTTAGACATGATTTGTTAGGCAATAAGTTTGTCTTTTATGTAGATCATACGACATTATTCTATTTGGTCAACAAACCACATGTTTTAGGGAGAATAGTTAGATGGTTATTATTATTCCTCAAATATGATTTCAGAGTAGTGTATAAGCCATGCATAACTCATGTAGTTACAAATGCATTGTCAAGATTTCCAAATAGTACAAAACCCACAGGTGTGCCTGATCAAACCATAGATGCAAGGTTGTTTTATACAAGGCTTGAGTGGTTGAATGATGCAAATTTTTTTATAAAAATAGGACATAATAAGGGCGTATTATTGGTGCAACAAAAACAAAAATTGGTCACGAGAGCATAACCTTTTATATCAAAAATTGGTGAATTGATAGAATGGCCAAGACAACAAACTACAATGATGTTTAACAACAACAGAAGCATAGATGGTGATGAAAAAACTACATGAAGGACCTTTAGGAGAGCATTTTGCAACAAAAATAATGCGAAAGAAGATATTGGATGTTGGATATAGGTGGCCAACTATGTACAAGGACGTGCATGATTATGTGATGCATGTCAAATAACATGAGGATTAGCAATTCAAAATCTTGCAAAGCTAATCATAAGTTGTCTAGAAAAACCATTTTTTAAATGGGGAATTGATTTTGTGGGACCAATTAAGCCAATAGGGAAATATACTAGAAAATCAAGATTTCTTTTTTCAAATCATGGATTTTTTTTGGTTTGCAATACATTCTACTATGTTGGTGGTTTAAGGTTATGCATGCACTTTATGTTTTTTCTATTATTGTGATCCATATTATGCTTTAAGGTTATGCATGCATCTTATGTTTTTTCTGTTCTTGTAATCCATCTCATTATGTTGAATAGGTGTTCACAAAATATAAATGCACTCTATAAGAACCATGGAGGAGTTAGCTCATTGATAAATCATGATTTCTTTTTGGAAATGGTGGACCTTTTTGGCTATACAATCCATTTGACATGGCGGGTGCTTCAAGGTTTTGCATGCATTTTACTTTTTTTTTAAATTCTTGTAATCCACTCTATTGCTTTCATTAATTTGGATGGTTTCTCACACCAAACTAAAAGGGAATTTTCTTAACTTATCAACTTATGTTCTAATGGAAGGTTAATTCTTCTACCATCGAAGGTAGAGTCTTTAAAGCTTAACTTCATTGTTGGTGTTGTGATTACAACATAATGAAATGGGTCATATGTAGTGAAAAAAAGGTTGAACTAATTTGATCCCAATAGGTTTCTAAATTTACATCTCACCATGTATCAATTATAGTTATTTCAAAGCTAATATTTATATTTTGTGTAAAGAATGGTCAGTTTTTTATTATTGTATGTGTTGTGGTTTTAGGTCAACAATATATTTTAGTGTTTTTTTTATGTGCTCAATATGTTTTTGAAACTATAGAATAGTCAAAGGTGTTGGATATCATAGTCAATGATGAATTAGGGATGCAAAAGTAGAAATATTCTACATACCATTTGGATAAAGTACACGAATTGATGTTAGTTATTTAAGTTTCATATTATTTCCTTACATTATTTGTCTTTGGATGGTGGTTTGAAATTGCTTTAGAACTCTTCAACAAGTGTTATTAGATGTTTTGTTGACCCTTAATTTTAGGATAGTGGATTCATATGGATTAATATGATGGGGCTCTTCACCTACTATTACTTGTTGAAGGATTGAATCTATGAAAAAAATTGAACATCTGGAATAATTTTTATTTTTACAGAAAAGAAAAAGGTTTGTGAAGTTTAACCATGGTGAGAAAGTCAATGCATCAAGAAGGTATGAGCTATAAACTTTTGCTATCATTTCCATGTCTAAAGGTTTTATAACACCATACTCTTGTTTTACAAATCAATGTAGTGTCTTTTCTCCATTTACAGAAACATATTTATAACTTATGGAGTTGCTAAAAACAATTTCAAAATTTTTATAATTATTTTTTAGTTCAAATCTCTAGGAATGTTAATAGTTGTATGGTGTATGTTATGGGGTGTGGAGGCAAACATGTAACGTCTTTTTGTGTTCAATGGAATGTGGTTTGTAGACCAAAATAAAAAGTGGAGGCAAAATTTAAGTACTTCAATGAATGTGTTTTGCTTTTGGATAACTAATGGATTATTTAGGTTTAGTGTCTTCAAGAAGTTCAACTTTAACATGTGGAATTCAATGAATGTGTTTTGGATAACAAGAATTCAGGTTTGGCATCTTCAAGGTCAACCTTAATGCACAAGCAATTGAATTTTTGTTTTTGGATAATTTTAGGATTAATCGAGTCTAGAATTTGCAACTTGAATGAAGTATATGAAAGTTGGTGTAGATGTGTCAAGTGTAATTAAAGGAAGGGCTCGTTACTGAAGTTATTTCAATTATTTATTAAAGCTAACAATGCCATTTTTTCAAGACCTCAAGATTGCAGCAATGTGCATAAGGCACTTGATTTTTTTTGCAATAGTTGACATGAATAATTTTTCTTTTTAGATGCTACATAAGCTTATTCATTAATAGGTCACTCTTTTGCAAGCTATAATTTATCCATGCAAGTTGTACAAATTTAACTTATAAAAAGATCATCTAGACTTTTTTAGAAAATTGAAATTGTAGTTTGTTGGTGGTTAAGTAGAAGGAATCATCATCTCCATGATTTGTTAGGTTGTTTCTGATAGAAATCAAATCATTCAATCTATAACCTTTGCTAATTTTGAGTAATTTTATGAAATTTTGAATGCACATATGATTTGTGCTAAATTTCTAGCTAACAACAAGTCAAATTCTTGTAAAATGTTTGTCCATGTAAAATTGGGGCTTTTCACAGATCTATTGTGTTGGCCAAAGGCTTGGTTTGTAACATGTTCAACAATGTATGATGCTAAAATGTAAGGATTGAAGGGTGTCTTACTAACATGATTTGACTTGCATCCATATCAAGCTTGACGCGCTCCTTGGTCCCGGGGTGAACCCACTTGAGGGTTCACCAAATGTCAAGTTGCGGAAGTTGGGACCGAAGGGCACGCTCCCGGCTTCCAACTCTAGAAAGGGGTAGAGGGTTGAGTTGGGAGCCCCGGGATTAGACTAGGAAGAGGGACTAGTAGATCAAGCACGAATCTGCATCAAAACAAACCACCCAAGTGGTTAGTTCACGTTCCGGGACACCCTTTGGTGTTGGGACTTGCCACGGGCACTTGGACCACAAGACTCACCACGGCCCGGACTTGGGGAGTAAGCCACCACCTTACTCCCTATAGTATTCTCTGCAGCTCGCCACGGAGGGGGCATCCAAATGGCACAAATTCCCGGGACTCCCGAAATGGAGTCCCGATTTTGTCCCGACGGGACTCCAGGAACTTTGAACCGCCATAACTCTCGACTGCAGAGTTGGATCGCGACGAGGTCTGAACCGAAGTTGTATCCCTCGTCGAGATCTTTCCAACGGCGTATCGCACTCTCGAATCGGACATCGGGAAGACATCGATTCCCGACTTTTAGTGGTCGGGAGTCAAATTGCCAGTTTGACTCCCGGCCCTTCTTTTGCCCATAACTTGGGCTGCAGATGTCCGAATTGCCAATGCGAGGGTATTTTCGATATCTACGTTTCAAGACCTTTCCAACGATACCAAGAACACCCTAATGCGAGGTGTTTTTCCCCTTGCTGTTCGAGCTCTGAACACTCGGGAGTCCCGGAGGACTCCAAATCCGCAACTTTTCCAAGTGTTGGGCTTCACCCCCACACTTGGCCAAGCTAGGGTTGCGACAAAGCTTGTGTAGTTACCTTGAACTTTGTTCTAGTACTATTTATTGGATTCTAATCATGGGCAACTAGAAAAATAGGCTAGGAGGTTTGGCAAGGCCAAGGTCAGCTACAAAAATTGCTATGGCAATAACTTTGTTCATTGATGGTACAAACATCTAGACCAATGATGTTAAATCTAAACACCAAATGAAAGAAGTTCAAACAATAAGGAAAAAACCTTATAAATATTCTTTAAAAGCTAGACAAACATATAAAGGCATTAGAAAATGTACATTTTTTTATCATCATGTGAGGAGAATTATTAATGGTCTAACTAAAATAATGGTTGATGTTTTGCTAGTGGCAAGGTATTTAGAGGTGCAACAAGAAGTTATAGGTAAACTCATTGATTCAAAGTTGTTGAAAAATTGTCTACCCCTTTATATCCTTTGTGTTGAAGAAACTAAAGTGGGTGAGAATCCTTTAAGGTGTACCACACATGACAGAAAGGGCCTAATCCTCACTATAATCATTTTTTACCCTATGTTTTGATCCCTATAAAAAATAATGAATGAAAAGTTACTATAAAAATTAAAAGGACTACATTTTAGACCATTATAATTTTAAATTCCATCATAATCATCCATGAATGTGTTTTTACATGGTAAAAGAAAAACTAGGTAAAAAAGACAAAAAAAGGTGACATTGTGACAAGATTTTGGTACACCTTAAAAGAATTTGGACCCAAGAGTAAGCTAAGATCATCTAGAACATCAAGTTGGGTCTAAATGTTGTGAAGGAAGCTAAAACACATGACCATCGGGTAGCCAAACATGATACACTTAACATGACAATGTCTAAACATATTATAAATGTGTCAACAATTTCTAGGGTTCTTAAGGTTTGTCATAACAATGTGTTTGATGTAATGCAAAGACGTCATGCTCTTGATGGTAATGGTGGAATTTCAAATGTTTGGGCTCTTGGGCCCATAAAAAATAGGTCTGACAAGATGGGCCAAGATGTGGCAAATGTGGTTATTATTGAATGGTGGGCATTTCAAACCATTGTTTTTTCAAATAAAAAGGTTGTGGTGAAGAGGCGCATTGCATGCAAGGTCTATGAAGAACACCCAACACATTACCTCATGGAAATTCAAGTATGCAATTATATTATCTCATCAAACGCTATGATTTTCATGCCAAATAATATTTTGATTTGTCCTTGATGCCTATAATAGGCTAACGTCACTTCCAAGTGTTTTAATTCTTGTGCATAGATTAACTAGCCTAGATGTGTGGTTTAAATGAAGGAACCATGTTAGTATTAAGATCACAACCTAATTTTTTGGTGCACTTTAAAGTTGAGCCAAAGACTAGCTTTGTACTTGTAATTCTTTATTAACCTATTACAACTTGTAATATTCAATTCAAAGTCAAAGTCCATCCATGTACTTGTACTTTTGTATTGACTTGCTATCTACATTTTATAATACTTAAGGTGTGGATATTACTTTGAGTATTGTGTTCTAAAAAATTCTTCTTTTCAGTACTTGTTAAATGGCATGTTCCTTTATGGGTATTTAGTAAGTGGCAGACCCCCTTCTAAGTACTAGCTAGGTAAATGGTAAACCCTCCCTTTTTGAGTATTTGGTAAGTGGCAAACCCCCCCTTCTAAGCACTTGGTAAGTGGCAAGTTCCTTGAACTAAGTACTTAGTAAATGGCAAGTTCCTTTATGAATATTTAGTTAGTGGTAGACTCACTTTTGAGTGCTTGGTAAGTGGTAGGTTCCTTTATGAGTATTTAGTAAATGGTAGACACACTTATGAGTACTTGGTAAGTGGTAGGTTCCCTTTGGACAATATTTGGTAAATGGCAACTACCCTTTTGAATATTTGGTAAGTGGCAAGTTCCCTTTTGAATACTTGACCTTAGTGGCTTACATATGTGTGTTTGTACTACAACTTGGCATTACGAGCTACTAGGATTAAAACCATAATCTATTTCATATTGTCCTAGGATGATCTTTGTGTAATGTTTATTGATATCGTAGATTATAGTATTGTGAGTACTTAAAAGGGATGATGTAACATTCTTGGCATCCAGAATATTCTGGTTGGTGGTTCTTGGTCCTTGGATACTATCAGTATTTCTTTTGTACTTAAGGTCCATGTTTGTAACTAAATTTACCATGACATATTTGCTTTGATGTGTTTGCAAACTTCATTTTTCTTGAGGTTTAAAGTTGAGCATCCTAGCATCAAAGTTGGGCAAAGGGCATTTGAACATTTGAAGCCTTTTTTTGTTAGAAAGTTGTAACACTTGTTGTTGTGCAAGTACCATATTGAGGTGGATGAACTTCATGTTGGTTGTAACAATATGTGAGTTGTTAGTAAAGGGATCCATGATCAAATTGCATCAATGTGAATGTGAAAGTGTGTTGAAACACTACTAGCTAGTTGTGTACAAGTTCACCTTGTATTTCATTAAGATTTGAGTGAACTAGGACATATTAACTATAGGAAATCATGGTAAAACATGTTAACCCCCCAGTGACCGGGGACCAGTTGCTACGGACAGGTCAATCAAGCTAGTGAAACAAGATGGAAACAAGTGATGCCCAAATTCAGGTGGAAATTACACCTATTAGTTAAATCAACCTACAACACTAGTCAATTAAGTTTTCACCTGGTGTGATTAATTAATTTAAATTATTTTTTCATATTGTGTTTAGTTAATTTAGGAGAGTTATTTCACAAATTATGGTTGGTTGATTTAGGGAGATTTTTCCATCTGTTAACCATTAAATATGGGTAATTAATTCCATAATATTTTCATCTTGTAATTTCCATGTGTCCATCTAAGAACTCAAGATGACAAGTATAGAAACATGCATAGAAACTTGTAAGGTTTGATGATCCTTGTTTGAACTTTCAGTGTGCTTGCAATTTATACAAGTGAAGAGTCACCACTACCTTTGGATGACATTTTGTTGCCCTAGACTGCCTAGACACACCACATCAATAAATTTATGACAATGGACAATTTGAGTGAGACAAATTTGGTGAAACAAAAAAACTGAAATAAGATAGGTGGATAAGAGGAAATCTAATATAAATAGAAATTATAGTCTTCAACAAGCTCACGCACAAAGTGCCAAACCATCATCACGATGGTCTGACCAAACTCCCCACCAGCAAGAAACCATCTAACCTCATTTGTCTGGGATGTGCTTGCTTCATTGCTTCTTCCATTCTCAGCTGGAAAAAGGCCCCTAAAATATCCATCATACAACATATCAATGTTTGCAACCTGGCTATCACCATTGATTCCATTAGATGCACTATGGTTAATGTAGGACTGTGAGGACGCTGTGCCCAATGGGGCTGCTTCATCTAGTGCAGTCCTTGTACTTTGAGGGTGTGGTTGTCGCTAGGTAGCTAGATAATTCCATGGTTTTAAACACCAAGGCTTGCTGGGTTGTGGTGCCGATGGTACTTCTGCTACTGCGCCTCGGGCCTTATGCAAGATGGCTTGCTCCTGCTGACACCCATCATCCTTCACAGCTATCATCATCACTTCAAGAATCACAGAAATCAATACCCGATTGCCAGAAGCTGAATTAGGAACCTGATATTTGCCAACTCCATGAGAAATTAATAGTTTTCAATGTCGGTACCACATATCTTGATAGGCTGGCAAGTGTCTATAACCAATCATTTTGACCACATGCAAGCTCTGCGCTTGCTTTTGCCAAAAGAGTGCTACATAGTCACTTCACAACAATAGGTTTATAAGTGCACAAAATTTCTTCAATTTTTGTTTCAGCCAAGTCCTTTTGTTGCGGACAGCAACTCACACAAAAACTGGAAATAACACTAGAAGCTTAGGAACTAGAACTAATAACACAACAACTCACACCAAAACTGGGAATAGCATTTGAAGCTTCAAAACTAGAATCAATAACACTCAAAGAAAGAAAGAAAGCTGGAAGTAGTATTGATATTGGAAGAGCAAATACAACTAGTGTTGACGAGAGTGAGGGACAAAGTCTCAAGGTCCTCTATTTATACTGCTAAAATACTATTGGAAACTCCAATGCTAAGATATTATTGGAAACTCCAATGCTAAGATATTATTGGAAACTCCAATGCTAAGATATTATTGGAAACTCCAATGCTAGATACTATTGGAAACTCCAATGCTAAGATATTATTGGAAACTCCAATGCTAGATACTATTGGAAACTCCAATGCTAAGATATTATTGGAAACTCCAATGTTAGATACTATTGGAAACTCCAATGTTAAGATATTGTTGTAAACTCCAATGCTAAGATATTATTGGAAACTCCAATGTTAGAAAGTTGGTTTCACACTGTCACGTCCGTGACATCACCCCCCCCTTCAAGCAACGAGTTCCTACGAGTTGTTCTATGTATCTTATCAAAAACTAAAACTAAAAATCTATTACAAGAAGTCCATGTGATATTTACATGGTGTGGTGTTGATCTAGACATGTTGGATTCAAATATCTTTGGCACTTGGTTTTGTTGGGTACTGACGATGAAATTTGTTGATCATTTTGGGAGCATTAGCAAGATTAGCAGCAGGTTCCCAAGTTCGCTCGCTTATGTCATAGCCCTGCCAATGTACAAGATATTCTAATTTCCTTCGATTGATGCGGGAGTCGATGATCCTAGAAACTTCAAATTCTTCTTCTCCGTTAATCTCGATTGGTGGCGGAGGTGCTGGCAACCGTCCTGGAATAGACGATTCTTTATATGGTTCAAGCAAGGAAACATGAAACACTGGATGAATTTTCATAGATGATGGCAGGTCCAACTTGTATGCTACCTCGTTGACCTGCTTAATCACGCGAAAAGGTCCAAGACGACGATAGTCAAGTTTGTCGTTCGGTCGGCGAGTCTTCAAATTGCGACGTAAAAGCCAAACTTTATCTCCAACCGAGATGTTTGGATTTTGCTTTCGGGATTTGTCTGCATTTCTCTTCTGCTGCTCTTGAGCTTCTACAAGCCTTGCCTTCACGTCTTTGTGGATTTCCAGAAGTCTGGTGACCAGATCTTGTGCAGCCGGATTTTCTTCCAAACTCAAGTTCAAAGAGTCAAATCGTGGATGATATCCATAGTTTGCGAAGAATGGAGTTTGATGGATGGATTCTTGAAATGTATTGTTGTAGGCAAACTCTGCGACTGGAAGTAGATCCACCCAATTGTCTTGATGGTAGTTGATGAAGCACCTTAAATACTGCTCCAATACTTGATTCACTCGTTCGGTTTGTCCATCCGTTTGAGGATGATATGCTGATGATAGATTGGTCTTCACTTGTAAGATCTTGAACAGGGATTGCCAGAACTTGGACGTGAACTGTGTACCACGATCGGATATGATATCGTTGGGAAGTCCATGATATTTGTACACATTCTCCAAGAAAAGTCGTGCCGTTTCTTTACCTGTGATAGTTTTGTTACAAGGCACAAAGTGTGCCATCTTTGTCAACCGGTCCACCACAACAAAAACTGAATCAAAAGATTTGGACTTTGGAAGGTCCACAATGAAATCCATGGATATGGATGTCCATGGGGTTTCTGGAATCGGCAGCGGTTGGAGTAACCCGTATGGCTGATGACGAGGGATCTTAGATCTAGAGCAGGTGTCACACGTCGTGACATAGTCCTTCACAGTTTTCCACATTTGGGGCCACCAAAAGTCTCTGGATATCAGCTCCATAGTCTTGTTGTAACCAAAGTGTCCAGCCGATGGAGAGTCATGTCGAAACTGGAGCACTTGGAGTTGGCATGGACCTTCAGGGACATAAAGTAGTCCCTGGTAATATAACAGCCCGTCGTGGAACTGGAATCTTGGATCAACATTATGCGATCTGGAACCCTGTGAACTGGAAGTAGGGTGATCCAGGGATTCTGGATCTGAGCCTGGACTTGGAAATTTTCTAGGATTGAAGATGCCAGCATTGTTCTTCAATTTCAAAGCCAAAGGATCAAAGTTTAAACTTATTCAGATATCTTGGAGAAAAGATGAATCCACTGAAGTTGTGGTGCGTATGATCTTCAACTGAAGTTGTTCGGGTTTGATAAGGGTAGTCTTTTGTTGGTCGTAAGCTGCATCTCCTTCCCTTGGTGCAAGATACGCTCGTCGGGAAAGAGCATCGGACTGAATTTGCTTGGAACCGGGACGGTATGTGATGACAAAGTTGAAGCGCGAAAGTGATATACTCCAACGAGCTTGTCGTCGATTCAGTACCTTGGCAGACATGAAATATTCAAGGTTCTTATGATCGGTGTGGACCGTGACTAGATGTTGAGCTCCTTCAAGAAAATGACGCCACTCTTGGAACGAGTCGACAATGGCTAAAAGCTCCTTGTCGTGAATCTCATAATTGATCTCGGCAGCAGTAAATTTTCGTGAGTGAAATGCGATAGGGTGAAGGCGTCCGTCTTTGTCGGGTTGTGAAAGGACCGCTCCAAGAGCAAAGTCAGAAGCATCCGTTTCTAGAAAAAATGGCTTCTGGAAGTCAGGATGCGTCAGAATAGGCGCCGTTGTAAATGCCTTCTTCAGAGTTTCAAATGCTTGGTCTGCTTCCGCATTCCACTCGAGCTTGTCTTTGCAAGTTAATCGGGTCAACGGAGCGGCAATCTTGGAATAGTTTCGGATGAAGATTCGATAAAAGTTCGCAAAACCGAGGAAGCATTGTACTTCTCGAATGGTAGCCGGTTTCTTCCACTCGATAACTGTCCGAATTTTCTGCGGGTCCATGGATAAACCCTCTCCAGAAATGATGTAGCCCAAGAATTCGACTTGGGGTTGGTGGAAAACGCATTTCTCCAGCTTGGCGTACAGTCCAGCAGTGCGTAGTTTCTCCAAAACTAGCCGGACATGGTTGATGTGTTCTTCTTCATTCTTGGAGAAAACCAATATGTCGTCGAGATAACATACAACAAAATCATCTAAAAATTCTTGGAATACGTCATTCATCAAGTGTTGAAAGACGGCAGGTGCGTTGGTAAGACCAAAAGGCATGACATTGTATTCAAAGTGTCCGTACCTAGTTCGGAACGCCGTCTTCCATTCGTCACCTTCCTTTATACGTACTAGGTTGTATGCTCCACGAAGATCAAGCTTGGTGTAGATCTTTGCTTGACCGAGTTGGTCAAGAAGTCCTGAAATAAGTGGCAATGGATACCGGTTCTTGATTGTGACCTTGTTTAGTCCACGATAATCCACGCACATCCGAAGGGAGCCGTCTTTTTTCTTGACAAACAGGATAGGAGCTCCAGCAGGTGATTTAGAATGTTGAATGAAGTTCTTCGCGAGATTTTCATCAAGGTAATCTCGTAATGCAGCAAGCTCGTTTTGGGAGAGACTATAGATTGGACCAAAGGGAGGTTGTGCATCTTTTTGGAGCTCGATGCCACAATCATAAGATCGATGTTGAGGAAGTGTATCAGCGTTCTTCTTCTCAAACACGTCCCGATACTCCTCATATTTTGCTGGTAACTTGATTGGTTCTTGAACAGGTTGAGATGTCGGAATTGCATAAATTGCAAACATATTCCCATTCTTGGCAGCCCTCATGAAGGCTCGGGCACCGACCATCAATGGAACTTCTACCGCGGACCTTTGGACTTGGTAAGGACACAGATTTGGAACATTCCTAGGGTGTCTAGACGAAATATGAGAAACTATGGTTCGATATGTTAGTTTTCGCTTTTTCCAATCTATATCCGGGTTAATCATCTCTAACCAAGAGAGACCTAAGACAAGAGGATTAGAGGGAGAACTAATGATATTGAATACAATAGTACTTCAGTGTCCTTCTAGGATAATGTCTAAGGGTTTAGTTTCGTGAGTGACATCTCCTGAAATCAAAGGTCTACCGTCGATAACCTCTACTGCCATAGGGGATTTCTTGAGGACTATAGGAAGATTATGACGTTTCACAAAATTTTTATCAATAAAACAAGCAGAGGCTCCAGAATCTAACAAGGCTTTAACTTTTATGCTATGTGGATGAAAATCTATTTTAAGCGGGATATTAAAACAACGAGAAGGTTCAGAGGATAAGATAGGACCTAATGACGTGGTAATACTGGTCAGCCGCACGATCCTTAATGTGGCTGGCTGTTGTCGTTTTCCGATTCGATTTCCTCATGTTTTGGCTCAGAAGTGCTCAAGGTGTATCGAAATTTGTGCACCTTTGGCCCCTGAGGTTTCAAAGGGCAGTTGTTTAAGCTGTGGTCCTTGCCTCCACAATAAAAACACAAGTGCTCCCTGCGACGTCGTTCTTTCTCTTCTTCGGTTAGCTTCCTAACCCTCGAAGTGTCAATTTGCATGGGCTCTGGGGTCGAAGTGCTTAAAGATGTTTGGCGGGTTGGAGCTGTGTAATCCGTTCGATATGATCCAAAGAGCAGTCGTCGTTCCTGTCGTTGCTCGAACAACCGGTTGTCGCAGTCGATTGCTTGAGTAATGGCTTCCGACAAAGTAGTTGGTTTGGGCAAGTTTAGCAACAAGGTTTTGATATCATCGCGGAGTCCCCATCGGAACATGGTGATGAGAGCTGTGTCGTTCCAATCGAGGTCACATGCAAGTTGTTGAAATTCTGCAACGTATGCTGAAGCTGGGCGTGATCGTTGTTGTAGTGTTCGAAGTTTTGTTGTTGCTATAAGGGCTCGATCTCTCTCTCCAAATGTTCTGCTGAATTCCTCCAAGAATTGATCAAGGTCTGCCAGAAGTGGAGAATCCTTCTCTAATAGTGACGAAAACCAAGATAATGCAGTTCCGGTGAGCAATGATCCAATGAGCCCAACTTGTGTTTCTTCTGTTGCGTATCTGTGTGGTTGGAGACGAAAGACAAGTCGAACTTGATTGACAAAATCTCGAAGTTTTGTACGATCTCCGTCAAACTTCTCTGGCAAGCTTACTCGAGGTTCTTTTGGCACTTGTGGAACTGGAACATGGACTGGAGCGTGAGCAACTTGAAGCTGTTCCATGGCATTTCGTAGGTTGGCATTTTCTTGTCGTAGTTGTTGCAGCATGGCAACCACATCGTGCATCTGGATGTTGGAAGCATCACCCATCTTGGTAGTGTACTCTCGTCAAACTGTTGCGGACAACAACTCACACAAAAACTGGAAATAACACTAGAAGCTTAGGAACTAGAACTAATAACACAACAACTCACACCAAAACTGGGAATAGCATTTGAAGCTTCAAAATTAGAATCAATAACACTCAAAGAAAGAAAGAAAGCTGGAAGTAGTATTGATATTGGAAGAGCAAATACAACTAGTGTTGACGAGAGTGAGGGACAAAGTCTCAAGGTCCTCTATTTATACTGCTAAAATACTATTGGAAACTCCAATGCTAAGATATTATTGGAAACTCCAATGCTAAGATATTATTGGAAACTCCAATGCTAGATACTATTGGAAACTCCAATGCTAAGATATTATTGGAAACTCCAATGCTAGATACTATTGGAAACTCCAATGCTAAGATATTATTGGAAACTCCAATGTTAGATACTATTGGAAACTCCAATGCTAAGATATTGTTGTAAACTCCAATGCTAAGATATTATTGGAAACTCCAATGTTAGAAAGTTGGTTTCACACTGTCACGTCCGTGACACCCTTCATCAATAGATCTAGTGGTTAAATGCATGCAACAACATATCACAATTTTTTGATTTTGAACATACAGCATTGGTCCTTAATGATCGCAAACCACACCTCGTTAATTTGCAATTGCATAAATTCGTGTCCATTCTCTGGCTGCTCCCAAGCCCAAGATACAACATAAGCTCTTGGTAAGTAGAATGATGCTGCAAACAGCTTCTTTGGCATTTATAAAAACATACGTACATCATCAATCGGCAAACTTAAGTTGCCAAAGTCCAAAACAAAACACTATTAACACTCCAATGTTTCAATAGATTATATCCAGCCTGACACAATCTTTACACACCAAATTTAAAGCTTCTATTGCTCTAAACAAGAATATACATAATGAAGTGAAAAATTCATAGTGTTGAATTGAGATACCGACCTGTTGCTATAGCCTTGGCTTCATCACTCTTCCAGTGCTTAGCAATATTCTCTGCTAGAGGGTCATCTGGATTGGGTGCACTCAAGAGTGCCTGAATACTGCCATAATTAGCAAACATGAAACACTGTCAGCTGAGCTTCACCAAGATCTCCATCAAACCCTCTCAGAAATTAACATTCAAAATTCAACACTAAAATGACCTTAAAATGCAGCACCACGTGCCCCTTCAGAGTGCACACAGGATCTGCAAGATCTGGGAATACTTCCACTACAAACAAAACTGTTTATAGTTGAAAAGTTCCCAAAATCAACACCTATGGAAAGGGACCAAAACTATCAAATTCTCAAGACAAACCTGAGTAAAACTATTCAAATTTGAAGTGCAGGGCTCCATTTGTCCTTAAGTATGTGTAAACATATGCGTCCTAGCTGTGTATGCAAAGAGACCACAGATCCTGTTGTGATGGATATACTACGAAAAAATTGTCTGGAATTCTGAATGGCACAGAGGGTAAGAACGCAAAAGACAACAAAGCACAGGAGCTGAAAAGACAGAGAGAAAGTCACCTAGGCATGTAATACCAACTAAAGACACAGAAGATTTGCACAAGAGGAACACAAAAAGAAAGAACAAGGAAAAGGAAGAGATCAAACCTTATCAATATTGGGATGGTAAATCTTGGTCAAGAAGCGGACCTATCAGGAAACCATAAGAACCAAACAAGGCAGAAAGGAACAGAGGGTCCTTACACATATCATTATCCTATCCTAAACTCTAATCCAAGGTACACAATTTGTTCCTAGACCTTTAGAATTTAACCTGTGTTTGTACCTTTACCTTCCCTCACAATAAGTTTGTGAGATTGAAAAGAAAATAGGGCAAGGTATGTTTGTTTTGTTGTCATTAACAAAAAAAATTGAATCTTGAGATCTTTGAAAAAAAATTAACTCAAATGAATAGATATACATTTAGGAATGAAGGTTTGACAAATTTTTGAACTAAAAATTGTGTCAAGGTGTTTTGATTCTCAAAAAAAAGAAAAGAATCAAGGGCTACCATAGCTTTTTGGGTGTTCAAAGATTGGGTGGTGGACCTTTCTTGTCCTCATGGCCATGTCTTGTGACTTGGGAATGCTAATGTTAGTAATCGACATGTAGGAGTTAACAAATCTTCCTACTATTCTTGAATTCTACAATCTTGTGTTGGTTTTGGTATTGCAACTTAATGAAAAAATACAAATTATGTGCTTGTGGACCAATGAACATTTACAAATTTTGACAATTGTTTGGCTTTTGGTTATAAAAGTTTCATTAGTTCTAGTCAAATGTATACCTTGGGTGCATTCACACTAACATGTACCATTAGCAATCATATCCATTATTTTATTTTTTATATTTCAATTATAAAGAAAAATACAAATGAACTTGTATATATGTATATGTATCAAAACATAATAATCAATCTAATGGATAAAAATACACAAAAAACATTTTTAATGTTATGTAATCAGTGTTTTTAAATGGTGATTAAGCAATAATTACATAAAAAACACAATTTGAAAAAACATTAAATGAAAACATGAACCTTGACATAATATTATTGTAAATTTTTTGAAGATTCTGAATTAAAAAAAAAAAAAAACGTATTGAAAAACAATTAATATTCTTTTGAAACATAGTGAAAAGCACAAGTCTAAGGAGGTGGGTGTGACTCCTATTAACATGGTAAGACTATCATCTGATCTAAAATATTCAAATGCCAATAATCACCAAGTAAATTAAAATGCCCTCCTTATGTGATCATATTCAAAGAGCTCAAGAGCAATGTTAGGTCTGGTGATTGGCCATTCAGCTGATCTCTTGAACCTAGTTAAATATACTTTTCCCATTGACAAAAAATCACATGTGAATCATTCATAAGTCACTCCAAGCTCAAAGCAATTTTCATCTTGAACTACCATAGAGTATGCCATTGGCCCAAGTGTGAACTTGTTACTCAACTAATTTTTTTTCCTTCCAAAACCATTTTCTATAATTTAATTGAATTTCCAATGACAAAAATAACTCAAAACTCAATATCTTCCACACCTCAGGTCTGAAAAATTTCAAATCATCTTTATTAAATCCCATTCATCGAGCACATTCCAAACAATGCCAAGAGTGCACACAAATTCTCCTATAATTAGTTGTGATTTTGCTCAATAATTTCAGTGAAAATTTTGTTGGCCTTGCCTACCAAGACAAGGATATTGTGTTTTGATTCATTATAGGGTATAGTAGCTTAATGGGTTTTGTGCACACTTTGATGGTAGGTTTTTGGTACCTAATTCAGCTAAGCTCAATTCTCATTTGTTGGGTCCAAATGTTTTGTTCTCTTTCGTTTGCAAAATTATCTTGCCAACCCTGTCTTACACAGACCGTTACAAATTAATGCCAACAAAGAAACCTGTTGCCCAAGATATACAAGTGCTAATCCAAAAGTGTTTGAAGGTCACATGGTATAAGATTGCAAAACATTATTACAAGAAAGCTCACTACTACAATTGACAAGGAAGGAGTGGAAATTAGAGAAATTCCTATTCTAATTTCTGAGTGCCAAATTTCTAATTCCAAAGAGGCTGATAAATCTAGATCTAAATCTAAATTCTGGCAACTTTGTAGTAGACGGGCAAGCTCACAAGACATGGGCTGCCATTACCACACAGAAGTAAAGACTACTTCACAACCTTTCTGCACTAGAGATGTACACAACATACAGATTGTCAAGTTAAGTCCAGCCTCCAAGTTGCTGCTGGTTAGATAAACCCAGTGAAGTGTGATTCAGTGATTTCAGGCTTGATGAAGGTGAAATGGATTGCAAACTTCTATTGTGGAGTGACAAGACATACCCAACCAGCAAACAATGACTGAGGAGATGCATGTCAGAGCTTGATTCCTAACTCAAAAGCAGCAACAGAATGCATATCAAAGATAGGCCAAAGCTGATGCATCTTGTTTTAGACAAAAAGATGCATCAGCTGGTTTGCTCTTCACCTGCTATGTAGTTTTGAAAAGCTGTTGTCTCTTCCTTCAATGCAATGGCTCTTGTCAACTTTAGTCCCATATCAAGCAAATGTGCATACTTTCTCAACTCCGTGGTACATAAGTTCATGTTCTGCATGTGCAATCCATGTTTGACAGAAAATTCAACAATGGAGCTTTGGCAACATAAGTTAACATCCTGCACATGCAATCTGGGTTTACCATGAAATTCGACAATGGAGCTCCAGCAATCTAAGTTCACATTCTGCACATGCGATCTGTGTTTACCATGAAATTCAACAATGGAGCTCCAACAATGTAAGTTCACATTCTGCACATGCAATCTGTGTTTAACATGAAATTCAACAATGGAGCTCAAGCGATGCCTAGAACAGAAAGAAGGATTTTGATGAAGCTTGTACCTTTAAAGCATTCCTACTTCCTGTGGAAGGAAGAGATTGCCTCTAATGAATCTATAGTTGTTTTTTTGGATTTCCAACACTTTAGTAGAATCTCAACTAAGTGATTTACAAAATAAAACTGTCATTGATCAATTCAATAGAATGGAGCAAGAATACAGTTTAGAAATTTTGCATGAAGACCAAGTTAGCAGTGAGATGCAAAAAACTTACCATTCATCAGTAGATATATCTGTGCTCAAAAACCTTGACATAATGACTGGCCTAGTTGATCTAGAAACCCCACCCGCCACCCCCATGGTCGACTTGGGTACACCTAAGCAGATGGAAAGGCAGCGAAGAAAGTTGATCAAAAAGTGGTTGCAGTTAAGAAAGAGCAGTCAGAGCAAGAAAATAAGCATGAAAATCCAACCCCATCACAGTACCAGAGAGCTGTCTGGTACAAGAGAGACAATATGAAAAATTATTCCTAGCAAAAGAAGGAAAACTAAAAAGCCATACTTTCATATATGACATATATGGTACAAAAGCAAACATCTTGATCAACGGCGAGAGATTGAAGCTCAAGAGACTGAACCTTGCCTTACAAGGCTGATAACTCAACTCTCCTCACTATCCTACACAACAGATCCTGCTAGTTCAAATAAGACTGCCCCCTAAAATAGCAAATTACAGACCAAATTATGGCAGATTCGCAGCTCCTTGCAATTCCAAAGTAGTTCCAGTGAACCACAGAAGATAAGAGAGCCACTCTTCAGAGCAAAGAGGAATCCTATGCACAATGGACACAGAACAATCTATGAACATCTAAAGAGAAATCTTTTTTTTCCACTCAGTAGAAGGTGAAATTTTTTGTGTTGAAATTGGGGGGGTTGAGCTGAGTGTCAGATTGTTCTTCTGGAAGATAAAAGAGTTGCAAGCATAAAGAAGCATGGTGAATGGGGCATCCATCTTATTACCCTTGACGGGACACTTATAGCAATTATCATCATGGTATCAGTGACATATGCATGTGCCTCATACAAACTGCATGAACCAATCGTGATTGCTGTGGCAGAGAACAAATATTCTTCCATTTCACCATGATCCAACTGATGATGACTCATTTTCTCAAGTGCTTTGCCGCATTTTCTTCTGAGAGATTGGAGGAGGTTTCATGCCTCCAGCCTGACCACCAACTGTGCTGCTTTCAAAGGGCGGCTGCCTCACTGCCGCTCTCACAGCTGATAAACCTTCAGTCTGATCCTCAAACGCTGTTACAAAGTTAGAGGAGAGGTTGGCATACAGTTCTACCACTTTATTGATGTTGCCATTGAGTTCTCGGATGAGCATCACATTGCGGGTGAGGCTCTCTGGGAACTTGGACTCATGGTTTTGGTTGATCTCCTTGATGAGTAGACGATTGTGGTCCAGCAGGAACTGCACCTGGGAGAAGCTATGCTGAAATGAATCCCATACCTTGCCATGAATTGTGGAATTGTTTGCAAGCTTATTTGCATCCATCATCATGCTGTGCCTCCTTCCGCACCAATCCGGATGTTACTTTCCTTCTAAAAGAACGCGCTCTCTCTTCTTCTGAAACCCTAAACAGAATTGTTCCAACACAATTCAGAGAGAAACAAGAAGACCGAACTTGCTATATTCAAATCAGGATCGAATATAAATCCGGTAACCGCTTCAAAGGCACGAAAAACAGCTAGAGACATACCGCGGAGGAACAGAACAAGCTGAAAACAGAAACGCTAGCTAGATGCGGATATAGAATACACTAAGGAAACGAAACCCTAGGATGCCATGCAGACAAATCCCAAGGAAAAACCAAATCAGACAATCGACAGAAACAGGAAAACACAAGAGAAGAAGATGCGACAAGAAACAAGCCAGAAAATCCACCTACAAGAATCGATCCCCCATCCGATTGTGTCGCGATCGCCAGGCACGTTGCGCCTGGGGTTTCCGTCCTACGGCACTGGACGCTCGTCACACGACGACGACGACGACTGTGGGCAGCAGAGTTTCTTTCCGGAGGTGGGCGGATATGAGAAACCGCAGGAGCCCCTCCGGGTATCACGGCGGGTTACACAGGAAGTCTCCCCGCAGTTCCCAACCCATCAAATACCCGGATATATATCTAACCACGGCTCTCACATTTTAGAAACCCGCCCAGGAACCGGAATTGCTTTCACGAGACCTGGTGGTTCTTCGATTCGGATTTTTCAAAGCCCCGAAAATGGCGGTTATTAACAAAGTTTCACAACCGCCCAACAGTGCTTCTTTCCCTGGCAATACATACATAGTTCCATCTGTTCCTCTGGTACTCGTTTTTCATCCAAAGGGACTTCATATGACTGGTCCTCCATCCAGGTTGAATAAACCTTTGGTTGATACCTCTGTCCAGGTTTATTCATCGACTTTCATCCATAATGCATCATTTAATGCTAAATGATTTTTCTTTTTTACACTCATAAGGTGGGTGTAACAACATTTTCAAACGTTACGTACTATCTACTTTGTGACTGTAGGGTTTTACGATCTAAACCCAAAACCTCAGCATTTAATGCAGAAGGTTCCAGAATAATTAGAGCAGTTGAACAGGTACGAGCAGTGAAAATATATGTGGTATCAGCGGAGACGCTCATAAAAAAGGGTAAAGGGGATGAAATTCAGTTTACCACCAAAATTGGTAGAAAAAAACTAGTTTGGATCCCAGTTATTTTGTGTAATAAAATTTCATTCCCAGTCATGCATTTGATGCCCTATAATACCCAAACTAGCCGTTTGCACCCCATAATCGCCTGACTTTACGGATAGTTTTATTGTGCATTTCACAATATAGCATATATTTTGGAGCCCCCTTAATAAAATCTTTTTCTCTTAGAAGCCCAGGGTTAGGGTTTTAGGGTTTTAGTTGCAGTTGGTGACAAACATCTTTCAGGTTGTGGAATGAATGAATCCATTTCAGATTGTGGCTTGCACTTCTGATCATCACCACGGCATATGATTAAGATGAGAAAATATTAGGAAAAACGAGGAAATGGAGAAAGGTGTTCCATGCTTTGATGATCACACAAGAAACATTTCACAAAACATGTGTAATATGATCAATTCATGAGATAAATACATGCAAGGAAGCTTGTGTCACTAGTCAGCTTAGTTACAGCCTCCAAAGGGCATATCTCTTCTATGGTAAGCACAACTTACCACTCAGAATGAGAGTCCACTCATTGTCCATTTACCCTTGACAGCTCTATCAATCACTACAATGACCACACTCACAATCGATTGTCTTTGATTGCTTCTGTGTGGATGGAACTGTTTTCATAATACGGATGGAGGTTCAACCCAGGATCTTGCAATAAACACAAGTGGTCAACAGCTTAGGCATTCTGCAGAATGCTAGATGAATAGGAAACAGTAAGTAAGAAGAACTGTGGAAAAATATTTTCCTGGTTGAGGGCTGGAGGTGAAAAACGTCTGTTAGAAATAGCTGGTTAGGTTCATGATACAGGTGACACTTTGAAAATGGGAGAGTAGGAGAAACTGTACCCTGGCTTATGTTCAGCACTTTGATCATTTAGCAACTAATATGTTGTTGCACAAGGCTCATGGACTGTTGTTTTCAAAGAACATTCTCCTGCAACACTGCAATTTTCCCACCACCCAAAGATGTTCAATGTCACAACAATCTTAACCTTTTTTAATAACTCAAAGATGCTTTAATTTGGAAGATATGGGAGGAGAGCAGGCAGACATGACTCAGAACTGATTGCTTTCTCTGCAAGTAGACCTGCAAATTCAGGAAATAAACCCTACCATGAAGTTCATCTTCTGGTGTAGAATTTCCTCTGCTTGAGATATTTCCCTTTGCAATAGGCTTCCTGTCAGTGGAAGCAACACTGGCCACATCTGTGTGCCTCCGTGGAGGAGCCTGCAGTGGCCCTCCTATTGATCTGCGAAGACTCCTGATAGGTGATATTTTCAAAGACTTCTTTACTGGAGGACAAGGAATCTGTGTTTCAAAGAGTGCTCTGCACAACAAAGTATGAAAAGACATGAATTGAACATCCTTAGAAAAAAGTCAGAAAATGGAAAGCAATTTCCGTATCCTTTTAGCTCTAGCCCCCAATGTAGTCAGGGAAAAAGACTCACTTTCTTTCATGTCGAGGCTGTCCCGAGCTTGAGTAAAGTCTCTTGTTTTGGTCCACTTTTAATGAGAGGTCAATTTCCACAGAGAGATGACTTTCTGAGAGTAAGATTCCACCATCATCCTGATAGTTGTCCAGTAGTTCAAGCATGCCATTGTTTTCCAAATGCTCATCCAGTACATCACCATTCGACATGTACAAACTTGTGTTGCTAAACACTCCACAGTTCTTCTGCCCAGCAGTAGTCGGCTCCTTGGTCAAATGACCAAAGTCCCCATTGCTGACCTGCTGACTACTAAACACACCATTTGATGGTGGCTTGAGGCGATTTGTCCTCTCATGCGAGCCTCCTGAATTTGCTGCATCATGCTGTATTTTTGTAGAACCAGAATGCCTAGCAAGCTTCTCATCCCCTTCAGATGCTAACACACTCTTATTTCCACCAGTTTGACATCTGTCATGCCAGTCCTTTGCAATGGATTCCACATGAGCCATCTGTGGTGCTGTATGCTCACTAAGGCACTTTGTATCATGCATGGTGATCTCTCTGTGATTTGAATGTAGCTCTTCCTGCTGCTGGCTTGTCTCTTTCAAGGCTAGGACAACCTTGTGAGTTTCAAGTGATGAAATACTCTGTCGCAAGTGATGGGTACTTTTGCGCATCTTCAATAGCTTTTTGTCATTCATAACGTTAGCCAGTTCTTCAGATCCTTCAAATGAAAGTTTACGCTCTGTCCGAGATTGAACAGGTGAGCATACAGATGGAGACACAGAATGCTCCATAGCATCCTCAGAATCATGTCTTGTGTTTGGTACCAGAAAGCGAGACCATTTTGGTAGCCCTGGTAACTTATTCATAGATCGGCGAACCTGCAGTGAGACATATTTTTACATTAGCAGCACAATGCACATCTAGCTTGGGGCAACTTTTGAATAGTTATGGACATGACAAAGTTTACTTTATGTGGAACACTAAACTCCAAGAAAGTAGAAGGTTGCCAACCCATAACCACATGTCCAGGTTCCAGCCACTGAACATACCTCACTAACAACGCTCCCAGTATCCATTGTTAATTTGTGGTTCCTTTGAACAGCTGGTTCTGTGCTCATGCGGCGGCCATGTGGACTAGCACTAAATGGCTTAAACTTGAACTTATCATTTCCCAAATTGCTTTCTCCTGGCGTTCCTCGATCTTTTAGAGCCTGAAGCCGTTCAATTTCTGCATCTTTCTTTGAGGCTGCATCTCTGAGCTGAGCAACCTGTACAATCAAATCAAGGTACTCAAAAAGACATACTGGTATGAAGCAACTATTTCCCATCAATCTATCCATTTTCTGTGACCTACACTATCCATAAGATGTATCCTTGCTCAAAGTGACTGCTATGAGGATAAGATATACCTGAGCTCTCAGATTTAGAACCTCCCCACTCTCCTTATTACTGCGAGCAGCCCCCAACTCCACCGATGACACTCTCTCTGCGAATTTCAGAGTGCTAACAGTCTCTCCAAAAGACTCTATGTCCGGGCTTACATGTATGAACATAAGAGTTTTTGCTTGCCCACCTGTCCAAAACGAAGCCACTGCTCATCATGATTCCAGTTTTAGAAAGTTAGCCATCCAACTTATGCATGAACAATGGAATCAGGAAACTTAGTCAAACCAAAGTTTCAAATAGCGTCAAACACACCTAGAGAATCTTGCAACAGCTGAGTGAGTTTGCTATTCCGGTAAGGCACATGACCACTCTTCTGGGCAAGTGCTGCAATGACATCCCCAAGAGCTGAAAGCGATTTGTTGATATGTTGAGCTTCTTTAAGCCTATCTCCAGTGGCCTCAGACTTGTCAACTCGTTCACTCCCAGCAAGGTCAACCAAGTGAAGGGAGCCCCGGAGAGTGGTTCCTGAGTCCAAGTCTGTTCCTTGAATATGTATTGTCAAGATGCTGCAAAAAAACCAAATACAGGATTATGCTGATTTTCTCCACTTGGAAATGTTTGCTGAACTCCACTCCTACAGGGATAGGGTGCACTCTTCTGTATTTAACAGATCCAGTGAAGTAATACCTGTGAGATCTGCTACTGCGGTCATTTAGAGCTGTTGCACCAACAGCCCTGTTCTTCTGGCCAACTTTCATCAACTCCAAAACATCTTCTGTTGATCTGACTGTCATCATACTAGCATCAGGCACATTGGACCCATTTAGCTGTGAGCTGTTCCGAATCTCCAACATACCAAAGGTCAAGGATCCACATAAAATTCCATGCCTGCTGCATTGTCAATCTCAAACTAGTGTTTGCACGATCCATGACTAACCCTCCACAACCCTAAACACCAAGGTAAGTGCATTGGGTAGAACATATTTCTTACATGGGATCAAGCTAACTACTAATCATTCTGTAAGAACCAGGAAGATGTGAAAAGGATATTTTCTCTGAACACCATCAGTGTTAAGAAGGTCACGGACTTGCTCATTGTAGATCTCAAGCATTTGCACCCCAATTTCATAGTGGAAAACATCAAGCCGGCTTTGTGTCAGGTGAAATAGATCATGCAGCGCCCTGTAGTTTACTCCCCAATTGAATGGAGTCATATTGTTTGGCCCATTCTGTATGATTTCACACAAAACATAAGCTTCAGCCACAAAAGACATGAATATTGTCAGCAAGTAATCAATTATCCTCCAAACACTCTCCAAGTATATGAGGAAGCTGCTCAAAGATAGGTTCTCAAGCACTGTGTCAATAAGATGTCAATATTCCCCCTGAACGCTATAGTGTTAGGACTGTTCCTACCAACTGCAATTAACCATTGTGCTGATAACAAACCCTCTATCTCATCAACAAGAGGCTTCATGCAATAGTGACATCAACTGCCATGAACAAGAACTCTGTTCTCAACAATTAGACTCTACTTGCTTGTGCACCTCTACCAAATCAATATGTGTATAATGTAGGTTCTACCCAACCACTTACCATGGTAAAGGTTTTGCCTGAGCCTGTCTGCCCATAAGCAAAGATGCAGACATTATACCCATCCAAGACAGAACGAATCAAAGGTTGTGTGTCCATGAAGACTTCCTCTGCAGGGAAAGAGAAAAAATGTTATTACAAGACTGCCATGAAGTAATTGATTCAAACATCCCTAAAACTGCCAGGCTATATCTGTGATGACAAGTTCATAGTCAGCTTGCTGGCTTGAATTCCTTCTTCACTTTCAGAACTACTAGGACCTTGGAAAATGCTGCTGTACCTTGTGAAGCCATTGTGCCGAAGACCTTGTTAAATGCAAATGCCTTCCGGGAGTCCTTCCCTCCCTGTTGGCTGGGATTCACCAAAACAATTTCTCCATTCTCTCCAATATAGTCAACAGTTGTTGGCCTTCCAGGTTCATCAGAGAGAAACGGTCTCACACGGCAGTATACCCTAATATTACCTGAAATTCACACATCAGAACCAGCAGATTGTCAAACTTTGTGGAGTTCCTACAGCAAAGCAATCCTAACACTCATGTTGTCTTGAAGGTTCATGTGGAATGTTTGAATAGAAAACGACCTAAGCACACCTTGAACTAAATCTTGTCATGTGGACACACCTTTTAAATCTTGCACTTCATTATAAAGTGCACGGTTCTCTGCAAGCACCTTATGATACCCTGATGCAGCTCTTGCCATGGCTTGGAGCTCTTTCTCTACAAAAAGTCAAAACTTGTTAGCCCACACAAACTCATACAAAATCAAACTTGAATCTCAACTGAAATTAGTAGTGAGTCTTACCAAGACTAGATAACTGACATTTCCATTCCATTTGCATTCTCACTACCTCCTCCTTGGCACCATGCTGAGCTGACCTAAGGTTCTGCCACAGAAAGGAAGATGTAGTTGAGTTCTCATGACAATTGCAATATCATAAACAAATAGAGAACATATAACTTCTTACTGATCTCATTCATATATCAGTATACTTCCATCCATCACAACATGGGATTGCATACACATTAGTGCAAATCTGCAGTTGTTGCAGATCCAGGATTCAGGACAACTACCTTGTATTCCTCAGCCTGATGGAACAGAAACATTTGATACTTTGTCTCTAGACTGGCCGAGTTCATTTCTATTTCATGCATCTTTCTCTGTGCATCTTGCAGCTGCAGTTCAAGTGTACAAATCCTATGTTTGGATTCCACCAACTCTCTTTTCTGCTTCTCCAGTGCAAGCAATTCTTCCTCATCTGGGCGCTTCATATAGTCTGGCTCATGACTTTCCTTCAACAACCTGTCCGCCTCCTCCTCATTCACTCTCTTCTCCTCTTCCATCAGCTTCTTCCCCATCTTCAATGCACAATGCATAAAAGTTCTCCGATCAGAATTACATCAGTACTGTGTCCTGTGACAGCTTACACAATGGTTTCCCTATAAAATTTTCTTATTATATATATCAGCAGCCTGTTTCACATGTGGTTGTACAGATTCATCACTGGGCTTCTTCAGATAGGGTCTACAGATAAGGGACAGAGCCACAGCCTTAATTACTTATGACCCCTGGTGCAAGGGTGAACAAGATTTTAGAGTTCCTAAAACATGTGAATCCTAAACTTTTAAGGCCAACCTGATCAGGTCTACAGTACTTACTTTAGTGACTTGCTTCCTCTGAGTGAGCAGATGGTACTCAAACTCCTCAATTACTTTACGCAGAAGAAACTCCACTAACTGCACACACTGATGCAGCATCAATAATAATGTTGATGCATTCTGGCTTCATGGACGCATACAACCAAGCATGCAGATGACTCCATCTGTCTGATGAATGCAAGCATGAACAGTGGCCCTCGAACTCACCATTGGAACTTCCTCGGCAGGTTTGTCACCCAGAATAGCACTGATGAAGCTTGAAAGAGAGTGGAAATAAGCATTCTGTATCACCAAATCATGAAAGAGTTTAGTTGGCAAGAAAAGTGTTGACTACTGTGTGAACAAATTCAGGGTCCCCAAACCATGTTCCCTTACCCCCCATTGGTCTTCCCAGCACAAACTGAACAGTTTTCAGAAAACAATCATTAAGCATATCAACAATTTCCAACAGGACCTTCTCTTGCTCACATTCAAGCTGGCTGAAGAGAGGATTGCCTCCCTGAGCCAACCACATGCCTAGTGTGCACTTACATCTACAGAGACTGATATTCCTGCATCTGTGGAGGTTGGCATATCTTGCATCTGCCTCATCTTAACTTGAAGGACCTCACGGAACTTATGGCCAATGTGTTGGAGCCAGGTTGAAGTGGAGTCTGCAAAGAACAAATGGATTCACACGATGCAGTCAGGAGCAATTGTGCTTGGCATTCCCTGACTCATCTCCCAACTAAACCTGGAAGCCTTGAATTGGGAGCCTAGTATCATACCCATTGAAAAACATTGAACCCATCCAAGACAGACACATGGACTTGAATGCATAAACACCAACTTCAGACTGCAGTCAGAATCTGCATTGAAGGAAAGTAAAAGGGAGCAGGTCGCCTGAAAGTGATGACACCCATAAATACCAACCAAACACCCAAACTGGCTCCTTGGATATACAATTTGAAATCTAAAGATGTTGCTATTCATAATCATTTGACTTGGCAAGCATGAATGGTCATTGAAGGTTTGTGTAACCAGTCATGCTTCCCATATTGACAGATGATCTCTCCCAGACATTCAAACAATGAATGTCACTTCTGCCTTCAAAGAACACCTCCATTTGGACCCTCAAACTACAAGTTTTCAACCAGGCTTTCCAGAGTGGAGATCTAGAATTTGGACAAAAGGTGCTGTTTCAGGCCCATGCAGTGTGAGTCTGTGGACATATGAAGACCTCTTTTCTGCCAAGTGGAACTGTGCACCCTTCATTACCTTATGCAGTTGTTAAGGCAAATTTATGTCAGTTAGAAAAATTAAAATCACTACCTGACATGTGCATGTCAGAAAGGGCCTCATCTGCATCTCCATTTCCACGTCCATTCTGGTCAAAGTGTGAATTGTACAACATGCCTTCCAATGCGGCTCTGCTGTCCCTATCAAGGATTAGGGGATTCACTGATAGGTCAGGAGAAGACAAAATGTCTCTGTCACCCAAGTAATCAGGATCTGGATGACCCCCCTTTCTTCTTGCTTGGTCACACATGGAGTTCATACTCTTGTGTCGAGTGACATACTTGCCAGAGTTTGGTAAATAACCCATTAGATGATTAGGGGACTTCAACCTCGAGAAACCCATTGCCCCTCCTTGCTTCCATTCATGATATGCCTTCAATGCCAATATACAGTCAACAAGCTTTGCAGATGAGCTTGGACATAACGAAACCTGATGACACACACAAAGTTGATTAACAAGTCTGCATAGTCAGCTGCAAAGATTCCCTGCAAAATTTCTTGCACCGGTCATCAAGTTTGAAGCTTGTCCTAATTGCTATACTGATTAGCAATGCCAGAAGTGCATGACTTAAACTAAAATGACGAATGAGGCAGAAAATCATGCCACTTTGTACCTGCTCGAGATCAGAAGCTTCAAAGGAAGGCAAGCCCATCTCTTCCACTGCCACCAAAAAGTTTCTCACATTCTCAAAATACTGGTAGGCAGACTGAGCCCCATCAAGATGGTTTGAAAGGGGTGGAATCTCAACAACCTGCACAAAATGCAAGTATGATCAACGAAATTTTCTAACAAGTAGGTCAAGGTCACTAATGGAGATTTCAAAGTGGCTTTCAAGTCTGGAATAAAATTGCTCAAAGTTGGTAACCAAGCTCCATTTCTGAGCAGAGGGAAGAGAAAAATTCAAACCTTGGGTACAGCACCAGGCTGGACTTTGTTGATTGCATTGCAGAGGACAAGCCCATTCCGTAAGCACAGCCGCAATTCTTCTTCAGAGGGTTCATTGGAAAGAGATGTGACTCCGACAATTTCTTGCAACCACATAGCTGCTAGCATCCTCCTGTTTGCTGAGAACACACCCAGAAAGAAGCATAAAAAGACTTATATCAGAACCTCCGGGATGACCAAATTTTGAACCACATTCATTCCGAGATGGTTTGTCGCATAGAGGACACCTCTGCAGTATTCTCAACCTGAACTCTCAAGATGGCAATCAATCCTGCCAGATTCCAGGTGACGGTCATGGTTATGTCCTCGGTACCTGCTTGTTCTGCCCTCCTGGAAGCCATATGTGTGTCGCTGAGAGAAGCACCCGACGCAATACTCCGATTCTTTGAGGAATGCGGGTGTTGTGCATCCCTGTCCTTTGCCCAGGGACGATGACTCTTCATCTTCTCGCGGTTGGATGTGCTCCTGTCAGGGTAATGGAAGGAGCTAGTATCCTCGTCCGGAACAGATGCTCCAATGCCATTGGCATTGGAGCCTTGGAACGACAAGCAGTCGGAGGAACGACCGTTTTCTGACCTTGTGAGCGAAGTATCCCGTAAGTCATGCATCACTTCTTGTTCGTCTTCTTCTTCTTCTTCTTCACTATGCAAGAATTCTCACCGACCTCAACGAGGTAGGACAGCGAGCGACGTGCGCCACCACAAAGCACGCCAATAACACTTCCTCTCGATACCTGGGTACTGAAGAAGCAAGCAGAGATATTGCTAGAAGTAGGCCGATAAAAGAACATCCGAAGGCAGAGAGACTCTGTTGGCATTGGCAATGGAAAAACACCGAACAAAGCACGCGTCGAAAATCTAATCAGAAACACTCGAGGTGATAATGAACTGGCACGGACAAAAGCAAGCGAGTTTACTGACAGAATGCAAGTGATAAACCTCTCCGGAGCCTCTCAATCCTCTGTAACAAGTCTAACGCAATCTCCTCGCAAGTAAGTAAAGCACAAAATAGTAGAGATTTCAGCAACGAAGCACCCTGCTAACAATCCTGCTGCGTCCGTGGCTTTGCTCCTAAAGCAAGTACACAAGACACAAAAAACCTGCTTATGTCCTACAGTACACACAGCGATATGACGATATCCTCTCGAGCGTTGCTACGCGAATTAGAGGTCCACGATTCGGCAACTGCGCTGGAGAATCTCTCTCTCTCTCTCTCTCTCTCTCTCTCTCAGCGTTGCAAATTGTAACCTCAGATCTTCCAGAAAAACCGAAGAAGCTCGACAAAATTCTTGTGCATTTTGGTTCGAATTTCGTACAGAAATAGAGAGAGACAGAGATCTTGTCTTGTCTATCAAAGTGCCTGGACTCTCTCTCACTGCACAACGAAAAGCTTCTCACACAAAGGACCAAAAACAGAAGTGCGACAAAATAAGACAATGGAGCAGCACTAGCGATATTGTTGACATACCAGAACAGCAACAGCAGCAACACCACCGCCACCACTACCACCACCACCAGGGACGGCAGAATTGTTTGCAGCGAAATCCCGAGACGATGAAGCCGCTGTGCCGATGAAGCCGCTGTGCCAACGAGAGCCTGCTACGAGCGACAACACCAACTGCGTTTGGGAAGCGGAGCGACGGTCGCGTCTTCTTCCCTGCGCCGCAAGCGAACGGGCCAAGACCCGGGTCCCAAGACGGGGGGGTGGTCCCATCCGACAGGCCGGCATCTGAGCATGGCATCTGGTCCAGGTGCCGTGCGAGACTAGGTCCTATCCGTTGGGGTGATCACGCCGTACACAAATTTGAAAATTCGGAACGGTCCAAAAGAAAAAAAGTCGTCAGTTGAAATTTAATACTCCCCTTTTTTCTGGTTTTATTTTCTGGTTTTATTTTCTTTTTGTTTTATATTATTAAATTTCTTATTATTGCTATTTTATTATTGCTAAAACTCTCATTATTAAAATTGCTTCTTGTTACTTAAATTTCTTATTGTTATTACTATTTGATTATTTCTTTTTTATTTTTAAAATATTAATTGGACTCTCTCATCATTCTGCCCAATTTCTTTTATTAGGTCTGTGTTAATAAATAATAAAAAACACAGAAAAAGTGCTTTGGCAGAACATTCCAGCCTTTTTTCACCTCCTGCTTTTGGTGTATTCATTTAATTTAATTTAATAATCTGTTTTTTTCCTAAAAGGTCGTTTATTTAAAAAAAATTTAACAGCAGAAAAAATTTGATTGGTCTGCTCGTCAAACCTCTGTGACCCTAACTAGACGCATTATTTTTAAACCAGGGTTAGAGTATTTGGTAATTTTATTGTGGTTAAATAAAACTATATTACATAAAATGGTTACCTTCCAGCCCTTTTTTTTTTTCTTTTTTTGGCCAAATTTTTGCAATTATCGACCATTACTCTTTTTGAAAACTGCGCGACAACAAATTTTTTAGGGCTTTAAATTTAGGGGCCGAAAAAATAATAATTCGGGCCTTAATTTCCAACACTCTCTACTACCTCGGGTTTCAACCTTGTAGCCAAAACATTGAAGGGATTGTTAAATGTTTTCTATTTTCATATTTCCTTTGTAGCCAAAAAATTTGGCTATGTATACATTTTTTTCCTTGTGGAATGATCTCAACTCGTGCCAATGTGTTCCCCAAGTTCCCAATGTGTTCGTCAAGATGCTAAAAACCATAAAAGTTAAACTGAGTTTTTAACAAAAAAATTTGACCCGGGGGGGGTCTCGCACATTACTCGCGCAATCTGTTACGGATTAATTGCAAAAGTTATTTGAGCGAGAGAGAGAGAGAGCCAATTCATTGCTCCGGGGCAATTGCGAGGCAAATTGAATATAAAAGCCTCATCTTCACGATGTTCCGGTTAATACCGTTACGTGTGTGTGGAGGGGAGTGAGCGTCCACCATCCGCGATGATACATGATATAACTAGAGAGCTCTTTGGAACTAATTGCTCTGACTCAACTGATGGTACCTACCTGTCTGTGTGGTTCGAACTAGCCGTTACCATTATGGAAGGGGCTCAAAACGTAATGCAATATTTGCCAACTTATGGCAAAGAACTCGTTGGTCGGTCGATTGTCGGAACTGTCCACAGTATCCGGTTTCATGTGCAGGAATTTATTTTACTCAATCGTTTCAAGCTTAGAGTGAGCGACGCCAAGTCGCACCTTTTGTGATCGCATAAATAAACGACGAACGAACGAACGGGAAATTTTTCAAACTTACGAGTGATGCACTCAATGTGTTACACAGATGCCCGTTTGCACAATTAATTCATTAGAGTGTAAAATGTGCAAGAGAAAAAATTTACACCCGTTGCACACCACACAACATTGATACCTAGTTTACGGATCGAAGGTTGGGGGGGGTGGAAAAAGAAATTCCTTATATTTATTTATTTTTAAATGAATTTTTAACAACAAGAATTACTCAATTTTCAATATCTACCAAACTTGAAGATTCAAATTGCAAAATAATCTCCATGAAATTCCGCTCAACAAAGGCTTTCCAACAATTGCAAGTGTGCAGCATTCTTGTGAGTTGGGAGATCTCATGTTATCTCAACGTGACGGAAAAAAACGAAACTTAAGTCATAAATTTAGGACCGCCTAACATGGGTCCAAAATCAAAATCAAAATCAAATTACGGTTTCTTTTTATAATAAAATTATGGATACTATGATAATTATACATTTGGGTTTTAAAACATGGGTCCAAGATCAAAATCAATTTTTTTTATAAAAAATTAAATAATTTTTTGTGGATACTATGATATAATTATACATTTGGGTTTTTTAAATATGGGTCCAAAAATCAAACAATGGTCTTCTAAACAAAATATTAAAATTAGGGTAAAATTAGGATAACTAATACATTAGGGTTTCAAAACATGGGTCCCCAAATCAAATTAGGTACCAATGAGGCCTTGCATACCACACACAACACTTGCAACAAATTGCAATTATGAGCAATCAAACATATTTGGTGAACGCATATGAAAATGTCGGAACTCATGTAACTTAGTACAAATAAGGATGCTATTATCAACATCGCATTGTTGTCCGGCACTCTTCAACACAAAAACACCCCGCCACTCTAACCGTGTATCTAACCTAACTCCAAGGGATCTAACCCAATTGTTGAACTAACTATAGTTGGGTATACCACCAAGTGCCCTAACTTAGTGGTTAACCAAACGTCTTTGATCTAGTCTCGATTTGATTGCTCATCTTATTTATTTATCCGTGGTTCTCAAAAAACGTAAAGAATTGGTCCAATGTCTTTTATAAATTTGCCGGTTCTTTTTGCCGGTTATTTTGTCACACCCGCCAATTCTTTGAGGGTTTTTCTTCCAATTCTTTTCAAAAGGCCGGAGCCCAAGGTCATCACAAAAAAAATAATAATAATAAATAAATCAAATACCCACCACCACCCACAATTCCTCAATAGTTGGTATTCTTGGCCCTTCACATAACCTCTTAGAATGTGGGAATTTTTTTTTTTCTAAAACCCTAATAATCCCAAATTCCTAGAGTAATATTCCTTGCACTTCTATGTATTTTAAACAAAAGCTATTCTAACTCTCACATTTAGAATTTTTAAAATAAAAGACTACCTACACCATTGGCTTTAGAATTGACAATTTGGCAAATCCTAATTTAAATGTATATATCTCACCCTCGAATATAAAGCTACAACTAACACGTAGTTTTGCATGTTTTCACTTCAATATTAAAAAAAAAAAAAAACAAGATATTTTTTTCATTATTATGCATTTATTTTTGAATTTCACATTGTAAAAATAGGTTTTGGGTAGGTTATTTTTTAATGTAAGTATTTTTTAAATTCTATTTTTTTGCAATGGAACATTTGTGTCAAGCATGTGTCAAATGTGTTCTATTAAAAAGAAAATACACTCTTTTAGTGACTTATTTCACTACACAATTAATTTTTATAATTTAATTTAATACATATCTATTTCATTCAAAATTTAAGAAAAAATATTTTAAAATCTCATATTGATTAGTCAAACACAAAATTATTTTTTCCCTGATTTATTATTTTAAAAAGTCATCATATTTTATACTTAACTTATCATAGACTCAATGGAATACACAATGGTTTATAATAATAAAAAGTTTTAATAAGTTTTAATGTATTTCCATCTATTTATCTCATTTTTAAACTCCGATTTTAATTCCTTGACTTTTTTTGTCTATTTTACTATGCTTTCAATCCATGGAGCTAAAATACAATGTCCCATGTATCATTTTTGCATATTTATTTTGCATATTTTGATGGATTGGTTTTGGGGTTTTTAGGGTTTTTCATACATTTAATTTTGTAACATGGAAGATTTTATATGCATTTTTCTTTACCTTTTGGTGCAAACTCAAATTATGTATGAATTATGTGTAAATTTAGATTAGGTGGGGGAAAAAAATGAAAAAGAGACCACTTTTAAAACATTGGAAACGATTGGTATGAAGAACAAAATGTGAGTAGTATTGTGAAGATCATAGCCAAAATTTAATAATTGCCATAATAGTTTTTTTTCTTAGAACAATGCAAGTATTATCTTCAATCCCATTTAAAGAATATTTATTATTTACACAACACATGTGGTATTGCAAATTCTCCTACAATGTTTGTAGAAAATTGACACTATTACAAAATGTCCTTGCCATGTTAGATTAGAGATGGCAATATTGTAGGTAGGTAGGTAGGTAGGTAGATAAGTAGGTGGGCCCAAATTTTTGAAATGAAAAAAAAATCCCAAATCGCCAATCTTTGTGCGATAAGATTTTAGTAGGTAGCCAAGAACATCGAAGGATGTAATTTTTAATGTTAAAAAGGCTTTTCATTTTTGATACCTATATAGCCAAATTTGTATAATTTTTTTTTCCCAAAATGATTGCCTAAAGCTCCAAGCAGTGTTTTTCAAGATTTAGTTATTTTTTTGGGCTATTTATTCGCCATATTTCCAAAAAATTAAATTAAACCACCAGATTCTATTATTCTAAATTCCAGTAGGTAGCCAGAAATATAGAAGGATGCTAAAAGAAAATTAATTTCATATTTTTCTATAGCCAAATCTTGGCTACATCCTCTTATGGATGATCACCACTTTAGCTAACATTATTATTTTTTTTTAAAATAATAATAATAATAAATTCACAAAAAAAAATTAATGTAATTTTTTTAATAATTTTTTTTCCAAATTTTCTAGAAATTAAATAGTTAGTGTGGAAGTTTGCAAAGGTATTGTGGTACACTAAACCCTAAACCACAAAACCTTTGTGCTACCACATCTTTGAAAAGCATTACAAGATGTGGGTATTGAGAAGTGGACCAAATTGGTTGGTCTGCCAATCACATTTAGGGTTTGATGTCATGGAATGGCTTCTTCCCTTTGTCCATTATGTTGGGTGCGTCACCAAGCTCGCCCTAAAGAGCTTGTCTAGCACTTCACCTGATGGAATGGCTTCACTTTGTCCATTATGTTGGGTGCGTCGCCAAGCTCGCCCTAAAGAGCTTGTCTAGCACTTTACCCCCACAGAATGGCCTCACTTTGTCCCTTATGTTGGGTGGTCATGTAGTTCGTGCCTAAAAGAGCTTGTCTATCGCTTTACCCAACATAATGTCCATGGCTTGAACCATTCTATGGTATCGGAAGTGAATTGAATTACATTATGGGGTTTTTATTTTTATTTTTATTTTTTATTTTTTTCCCAATGAACTAGTAATTAAATGTGTAATAAGGTTTGGTAGGTTTGTGAATTTTTTAAAAGGACCATTAAAAAGCCTTAGAAATGGACCATTATTTTCCATGCTTAGCAAAATAGGGTTGTGTGTAGATTTCTTTTTAATTTTAAATTCAAGCCAATGGGATTGTTGAATTTGGTGGTCTAATTTATTTATTTTTTAAATTATCTTGAGTGGACTAATAATTCAATATGTAAAAAAATGGTTCCAACACATTAATTTGTGCACTTTGTTTGTAATCGCCCTTGCATTTATTGGCTTGCAACTCCTTTTGGCTAAAATCGTAAGCTATGCAACCACCTTTGCATGTTAGCTTTTCCATGTCTTTCACACATAATTTTTCATGTAGATTATTATAGCATGTGTTGTCGACCCAAGTGTTAACTATTTTACCTAACTAATTTTTCCTTGCAAAACCATATATTATGTTTTAATTGAATTTTCAATGACAAAAAATACCAAAAATTCAAATCTCATTCATTAAGTTTAAACATTTTCAAATCACCTTCATTAAATTGCTTTTCAAAAATACCAAAAAAGTCCCCCAAATTCCATTTGTAATTTGTAATTTTGATTTAAATGAATTTTCAATGAAATTTTTGTTTAATATTCAATAAAAAAATTTCACCATAAGTCAAAACATTATGAAATCAATTTGGTGCACCCTACCCATCAAAGACTTTCCAATGGTATAAGAGCACATTGAAAGGCACCATGGTTTCTCAACATGACAAACAAACTACGTTCTTTCATAGATAATTAATTTGAATGCTTTTGTTTTTGGTATCATTAGATGCCTAGCAAGAAATTAAATTTTGAAATTATTTTTTTATTGTCTACTAGTTAAATTAAAATTTTAAATATGGTTGGAATAATAATTTAAATGGGATGTCATGTGCTCAAATCTTTATACCATTCATCTCAACTTGCTTTCATTCAAGGGGAAGAACAAGGAAAGAGAATACCCATTTGAAGAGTAGATGTGTTGTTAAAAAATTGATTGTGTTTCCCCAAGAAACAACACCAAGGAAAAACAAAATGTGATCAACCATTTTACTAATGGTTGTGTTCAAAGAACAAAGAGTTGAGAAACACAACCATTTCATGGTCAAGCAACATTTGGCCATGGAAGGGGTTAGGGAGCAATTGTTAATTGTGTATATCTCCATTGGGGAAGTTGAATTTCATTTAAATGTTTGCAATTTTCACCAACAATCAAATTATGTGAAGGTTTCAATGTTTTTCTAATGTTGTAAAATAGATGAAATTTTATATGGAAAAGGGTCATATATTGGATGAAAAATTTGCATTGTGAATGAAAAGCTCAAAAAGAAAATTTTCTTAATGAATGAACATTAAAAAAGGATGAAATGTTGAAAGTTCAAGTTAAACAATGGACAAAAAGTTAGGAATGGAGAGATGAAATGCAACACATTCATCCATTGTGAAACCTCCTAAAATTGTAAGGCCTTATGATTTTCCTAAACACATTCCTCATGGAACTTAAGACAAGGTCCTTGTAAAAAAATGAAATTTCAATTTTTCTTCTCCCAAAGAAACCTATCTTAATTTTCATTTCTTCACTATTGTAGTACTTAAATGATTTTGGCATAAATTAAATTTTTATTTTTATTTTGCCAAATTTAGTAAATGTGTTGAATTTTTTATAAAATTAAAACCTGCAAGATTTCAACTACAAAGTTTGAACCATAGACCCTCAAAAGTTCAAAAACTCGAAACAAAGACAACCTAGACAAACTAGTTTGTCCCACAAACCTAAAAGAATGTGTTTATTATTTAAGTTCTTTGATTCAATGGTTTTTTCATTCTAAAATATTATAGAGAACACACTTTCAATCAAACACTTGACTTGTAGTATTGCCAAGATCAATATTGCCGCATTTAATTTGTTGCTCTTGACCAATGTTTGCCCAATTTCAAGAATTTTGATTAAAGATATTTTTAATGCGTAATAAACATTCATTTCAACATTTAAAGATGATTATTCTTGAGGTGAGATACTAGTCCTTTGTCATAAGTAACATAATTACAACTTGTCACATTGTTGGCAAGAATATATTTTGATGGAAATTGTGTTATATCAAAAGACAATATGGTTTGAATCGATGTTGTGTAGATATTCCAACTATTACCAAACCCTTTATTTGATTGGTTACATGCATAAATTTGAGTGAAGTGAGAATTTGAAAGACTTGCCATGTGCTTGGAATATTTGTAATACGTGTCTCTAGATCATGTTTGGCACCTAGTAGAATTTGTTGACCCTAAACCTTAAACCCTAACCCCAACAAATTTTCTATTTCCATAGTTAACTGCATTGTGTTTTAAGCAAGTCCTAAAAGTGAGCTTTTGAATACAAATTGTCATTGAGTTTGATGAAAAAAATTGGCTATTATGTTTGTTGAAAACATGTGTTTTTTGGTCCTCAAAAATTTGACGCTAAAACTCATTTGCACACAATGAAATGGAAGGAAAGTATAAGTTTAGATTTTAAATTTTTAATCTTAGTTTTTGTTTTTTGTGAAATTGAGCGTGATGGTTAAGGTTATAGAATATGACCATTTACTTTTGTGGTTTTAAGAAAGATAGTTGCATTGATTTGCCAAGTTCATGAGTGTTTTGTTACTTGCTAGATTCACCCCTAGTGTCCACTTTGTATCGTATCTACTTTTCCTAAGGTTATCTTATTTTGTGAATTTGTCTTGTACACATTTTCCATACTTCAAAACTTAAGGGTTGATTTTGTGATTCTTCCATGCTTTCAAATTTTTGGTTGTATTTTAGAAGTTGGAAAATGCTCAGAGTTCAAGGTGTAGATTGCAAGACTATAAAAAGCTTGGAGCTTGAAGAGTTAAATTGGTGTATGTTGGTATGTTCTCATTAACAATTGACTAATGTTAGAAGGTCCAAAGGTGAAAAATAACATTGAAGGTATTGCATTTTGAAATTCACGATTTGTGGGATTCAAAAAGAATCAACATGAAAGTAAAAACATTGGCCTCAATGAACCAAATAAAACAACAAGAGATGTTTTTATCATGACATGTAAATTATGAGTTTGTTGATGTAGGTCACAATTAAATGCTGACAACAACATTCCTTGCACCAACCCAATCTAATATTTGTACTTGATTTTTTATAAACATTAATGTTTGTAAAATAAGGTTCATCGCAATGTCCTTACAAAAAATTGTTTGGTTCTATGCCCATGCAAAACTATAACTTGCATGTAAACCATTAGTTTCATTAATACAAATATTGTAAGGTCATGCAAATTGTGCGTATAATGTTTTAAGAGTTAGAAATAATAAAATTTTGAGAACATAAATGTAAGAACAAATGCATGATTGTCATTATGATCAATTGTGGACAAATAGTTGAATCAATAATTATAACATCAAAGGGTCATTTGTTAACACTTCATTCTCATTATGTGCAACTATTTGATTGAATATCAAATATGTAATCCCATTTAAATATTTTCTTTCAAAACTTGATCATAATGTTGAATTTTGTTGTAAGAATTTTTTACCTAGTTCTTTTTTAAAGAAAAGAATGGAATGCATCAAATGCGATTGTGCTTCAAAATTTTGTTGGATGGTGTATACAATATGTGTATTTCATTCTAAATCCTTTCTATTCAAGATGTTGTCATTACAATTGTTGCATACTTACTTTGGTTTTGATTCTTAAAACATCGTTTGCAACTTGGTGTTGGAACATATGCATCTACTTTCATTTTATTCCCCCTTGTTATTTAATCATCTTGTTTAATGGGTTTTGCAATTCAAAGTACATCTATCAAAAACACCCACAAACTAAGTTCAAAGTTGAAATGCTTCACAACCCAATGGTTATTTTGCAAAATTATGATATTTAAATTATAATAGTCAAAGATTGAATGTGTAATGTAGAAGAACTTAGGAGATATCCTGAAAATCATAAAAGTGAAAATAGCAAATAAAACAATTGATGCACACAAATTTCAACATTTTCAACAAAATGAACAATTGCCATTTAAAGTAAAAATATTCAAGTATTTTATCTTGTTTTATTTTGATCTCTTCCAAATAATCAAAAAAATATAATTATTGTGTACCATTTTCTTTTCACAATTTAATAAAACTTTTACAATCCTCAAACAAAGTAATTTTATACACATTTCCAATGAATCATTTACATCAATTATTGCTTCAATGATTCTCCTTATCACTACATTTTTTCTCCTTAAATCAATCATCAATACAAATATAACCATGTGTACATTACAATTTTATTTTCTTTGTTCATTGTTACATTTAATTAATGTACAACAAAATGACACACCTAAACATATTTAAAATTGTTCACAACTAGACTTGCTAGATTTAACATACTTAAAGATAGGCGAACTTCAAATCCCAAGTGTATTTTGTGATTGTATTTGTTATTAATAATATTGCATTTAATACAACTTTTTGCGTTGGGTCTCTTCGTTCTTGCTTATGCTTTGAACTTGAATTCTTGGCCTATAACCTCCATTGTTACAAGATTTTCTTAAGTCTATAAACATGACTTGTTATTGAAACATGAAGACTACCATCTATTTTTGAGTATCATGAAAAAAACAAACATCACAAGCTTTAGAATCCAAATAACACAATCAACTTGTAGGATAGCAATATTTTTGCCCTTAAAAACTAAGGCCATCCTTGATTAGCAATGTTAAGCATGACACCTTCATATTATTCAATTTTGTGAAAGAATTTTTGCAACTTTGATTGGTTTAGGGTTTAGGGTTAGCTAATGGTGGGTTTGAAGTATTTTGGATGAGGGGATTCTAGTTCCTCATGAGGGGATTCCTCATTTTTCACCATGGTATTATTAGCTTTCATTGATTTGGCTCTCTATGGCTTGTTGTCAAAATGGGTCCATATTCCATACCCAAACTTGTGAGCAACTCAAGAAACATTCTTGATGTGGTGTTTATTCTACCTCACAAACTCACATTTCCAAAACACACCCAAAAAAATGACATAACTCCATCATTGTGTATTGATCACAAATTGAAGGAATTGGTACTATTGAAATGATGTGGGTGTTGTTTATCTTTGGGTAGCTCAATTGCTTGGCTATGATGCTACAAGCATTCAAGATGATGTTGATTTTTAGGAAGATTACAACATGAACGAATCAATTATGGTGTGTCTCCATAAAACACATGATGAACTTAAACTTGTCCACACCTTCAAAGTCAAGTGCTCAAATTAGGTGCTGATTCTTTTTATACAGTAGCCTCCCGCCTAAGTATGCACCCGTTTAAGTACGCATCCCGGTAAAGTACGCATTATTTTCCTGAAAAAATAGGGTTCAGATTTAGGGTTTAAGGTTTAGGGTTTAGGTTTAGGGTTTAAGTTTAGGGTTTAGGTTTAAGGTTTAGGGTTTAAGTTAGGGTTTAGATTTAGGGTTTAAGGTTTAGGTTTAGGTTTAGGGTTTAGGTTTAGGGTTTAGATTTAGGGTTTAGGTTTAGATTTAGGGTTTAGGTTTAAGGTTTAGGGTTTAAGTTAGGGTTTAAGGTTTAGGGTTCAGGGTTTAAGTTAGGGTTTAAGTTAGGATTTAAGGTTTAGGGTTTAAGTTTAGGTTTAGGGTTTAGGATACTGATAAGGATGTTGTAAAAGCTGCTGCTGTGGCTAAAAAAAGTGATTGGTCTTAAATGCGCACCTACCGGCTAAGTATGCACATTCCTCCCAGGTTCAAGTTGCGTACTTAGGCGGGAGGCTACTGTACTGTCATACTAGGCGGGTATCACTGGGAATTTTTTTGACATGGTTTTACACTTAACTTTTTCATATTTTGTTTATAGCCAAATTTGGCTAAATCATTTTATGTACAGATGATCACCACTTCAGCTACATTGCAAAACTGGAATAAAACTGCATGAGATTGCAGACATGCATGACTAGATGCAATTTTAGGGTTTGAAACTACCTTGGGTCATGTTAATTTGACATTAGTTAAATTTTTATGAGCCATTTTATTAAGGGTTAGGGCTGCCTTAATCTAACATTGATTACATATAATAAGAAACATGATCTGCTTTGAAACAAAGCTTTGATCAGCCCTAATAACACAACCTTAATCAGCTCTTAATTGAACTTAACTGGCCTCAAAGATCAATTTTTATTACACCATATCCAATTAGGGAGCTTGTTAAGTATCTTTCTCAATTATTGTTGTAACCAATGGTACATTCACACGATCGGTTACAGTACCTTTGATCTCTAACCCTAAAACTATAATTCCTGGAAGTAACACTAAAAAATAATACTAAAGGGGGTTGATTCCAGTGAATTTTTTTCATGAAAAAATTTTCACCACTTGGCAACAAAAAAAAATCCAGAATGACACATACAAAGGATTTTTTTTCCTATCTGAAATGACCATATTTAGACAATAGGTTTCAGCTGGTCACCAAAATATAGCAGGATGCTTAAAATTTTCTGTGTTGCTCTCTGACCTGTAGCCAAATTTGGCTGATTCCTCTTGTGGCCGAATCTCCAGTGTGGCGGCTACATCACAAAATTGAAAGAAACAAACCATGGGTTATTCAGCAGCTGACACCTACATACAGATCAATCCATCACCTACATTTCTGGATTTTGCCCCCACAGCAGTTTGCAAACACTGGTATCCTGGAAGTCCTGGCATGTAGCTTCACAGTCCCCAAGAGTTGCAACATTCGGGTGTCATTGCACAGAGAGAGGTATTCATAAAAAATGTACCATCAATCACTTGAACCATGCATGCCATAAAGTATCATCTGGGAAAAGTAGATAAAAACTAGGGGTAGATCCCAATTGAAAAATGAGAACCCCAATGTGCATCGCAGTTTGTCCATAGAGAGTTCATCATAGCAAGTACCTTTTGGAATTTCTGGTGTTCAAGAACCTTGAAACTTGAAAACATAACAAAAAAGAAGCCAAGATAATACAGTCCCAAATTTTCAGTGACTGTTCAAAATGCACATCTCCAAAACTGCAAACAAAAAGCTGTCAGAAAACACCCATGTCGTGTATGCACTTCCAGCTTCTAATGCCAATGTTTTCATGTGGTTTGAGACCCAGTCTGTCTTCATACCTCCTGTGCACAAGAACTTTGCATTTTTAGGTCCTTGTATACATACATGCACAACCTCAGTGTACGTGTGCTTCTTATGGAACATCATCCAAGACTTCCACCAGAAATCGCTGAATATGGTCTAGTGCACTCCTCTCAGCGTCATCCTGAGTCATGCCATCAACTCGCTTGCTTTTTTTCAGTGAGTGGTCTCCACCCTCAACCACATGAAGGTCATTTTTGACTGTCATCTTCTTCCTGACCTTTTCAAGTTCATTCAAGGGGCACATGTTGTCCTTGCTTCCCTGCCAAAACCCACAATGATTATGACTTTTGATTTGATGGGGTGTTTGTTGTTGTACACACATAGCCTGGAGAACACAATATCACCCATTCAACACATGAGAATTCAGGTTTTAAAAAAATGCTCCCACCCCCCTCACAGTACCTGCACAAACAAGACTGGAGCTTGAAGCTCTAACAGTGTTGTATCACGAAGTGGTCCCTTAGCTCCCTGTTGTGGGGGGGACAAAAAAAAACCATCACTAATTCATTGTAAGGAAATGGAGGAGGACTGAAACTTAGGAAACAATATCAGGGTTCAAGGATGACCGACCCTTCAGAAAACAATAACACCAAGGTTCAAGGAGTGTCATAGAAGTATAATAGAGACTGTGGTAAGAGAGGGTGGAGTTAGGGCACCTTCAGGGGGTAACCCAAACACACCACTGCTGCAACTTTGGTGTCTTTCTTACCTGCAACCATGCAGCTCACTCTTTCCCCCACCACACCTTTACCCCTTTAGACAAGCCCAAATACAGCACAATTGTATTATAGACAGAAATTGTGTCCTGAACTTGGATCCAAGATGTCATTCTTACAGAGTTTGCAGGTTTCTTCTGTAAACTTCCAATTTAGTAGAATGGAAAAACGACTGACAAGACTTTAATGCTCATGAGGACTTGGTTCTCAGCTGCTGCTGGGATTTACAGTCTACAACATCTAAGACGATGTGCAAGTGCAAAAGTCTGAAGCCTAGAGAGGCAGGGAGACCGAAAGAAAACCCTTGAGCCCATGGATTTGCCAATGAGCACCAAAGGGTAAGACAATGCCAGTACAAAAGTCTGAAGCCCTACAGAGGAGGGGAGAAACAGGAAGAAAAAACCTTGAGCCCATGGATTTTCCAATGAGCACCAAAGGATGACCTGAATGCTTTTCAACAGCTTTCTCAATCTCAGCTATGTGGCTGTCCACCAACTTCTCTGCTTTTGGAGGTGGACCACGCTTTCCATTGGCACAATCTGCGGTTGAATTTTCAATCGCATTATGAAGTGATGTCTCTCGTGTATCTCCTTTTGCATCATGAATGGACAACCCAACAAGGGATGGTGCAGAAAAAGGGATAAACAACATGGTGACAACAAAAGGCTTACATGGATAGTCGAATGTGACCACCTCTACAGCATTGGTGGCAGATGCCAGAAGCTCCTTCCATCTGCCTCACATGCCCACAACCCCTGCATCAGTTTTCTTTTTTGTTATGTGAATGCAAAATGCATACATCAAATTCTCATGTATAGAAGAGTTCTTTTGGAGTTTGAGGTTCAGGGTTCAGGGTTCAGGGTTTAGGGTAGCGTACCCACAAGGTTTCACTTGCATCAGCAGTCGTGGGAAAAAGGGGTCACCGCAACAGAGCTAAAAGATTGTAGGTAACGGACAGAGAACGAAAAGAAATGAAAAAGAGACGGAAGAGAAGAATGGCAAGGAGAGTATTCCACAATTGGACAAAAGCAAAGCAGAAGAGAAGAAGACACAAGGATAGGAACCAGACCTGACCATCCACTCCTGAGATGAATTCCCGCCAGCACCATGTGCAAAAACCACGACTGGAGCACGACGAGAACTTTGCTCCTCCGTCTCTGATACTCCTCCAGTATCATCTTCTCTCGCTCTTTTGCGGGGTCGAATCTCTGCCATTTTGAAGAGAGCAGCTGTGTCTGGTGTGTCTGGCTCAGAGAAGAGAAACTAGAACTAAAAACTGGCCACGACCCACAGGGAAAAAAAATAGCATTTCCGAACTGCCAAGGCTTGAATAAAGTGCTCCGGGGCTCTCCAGCAAATTGGAGACGCGCAAGAAAATGGAAAAAACAAGCTCAGAGACACACAAACGTTAGCGAAACACCACACTCCCTTCCTCTCTCTCCTCTCCTTGCACTGCCCCCTCGCTCTTTCGTTCGTCTTCGTTCGTTCAATTTACGACGGTAACTATTTTGCGTCCGTCCTCATTCGTGCTCTGTTTCCGTCGTGCTTTCGTTCCTTCACTTGATGAAGATAAATGACTGTTTTGCGTCCGACCTCGTTTGTGCTCTGTTCTCGTCGTCATTTCGTTCGTTCACTTTATGACGATAACTGTTTTGCATCTGTCGTCTTGGTTTGCTCTCCAATTTTACGTTTGGAGTTTTCATTCGTTCACTTTAGGGGCCAGAGTGAACCAGCCCCCATGACTGCACCAGTTGGCTGTTCTGTCCATAGGATGAGCCGGATGATTGCCCTCTTTTTCATCCGCCTCTTTACTTTACGTTACCCAACATTCTACCACAGTCAATCTTTTTCTGGCTGCTGACCTTTGATCATTTTAATTTTTGTTGCCAATTTTTTCCCAAACCTGACCTCCATGTACTACCCACCCACCTAGCTACCCTATTGACCTAAATCTTAGCCCTACCTACAAACTAACAACTAATCCCTTACTTGCCTTGGCAAAACTCTTATCTCCTTTTGACTAAACCTTTATCTTTTGGCTAAACTTTTTTTTTTTGAGCTAAACGTTTTTTTTCTCTTGGTTAAAGTTATATTTCTTGGCTAAATTTCTATCTATTAGCTAAACCTATATATCTTACTGGCTAAACTTCTATCCCTTGGCTAAATTTATATCTTTTGGATAAATTGTTTTTTTTTTCTTTGTTTGTTAAACTTGTATTTCTTGGATAAACATCTATCTCTTAGCAAAACATAGATTTTACTAGTCAAATTACTATCTTTTGGATAAACCTATATATCTTACTGGTTAAACTTCTATCTTTTGGTTATACTATATTTCTTCTTGGCTAAACTTATGTTTCTTCTTGGTTAAACTTTTTCTATCTCATAGCAAAACTTATATATCTTATTGGCTAAACTTCTATCTATTGACTAAACCTTTTTTTATTTTTTAGCTAAACTTATATCTCTTGGTTAAACCTATATTTCTTGGCATAACATGTATATATTACTAATTAAACTTCTATGTAATTCATATTCCAAAAATTAACTAAAAGAATAAATAACACTTAGATTTTGTAGAAGGAAAGAAAAATCAATACATAAGTATGACAAAACTCTATATAATATTCATATATTTTATTTCTCCCTTTTTATGTCATACTTTTAATAGAGTAAATTTCCACGAAACTATGGATGATGGTATTGCGTACCTAGGGCCAATCATGATGTGATAGACTTGAATGGCAATGGACCAAGTTTCCGCAATACCCTCATGTCGAGATGGGTACTACCTAAAACATAAGAAATTCAATTGGCTTTAAACGCAAGTATTACATTGTTTTATTTTATTTTTGTTTTTTTTTTAAGTATTTTTTGTCATAATAGCGAAACAATGGATGAAAGTATTGCATACCTAGGACCAATCATGATGTGGTTAGACTTGAATGGCAATGGACCAAATTTTCTCAATGCCCTCATGTTGAACTAGTTATTACCTAAAACATAAGAAATCTAGCCAGAATGTTATGCTTTAGATGCAAGTGTTGCATAATTTTATTCTACTTTTTGCTTTTTAAAAATATTTCTCATCACAATGGTGAAAAGATGGATGAGGGTATTGCATACTCGAAACCAATCATGATGTGATGAGACTTGAATGACAATGGACCAAGTTTCTACAATACCCCCATGTCGAGATGGGGCACCTATTGGAAATATGAACTAAAAATAATCCAAGTCCTTCCTAGAAAGGTGGCCAAATTGCACCCTAAACATGGGTTGGTTAATGATGTGGGTATTGCAATTTCAAAGGCTTTATGAAGAACCAAACCATTAACGATAGAAGATCAAGAATTCGCAATACTTGCATAAAAGAACTAGTTTATGCACAAAGGGGTCATTTCCTGAAAGCGAACAATCTAATTATATATAAATATTCAAATATAATATCTCTTTAAGATTATTGTGTGACTACTTGAATTGGCGTTCTGTTTGCTAAGAGGAGGCTAAAATGCAAGCTGATGGCCAGAGGCTGCAGCAAAATCTGAGATTAAGGCAACAACCTAGGTTAGAAAGCTTGAGGTTACATGCTCAGAGCCAAGCAAAAAGACGAAAGAACACTAAGCTAAGGGCTAATGTTAAAGGATGGGTTGTACTTTAGGCTTAGTTTTACTGCCTTTTCAGACTTATGATTAATGTTATTAGCTAAGTTTGCTTTCAACATGATAATAATAATGAACTTTAATTAACATTCATGAAAGTATTGCTTAAATGTTTTATCATGTCCATAGAATGTGTTAATTTTATTAGATGAAATTATTGTTTAATGATAGAAATTAGATTTTCGATTTATAATGTGGGAAATATTGATTTTTAAATGATTTTTGTCATTGAAAATTCAATTAATGTAAGCATCTACAACATAAATTCCCCTTGGAAATTACTCACATTTACAATAAAAATAAGCTAGTTTGATGTTTCAATGGTAGCTTACATCACCTACAACAACACCAAAACAAATGAAAAATTGTCAATTAAGGTAAGACGTTAAAAATTCCAATTGTCAACAATGCGAACATTAAGTATATATGCAAAGAAGAAGCTTGAGTTGTAGCAGCTAGTTTCAACCCTACATCTCCAAGATCAACTCTCACTAAACTTATAAAATGATTACTGTCACGGACGTGACAGTGTGAAACCAAATTTCTAACATTGGAGAATCCAATAATATCTTAGCATTGGAGTTTACAACAATATCTTAGCATTGGAGTTTCCAATAGTATCTAACATTGGAGTTTCCAATAATATCTTAGCATTGGAGTTTCCAATAGTATCTAGCATTGGAGTTTCCAATAATATCTTAGCATTGGAGTTTCCAATAATATCTTAGCATTGGAGTTTCCAATAGTATTTTAGCAGTATAAATAGAGGACCTTGAGACTTTGTCCCTCACTCTCGTCAACACTAGTTGTATTTGCTCTTCCAATATCAATACTACTTTCAGCTTTCTTTCTTTCTTTGAGTGTTATTGATTCTAGTTTTGAAGCTTCAAATGCTATTCCCAATTTTGGTGTGAGTTGTTGTGTTATTAGTTCTAGTTCCTAAGCTTCTAGTGTTATTTCCAGTTTTTGTGTGAGTTGCTGTCTGCAACAGTTTGACGAGAGTGCACTACCAAGATGGGTGATGCTTCCAACATCCAAATGCACGATGTGGTTGCCATGCTGCAACAACTACGACAAGAAAATGCCAACCTACGAAATGCCATGGAACAGCTTCAAGTTGCTCACGCTCCAATCCATGTTCCAGTTCCACAAGTGCCAAAAGAACCTCGAGTAAGCTTGCCAGAGAAGTTTGACGGAGATCTTACAAAACTTCGAGATTTTGTCAATCAAGTTCGACTTGTCTTTCGTCTCCAACCACACAGATACGCAACAGAAGAAACACAAGTTGGGCTCATTGGATCACTGCTCACCGGAACTGCATTATCTTGGTTTTCGTCACTATTAGAGAAGGATTCTTCACTTCTGGCAGACCTTGATCAATTCTTGGAGGAATTCAGCAGAACATTTGGAGAGAGAGATCGAGCCCTTATAGCAACAACAAAACTTCGAACACTACAACAACGATCACGCCCAGCTTCAGCATACGTTGCAGAATTTCAACAACTTGCATGTGACCTCGATTGGAACGACACAGCTCTCATCACCATGTTCCGATGGGGACTCCGCGATGATATCAAAACCTTGTTGCTAAACTTGCCCAAACCAACTACTTTGTCGGAAGCCATTACTCAAGCAATCGACTGCGACAACCGGTTGTTCGAGCAACGACAGGAACGACGACTGCTCTTTGGATCATATCGAGCGGATTACACAGCTCCAACCCGCCAAACATCTTCAAGCACTTCGACCCTAGAGCCCATGCAAATTGACACTTCGAGGGTTAGGAAGCTAACCGAAGAAGAGAAAGAACGACGTCGCAGGGAGCACTTGTGTTTTTATTGTGGAGGCAAGGACCACAGCTTAAACAACTGCCCTTTGAAACCTCAGGGGCCAAAGGTGCACAAATTTCGATACACCTTGAGTACTTCTGAGCCAAAACATGAGGAAATCGAATCGGAAAACGACAACAGCCAGCCACATTAAGGACCGTGCGGCTGACCAGTATTACCACGTCATTAGGTCCTATCTTATCCTCTGAACCTTCTCGTTGTTTTAATATCCCGCTTAAAATAGATTTTCATCCACATAGCATAAAAGTTAAAGCCTTGTTAGATTCTGGAGCCTCTGCTTGTTTTATTGATAAAATTTTTGTGAAACGTCATAATCTTCCTATAGTCCTCAAGAAATCCCCTGTGGCAGTAGAGGTTATCGACGGTAGACCTTTGATTTCAGGAGATGTCACTCACGAAACTAAACCCTTAGACATTATCCTAGAAGGACACCGAAGTACTATTGTATTCAATATCATTAGTTCTCCCTCTAATCCTCTTGTCTTAGGTCTCTCTTGGTTAGAGATGATTAACCCGGATATAGATTGGAAAAAGCGAAAACTAACATATCGAACCATAGTTTCTCATATTTCGTCTAGACACCCTAGGAATGTTCCAAATCCGTGTCCTTACCAAGTCCAAAGGTCCGCGGTAGAAGTTCCATTGATGGTCGGTGCCCGAGCCTTCATGAGGGCTGCCAAGAATGGGAATATGTTTGCAATTTATGCAATTCCGACATCTCAACCTGTTCAAGAACCAATCAAGTTACCAGCAAAATATGAGGAGTATCGGGACGTGTTTGAGAAGAAGAACGCTGATACACTTCCTCAACATCGATCTTATGATTGTGGCATCGAGCTCCAAAAAGATGCACAACCTCCCTTTGGTCCAATCTATAGTCTCTCCCAAAACGAGCTTGCTGCATTACGAGATTACCTTGATGAAAATCTCGCGAAGAACTTCATTCAACATTCTAAATCACCTGCTGGAGCTCCTATCCTGTTTGTCAAGAAAAAAGACGGCTCCCTTCGGATGTGCGTGGATTATCGTGGACTAAACAAGGTCACAATCAAGAACCGGTATCCATTGCCGCTTATTTCAGGACTTCTTGACCAACTCGGTCAAGCAAAGATCTACACCAAGCTTGATCTTCGTGGAGCATACAACCTAGTACGTATAAAGGAAGGTGACGAATGGAAGACGGCGTTCCGAACTAGGTACGGACACTTTGAATACAATGTCATGCCTTTTGGTCTTACCAACGCACCTGCCGTCTTTCAACACTTGATGAATGACGTATACCGAGAATTTTTAGATGATTTTGTTGTATGTTATCTCGACGACATATTGGTTTTCTCCAAGAATGAAGAAGAACACATCAACCATGTCCGGCTAGTTTTGGAGAAACTACGCACTGCTGGACTGTACGCCAAGCTGGAAAAATGCGTTTTCCACCAACCCCAAGTCGAATTCTTGGGCTACATCATTTCTGGAGAGGGTTTATCCATGGACCCGCAGAAAATTCGGACAGTTATCGAGTGGAAGAAACCGGCTACCATTCGAGAAGTACAATGCTTCCTCGGTTTTGCGAACTTTTATCGAATCTTCATCCGAAACTATTCCAAGATTGCCGCTCCTTTGACCCGATTAACTTGCAAAGACAAGCTCGAGTGGAATGCGGAAGCAGACCAAGCATTTGAAACTCTGAAGAAGGCATTTACAACGGCGCCTATTCTGACGCATCCTGACTTCCAGAAGCCGTTTTTTCTAGAAACGGATGCTTCTGACTTTGCTCTTGGAGCGGTCCTTTCACAACCCGACAAAGACGGACGTCTTCACCCTATCGCATTTCACTCACGAAAATTTACTGCTGCCGAGATCAATTATGAGATTCACGACAAGGAGCTTTTAGCCATTGTCGACTCGTTCCAAGAGTGGCGTCATTTTCTTGAAGGAGCTCAACATCTAGTCACGGTCCACACCGATCATAAGAACCTTGAATATTTCATGTCTGCCAAGGTACTGAATCGACGACAAGCTCGTTGGAGTATATCACTTTCGCGCTTCAACTTTGTCATCACATACCGTCCCGGTTCCAAGCAAATTCAGTCTGATGCTCTTTCCCGACGAGCGTATCTTGCACCAAGGGAAGGAGATGCAGCTTACGACCAACAAAAGACTGCCCTTATCAAACCCGAACAACTTCAGTTGAAGATCATACGCACCACAACTTCAGTGGATGCATCTTTTCTCCAAGATATCCGAATAAGTTTAAACTTTGATCCTTTGGCTTTGAAATTGAAGAACAATGCTGGCATCTTCAATCCTAGAGAATTTCCAAGTCCAGGCTCAGATCCAGAATCCCTGGATCACCCTACTTCCAGTTCACAAGGTTCCAGATCGCATAATGTTGATCCAAGATTCCAGTTCCACGACGGGCTGTTATATTACCAGGGACTACTTTATGTCCCTGAAGGTCCATGCCAACTCCAAGTGCTCCAGTCTCGACATGACTCTCCATCGGCTGGACACTTTGGTTACAACAAGACTATGGAGCTGATATCCAGAGACTTTTGGTGGCCCCAAATGTGGAAAACTGTGAAGGACTATGTCACGACGTGTGACACCTGCTCTAGATCTAAGATCCCTCGTCATCAGCCATACGGGTTACTCCAACCGCTGCCGATTCCAGAAACCCCATGGACATCCATATCCATGGATTTCATTGTGGACCTTCCAAAGTCCAAATCTTTTGATTCAGTTTTTGTTGTGGTGGACCGGTTGACAAAGATGGCACACTTTGTGCCTTGTAACAAAACTATCACAGGTAAAGAAACGGCACGACTTTTCTTGGAGAATGTGTACAAATATCATGGACTTCCCAACGATATCATATCCGATCGTGGTACACAGTTCACGTCCAAGTTCTGGCAATCCCTGTTCAAGATCTTACAAGTGAAGACCAATCTATCATCAGCATATCATCCTCAAACGGATGGACAAACCGAACGAGTGAATCAAGTATTGGAGCAGTATTTAAGGTGCTTCATCAACTACCATCAAGACAATTGGGTGGATCTACTTCCAGTCGCAGAGTTTGCCTACAACAATACATTTCAAGAGTCCATCCATCAAACTCCATTCTTCGCAAACTATGGATATCATCCATGATTTGACTCTTTGAACTTGAGTTTGGCAGAAAATCCGGCTGCACAAGATCTGGTCACCAAACTTCTGGAAATCCACAAAGACATGAAGGCAAGGCTTGTAGAAGCTCAAGAGCGACAGAAGAGAAATGCAGACAAATCCCGAAAGCAAAATCCAAACATCTCGGTTGGAGATAAAGTTTGGCTTTTACGTCGCAATTTGAAGACTCGCCGACCGAACGACAAACTTGACTATCGTCGTCTTGGACCTTTTCGCGTGATTAAGCAGGTCAACGAGGTAGCATACAAGTTGGACCTGCCATCATCTATGAAAATTCATCCAGTGTTTCATGTTTCCTTGCTTGAACCATATAAAGAATCGTCTATTCCAGGACGGTTGCCAGCACCTCCGCCACCAATCGAGATTAACGGAGAAGAAGAATTTGAAGTTTCTAGGATCATCGACTCCCGCATCAATCGAAGGAAATTAGAATATCTTGTACATTGGCAGGGCTATGACATAAGCGAGCGAACTTGGGAACCTGCTGCTAATCTTGCTAATGCTCCCAAAATGATCAACAAATTTCATCGTCAGTACCCAACAAAACCAAGTGCCAAAGATATTTGAATCCAACATGTCTAGATCAACACCACACCATGTAAATATCACATGGACTTCTTGTAATAGATTTTTAGTTTTAGTTTTTGATAAGATACATAGAACAACTCGTAGGAACTCGTTGCTTGAAGGGGGGGGTGATGTCACGGACGTGACAGTGTGAAACCAACTTTCTAACATTGGAGTTTCCAATAATATCTTAGCATTGGAGTTTACAACAATATCTTAGCATTGGAGTTTCCAATAGTATCTAACATTGGAGTTTCCAATAATATCTTAGCATTGGAGTTTCCAATAGTATCTAGCATTGGAGTTTCCAATAATATCTTAGCATTGGAGTTTCCAATAGTATTTTAGCAGTATAAATAGAGGACCTTGAGACTTTGTCCCTCACTCTCGTCAACACTAGTTGTATTTGCTCTTCCAATATCAATACTACTTTCAGCTTTCTTTCTTTCTTTGAGTGTTATTGATTCTAGTTTTGAAGCTTCAAATGCTATTCCCAGTTTTGGTGTGAGTTGTTGTGTTATTAGTTCTAGTTCCTAAGCTTCTAGTGTTATTTCCAGTTTTTGTGTGAGTTGTTGTCCGCAACAATTACTTACATGAGCAATGTAAGAGAAAAACTAGTTCTACAATGTCATTAGAGAATCTAAAATTATTGAATTTGAACACTATAAGCTCAGAGAAAATTTTGAGATGAACAATTTCACCTATTACATGGGAGACTGTAGACTTGGAATTCCATAAATGTGAGGGAGGATTTGAATGTAGAGATGGCAAAAAAAAATTAATTTATGGAATTCACACCTCCATGCTTGCCTATTACTAACGATAGTAATTTTTTTTTTTTAACTTTTTTTTTTTTCAAATTTTTATGATGTAATCACAATGGTGAACATTCACAACATCAACATAGTTGGGATTAAAAACTAACCAATTTTTTTTTTGGTGGGGGTGAATGGAGTAAAATCAAAAGAAGAAAAAGACAAAAATAAATGTCATCATCATTTTCTTCTTTTTGGAACAAACTAAGAAGAAGAAGAAAACAACAACAAATGTAGTTGGTGTGTTTTTTTTTTTCCTAGGCGACATTCATTGTTGTTTTCTTTTGGAGCAAATTAAAAAGAAGAAGAAGAAGATGACAACAATGCTCATCGTTGTCATCTTCTTATGGAACAAAATAAAAAGAAGAAAACGGCGACTACAAACATCGTTGTTGTCATCTTCTTGTGGAGTAAGTAGAAGAAGAAAATGACAATGGTAATGCTCATTGTCGTCATCTTCTTTAAGAGCAAATAAGAACAAGAAGATGACGATGGAGAGCATCGTTGTCATCGTTTTCTTCTTGAGCAAAGTAAAAAGAAAAAGAAAATGACAACGAGCAACTACTCATCATCCTCTTCTTCTTCTACAACTTTGTAAAAAACAAAAAAAGAACTTCTATAACTACATAAGAAAAGGAGAAACAGATGTAGAAGATGTAAAACCCTTATTTTAGCAATGCTCTTCCTACATCCTCACTCTGCTCCTCTTGTAGCCAAGCTCCTCTCACAACAATGCTTCATTATGTAGCAATGTTCTCCAACTCCCCCCCAAAGTGACATCAACAATGTTGCCCATTTTTTCCACAACAACATTGTTCTCCCACTCTTCTCGCGCACAACCTCACCTTAGAATGCCTCCGTCATTTGGAGCACTCCCATGCACCAACCACAACAGTAGATTATGACAATAATGATGACAACCTATGGCGGGTTTGGGGCTTAGGGCTTAAAAACATTTGGAAAAAAAAAAACAATGTTGGTGAGCAAACAAGGTTGGTATGGGGGTATAAAAAAAGTTTAAAGGTTAAAGGGCAGGCAAAACAAAACTTTGATTCAACCATTCTGACTACATTAGGTTTGGTAACTAGGATGAGAACCATTTCATCCCAAATGGAACTAGTGTAGTATGATGGCTAGGTCACTCAAGGTCATTTTAAGTTTTTGAATGAACTATTGTTATTGTGACTTGTGTCATTTGCTTAAATGTGAACATGACTATGTAATTGTTCCAGTGTGAACACAACTTTAATGATCAAGCCAAATTTTGGGGAAAAAATGCTTTAAATTTCAAATTAATTTCTTATGATGAAAATTACTCAAAATTCAATATCTTCCCACTTTGGGTTCTAAAACCTATGAAATCACTTCATACAAATTTCACTCATCAAAGGTTTTCAAGAAATACCAAGATCTTGCCCCAATCCCCCCCCAATCTTAGTTTTGATTTTTCATTGAATTTTCAATCACAAAATTGTTCAACATTTAAAAATTTTGCATCATAAGTGTAAACACTACCAAACCAATCTTATGCAATGCTATTCATTTAGGGCTTTCCAAATGGTACCAAAAGCATTAGAATAGGTTACTATTTAATTTTCATTCTTTAGAAACTCACTTTTCATTTTTCATATGTTTTCACATTTGATTTTGTATTATTTATTGATAAATAAGCTGAGATTTAAGTTGTTTATTGACCTAAAACTTAAAAAATCTTTGTTGTAATGCATTTTCCATTGTTTCCATTGTTTCCATTTTTTTTCTTTCTTTTTGTGACAATATATTTTGTTAATTTTACATTTGCAAGGTTGGAGGGTATTATTGTTTAATGAAAAGAGAGATTCAATGGAAATCTAGTTGATGAGGTTGTGTGAAAAGTAGAGTTAGTTGGAACCAATGTTGGGCAAGTACATGGTTTCACTAGTTAGAACCATTAATCCCATTAGTAAAATTCAAATTAAAATCAAGTTTTTTTTTATAAAAATTGCACTAGGTTCCTAGTTCTTTTTATCCATGGAATTAGAACACATATTTTTGAAAAAAATGGGGTAACAAGAGGTTCATCAATACTTTAACCACAAATTCCAATCTTGTTTATTAGAAACTATATTGAAAATAGATCTAATTTTCGTAATCAAAATCAAAACTAGTTTTTTGAAAAATGAAACTCAAAACTAGATTATAGGTTCCATTTATGGTGAAATTAGAACCATTTTAATTTATTTTAGAAATCCACCATATGTTTTTCATAAAATAAAAAACGACCCAATGTTGGTTGAAACCTGAATTGGATGTTTTAAAATGGAACTAAACCTTGGAATTTTTTGGTTTAAGGTCTATACACATCAATGATTTTTTTTTCTTCAATTTTTTAATGTTGTGTCATTGGCTAACATCCATATGACAAATTGTTATCAAATTACAACAAGTTTTTTAAACAAATCTCAATACTAAAAAATTTGTTACCAATCTAAAATTAGAGTCCAAATGTTATGAAAAAAATTCCTAATTTTTTGAATTTTCTTTTTTAAAATGAAAATATTGTGATGGAGTTTTCTTTATAATCACATTTTGGGGAATTTCCATTCAAAACAATGTTGGTTCACACGTAAAAGTGAAAAAATGTTAATTTGTAGTTAAAAATTAAAAAATCCACATTTATTGTTTACATTAACAATAATTGTTGCATGATATTTAATGTGGCACATGGAATTAGAAGAAAGTTAAACAAATTTAATATTATCACCGAGTGGAAAATTCAAAATCTTTGTTTTAACATTTTAACAAAAACTACAATAGTAAAATATAGACACAAAAGATGAACGAATAAATTTGTGTTAATTTTTTGCCTCGTATTTCCCCACTCTTCACTAAGTTTCATTGATTGTGAACTTCACTAAGATTCATTGTTGCACTTTTTCATTAAGTATTTTTTTAAGGGTTAATGTGATGGTAGAAGATAACTTTTTTGTAGTTGAACATTGGAAATTTGAAGGTCAATGGGTGTGCAATTTTTGTGTAGTCAAATTTGCAAGTGTTGTCATAAATGGAATGTGTGGGTATGGAAGCAAGTTGCAAGGTTATAATTAATGGTGTGAGGTTGTGTTGTTGCCACTATTGCTATAGGTGCACCTTACAAAGATTTTTTTATTGCTAGTAGTTGTGTTGCAATGAGGATGAATAAAAAACAACCTTTGCATTCTTCTTCTTCTACTACTACTATGATCATGGTTTCCAACTTTTTTCCAATTTGACTTACATTTGTTATAGGTTGGCATTGTGAAATTTTAAAAAGTCCTAATGGAATTGAACTATCAATGTTGTGTGGCATTGTGCAATCCCAGTTGGAAACAAAGAAAAACACAAGGAAAAAATGAAATGAAAAAGAAGAGAAAGATAGGGAAAGAGAAACGTGAAAAAAATGGAAAAAAGGATGGAAACGATGAAAAGTTTGGAAAAGATAAAAAAACAATAGAAATCATAAAAGAAGAAAACATCTCATTTACTTACTATGACATTTAGGTGTGAAAGGCAAAGATGTGACAACAGTGTCCAGTGCACCATTGAATCTAGGTGTGGATTCATGTTGATGTCAATGGTGCAAATTAAATGTATAACAATGATTTTGTTGTTGTTAAGTTAGGTCATTTAGTCGTTAGGGTTTTGTTAATAAGAGTTAAGGTTTTTAACACTAATTGTTATAACTCTTAATGTGAATAGACCTTTATTTTGTAAATACAATTTGTCTTAAATATATGACCAATTGATTAATTTTAGACTTACTATGATTGAATATGCGTAATTTTTTACTTTCTTAATGTTTATTGGTTCTTTTCAAAGTTTTTTATTTTATTTTTCATGAATAGTTAACTCACAAACATTCATACAACTCTCAAAAAAAATTGACACACATGCACAAACATGCCAACATATAAAAACTCTTCAAAACATGAACATTTATTTATGCATGGTCAAAATTTGATACATTGTTTATACATAATTCCAACCTTTTTTTTTGGGGTTAATTTTGGTCCTTTACATGCCCGAAGAAATACAAAATTTTGGATAGCCTAGCAAAGAAACTTTTGGCACATGGAAGTTATTCTCCAAGTTGTTACAATAATTTACACCTCTCCTTCTTCACATTTTTTTTTCTTCCTTTTTTTCATTTTCATCTTCACAATTTTTTCTTTTTTGTAGATGAAACATGTATTATATATATATAATACACAATTTTTTTTATTATTAAAAACTATAAACTCTACAAATAAAAAATTCCTTCCAACAATGGAGTTCAAACATATGTTGCTAGATGCATGAAAAAAATTTCAACAAATCATTTTTAAAATACACATACACAATGTAGAGTTTTTAAAGTAGAATTATGTGGATCAACACTCTCAATGTTCAAGCATTTGGATTTCACAAACCCAAACTCACAAATCACAAAATAACACAACTCAAAAACTTTAAAAATCAAACTCCCAAACTCATTAATCGCAACGCAACAAAACAAAAAAACTCTAAAAAACTCATAATTCATAACTCCAAAATAACAAAACTCAAAACTCAAAAATTCCAAAAACTACAAAACTTAGAACATCAAAACTCCAAAAACTAAGAACTACATAAATTCCATAAATTTACTACATAAACTAAAAAACTCTAAACATTCAAAAAATTTGAAAACTCAAAAATAATGAAATATTGAAATTCAAAAGTCAACATAAAGCTCACAAATACAAAACATACACAATCGCAAACATGCATCTTCATGAAATCTAGATGTTCCTCATTTTGTCAATCTCCACATTCTTTCCCTAAAATATTTATTGTCCATGTGTTATTGTAAGGAGATTATTATTGAAACAACAATATGTTTCAATAATGTGCTTGACTTGTATCCATACTACTAATAACAAAAAAAAATTTCAAAAAGATTACACAATGAGGATGTTATTGGAAAGCTAGAAAATAAAAAACTATCAACAATACCCAATAATGTTAAGCAAGGAATTGATTTCGGATAAACAACATAAGTGATGTTAATAGGATAATTTTGAAGGTTGTTGAAATCATGGCCATATGTTGTGTTAATGTTGATAGTATGAAGTAGTGGCCATGAAAAGATGGCATCTAACCTCTCTTTGTACTTGGGCAACTCTTTTTTGAACATGTTGTTTCAAAACGTGTTTAAGATCAATTGCAAATCCACCAATATTTGTTACATGTGCAAAGGCATTTTCTTAATCTCTAGAAGCAACAGTAGGTGACACATTGTTCATAGTATTCACAAAAGTAGAAAATGCAAAAACACTAACAAAAGGAAACCACCAATAACTCTAGGAGTCAACACAATAGTAGAAAGGCCATCGTTTGTAGGATGACAATCAATTGTCATAATAACATAAATAGTTGCAAAGCCACTATTGACAACTCCATTAAAAATTATGTTTTCACTAACCTTTCTATCTTTTCCAACCTACATTTCAAAAAAAACCTTAACAATGAACGACAAAAAAAATTCAAACAACTTTTCATATGACAAACAATATGACAAACATAATCATGAAACCCTAAAGTGGTTTTGGAAAAAGAACTTGATTTGCTTCTTCATGTCCTTTTGCATCATCTTCAAAGCAATCTATAAAGGAATCTGGAATTATTGTAGGCAGTTTTGATATATGCATGCAACTTTCAACAAAATGACATTCAAAAAAAGGTTTTTAATTTGAAAATAAATAAATAAATAAAATGTAATTATTTACCTTTGTTTTATCATATGTAGGAATCTTTTTACCAAATGTTTTTTTTATAGCATAATAGTCAACTAGATTTCAATTCTCTATTAACAATACTTTGCATGGTCTAATCTTGAAGATGTTTACTTATTTGGTTATACCTATACACACAACAAACAACATAAACATAAAAGGAAAATGATAGAAATCAGAAGCCATAAACCAAAAAGAACAAAAACAAACGAAAACAAAAACATGAAAATAAAAATAAAAACTTACTTTCCATATGAAATCAAATCTTGATGACCGGTTACTTCCATCCCATGTTCGCGGGGCCCAAGTGCCTCCTTCATTTGGGTGATTCCAACACCTCAATTAATTTTATTAGAAAATATTTTATCTTTCAAAAATCTAGAAAATCATTAGTGAGTTTGTCCACAATCAGACATAACTAATTCCAACCAATTAGAGTAATAAAAAATTAAACATCATAAAAAAACCTACATTTTAGGTTTGAATTGTAAAAATAGTGGATGTCGTCCAGGCTTATTAGTAGGCCAAGAAGTAGGACAACAACGAACAACTTCTTTGAAAGTTGCAATAACATCAACAATTAGGCAGTCAATAGCAAACTTTAGTTAATCATCATAACAATGAGTGATGTCAATCTGCCAATTCTTGAAGACACCTTGATAAAACTTTAGAACAACACTAATAGGTAGTGAAACCAAACTAAATACATCAAAATCAATGTTCTGGACCCCATGATGAAAAAATTCCACATGTAGAAATAACCAAATCTTAAGTTTAGACCGAGAGGAGATGTAGGTTGACATATTGCTTGTGCCAACATCCTATGTTCTTCTTTAATGGATAGAATGTCAGATTTCTTGATTAATTTGTTAAGATTAGTTGTCGACGCTTGAAGAGCTATTTCATCTTAACAACTTTCATGCAATGGTACCTTCCATCCATGAATATGTTAAAGGGAATTACATGTGTTTTACCTGATTCCACAACTCACTTGTTTTTTCCTCTACTTAATAAGTTTTCCAATCCACATATCAAGGCTTGAATGTTGCAAAAAACACAAGTTAAGAAACACAACAAAAACTCAAACTTGCAAAAATACCAATTAGTTTTAAAAAAAAAAAAAAAGGTTTAACACCTAAACAAAAACCCTAAACTTAATAACATAAAGAAACATATAACTTGTAAAAACATAAACAAGACAAAAAATTTAAAAATTTAAAAATTTAAAATTATACTTAAAACCTTAAAATAAACCTTAAACCTAATAATATAGGGAAAAAAAACTTGTAAAAGCATAGATAAGATAGAAGTAAAAAAAATAATGAATAAATAAAAACCTAAAATTTAAACCCTAAACTTAAAATCGTAAAATAAACCCTAAACCTAAAGCCTTAACATAAATCCTAAACCTAATAATAGAAAGAAACATATAACATGTAGAAGCATAGACAAGAAAAAAGTAAGAAAAACACATTATGATAAATAAATAAAACCCAATTATGAAGACATTTAAGAAATGGTAAAAAATTGTACCTAGTTGGATGATATAGGCTACCATCTTTTTTTGCAACTTGCAAAACAAAAGATGAAAACATATCCACAAGGTCCTTGATTGAACCTTCGTCTTTACACATATCAACAATAAATTTCCTTGTGTCAAAATCATGAAATACTCTCCATTCATCGAACACATTCATTGCCCAAAGCTCAATGTGCTTGTTCACTCCTCAACCTCTCTTGTTAACATTTTCCAACTCCTTATCATCAATCTCAAGAAATTGAGATTTCAAAATTGGCTCCCTAACATGAAACTCATATCAATCTTCTCAACAACCTCATTTTTTGTATGCACATTAACTTGAATAAAAGGAGAAGATACTGAAGTAACAATGTCAAGACTGAAATGAAAACCTAGATTAGGTACAAGAGGAGGCATGGGAAGAAAATACAAAAATAAAAACCTCCTTGCAAGGATCAACAACAAATGCAAACGTAGAGGCATTGGGAAAAAAATCAATTTTTTTTTCCAAATGCAAACCAATATAAAGGGTGGAAAAATGCCCACAAAAATCACCAACTGCTTTAAGATGTAATAAAATAGAATGAAAAGGAGGCTTATCAATATTAAAATGCAACTAAGTGGAATCAACAAGAGATTTATCAACAAAAAATGCAACATTATATTCATGAAATTCAATGCATTGCACATAAATGTCATTTCCATCAATGGATCACAATAATTCATTGAAGACATCAATACTAAATGATGGTGTAATAAAAGGTGTAACAACAGAAAAACCAAAAGGATGCAAATCAAAGAATTCATTGGATAGAAAAGAAGATGAAGGCAAGATCTCCTTCAAAATTTCAAAGACATTTTTCCTTGAAGTGCTTTCATTACATAACTTCTTCTTAGATGTTTCATTAGTAATAGACATTGTAGAAATAATAAAAGAAAAAAAAACATAAGGGAAAAAATAGAAAAGGAAAAAAAAACATTACATCAAGTTTGAAAATGAAAGATGAAGTTGAGAATTGTAAATAAAAGAACCTGCATAAAAAAGAATTTCAAAAAAAAAAACAAAGCAAAAAAAACACCTACACACATAAAATAATTATAAAAAAAATTAAAGGAAGAAAGAAACTTCGAAAATAAGTGGAAATGCAAGCAAGGGGGAAAAGAAAGTAAAAAAAAAGGTGCAAACAACGTGCGTGAAAAGATCTAGAATTGGTTGTAATGTGGGAGACGCCATGATGCCTTAACACCAACGACAAAAAAATTAATACAAGAGAAACTTGTCAAGAATACTCAAAGAAAAAAAAACCTACACACATCAAACATCAAACAAATTTTTAAATAACATGAATGAAAAATATAAATAACAAATAGGTTGAAGGAGAATAGATGCTCATAGAGGTGCGTAAAATTGAAATGCACTGAAATAAAAGTGAAGCTGCAAAAGAATAGATGAGGAACTAGAATCGTTTGTTATAAAAAGTGCACACAAATTAAATATAAAAACGAAAATAATGCAATGCAGAGTCGACATTAATACGAAAAAACAATGCAACAATTAAAGAAAAGAAATTGCAGATAGAAAAAGCTTTTGCAAGAAAACAATGTAATGAGCAAACTGAACAAGTTGAAAAAACAATGCAATAAATAGATGGAGGAAGTTGCACAACAAATGCATAATGAAAAGAATGAAATGCATTGAAATAAAAGCAAAGCCACATAAGGACAAATGAAGAACTGGAAGCATCTACCACAAGAAGTGTGCACAAAAAAACAAAAACAAAAAACAATGCAACAAGAACTAACATCAATTGTTGCGAGAAAGAAATGCAATGACCAGATAGAAAAAGCTATAGACAAAAAAATGCAATGACCAGATAGAAGAAGCTATAGACAAAGAAATGCAATGACCAAATAGAAGAAGTTGTAGACGAAGAAGTTGTAGACGAAGAAAGATGTTATGAGAAAATAATGCGACAAGCAAATGGAGGAAGTTGGTGTGATAAATGCTCAATGAAAAGAATGAAGGCAAGAAGCTCGGCTCAATAAATAGATAAGCTCTAACCTAAAACAATTGTAAAAAATCGTGAAAAAAATACGTACCTTCATTTTATGGCTTCTTTACACTTCAAAGATGCGCCCAAAAACTTTAGGATCAAAAAAGTTGGGGCACTTTATGTAAGGGAAGGGTCTAAACCTAGACCTTTCCCCTACATGTACCACCACAATATGTTGGAATACAAACAAAGATTATTCTACATGCATGACAATAATGACTTTGGGGCTTTTGAGATTATAAAATAGACATAGTCATAAACTATTCAAAGCCAATTTTGAAAGTTAGAACATAAGCTTGAAAAGACAATTTATATCCACGAATGAAAAATATGTTTTTAACTATCCACATTTTGGAAAGGGTGGAAAACTAAAAGGTTTAGTATTACAAACATTTGGAATTTCATTTGTTGGAATAGAACACAAATGAAATAAACCTACATATTAACTTCAATTGACTTCAAAAATATATTTGGCAAAAATCAACCATGTTTTAAATTGTTGGTTAGTTTGTAAGATTTAAGATTCAACAATGACACCTTTTGGAATATTAAGAAATTCAACAAGAAGATTTTAAACTTGAAATGTGTGACCATCAAATGAATAATTGTTAAAGCACGATGTTGCATTCATTTGTGAAGTTAATTTTTAAAAAGTATGGTTGGATTATAACCAATCTTAACACAAATTTCTTGTTAACTTAATGAATTTTATAAGATTGTTTATGTATATGTGTATGCATGTTTGTTAATAAGCAATAACAAAACTAAACCAAACTTGAATGTAATATCCATTCTATAATGTTCCATATTTGATCTTTAATCTTATTAAACAAAACCAAATCATCATAAATTTCCATTTAAAAGTTTATAGGATCCCCAATAGTATTGCAAATACATTAAACACAACTACCACATGACAATATAACTCACATGAATTCCTTGATATAACATGAAACCCTCAAAGCACAAGTTGAAATGACATTATATTATTACTATGACAAGTTAGCCAAAATTTACAAAAGCTTCATCAAATGCCTTCTCTTGACTATAGCCTAACTTTTCATCCCATGGAGAAGGGCCTCATTTGGAGAAACAACTTAGCATTAAGGTGTTTTAGAGAGTGCATCACTTCCACTCAGGAAATGATACACATGCATGTTTGCCACTTGCCATGAAGAAAAAAGAACAAAAATCAACACTTCCAGTCATGTGCTCCAGTACTGATGATGATGTATGTGGCTCTTTGAAAGATCTCCAAGTTAGCTGTAAGCTCTACTTGTGTCAATTCCCACTGTGACTTTTTTACTTGGAGCTCTGGGAGTTTACATGCATGTCATGAGGAGGCCTTGCTAATTGTGAGCTTTTTGGGGGTTACAAGTTGCAAATTGTTGTTCTGTGCAAATTGTATTACCATTCTTGTATCTACCCATTTGCTGCATCTGGTTTTTGTTTTTCTTCCCCCCTCACTTAGTACCTAGTTTTTCTTTGGTGTACTCTTGAAGTTTTGTTTGCAGTTGCAGGGTGTATTGCTTGAAGTTTTGCTTGCCTTTTGCATGGTGAATTGCTTGGAGTTTTGGTTGCATTTGCATGGTGGATTGGTTGGAGTTTGGTTGGATTTACATCGTGGATTGTTAATTGTGGGATTTTTATGGGTGGTTGTTTTGTGGCAATTTTTGAAGTAATTTTTACTACCCATTTGCTTGAATCTTGTGGTTTTGGAGTTTTTGTCAAGGTTTGAATGGAGGATCCACGGACTGATATCGAGTATGTCGTGCGAGGGCTGGTGGAGAAGCCCACACTGAGGAGGCAGGCAGCAGTATTACGCAAGTACTTCACACCAGATGTGCAGTTCTACCACTTTTATATCAACACTAATGGAGGTTTGAGAGATTTGATTGCCATCTACCAATTTGCAGAGCTTGCAGTGAACTACCAGGGCGTCGTATTTCACAGGATACTCTATGATGACACCCAGAACAGTTTGGCCCTGGAAATGACAGTCGATACTCGACCCTGGTTGTCTCTGGGATCAATTGTGTCCTTGAAGTTCTTCACTCTCCTTCAGCTCGAAGACTGGCGAGTAGAGGTTGGTTTCATCATGACAAACTCCCATGCCATATAACCTAAGTTGGGTTTTTGAGGGCTTGGTCAACCAACCTCTTGAGCTTGAAGCTTTGGTTGACCAATCTCATTGGAGCTTGAGGTTGGTTGAGCTCCTGGAGCTTGAACCCCCAGAACTTGGTTTGTTTTTGTGAGTGTTGGGGAAAGTTTCAAGTGATTTGGTTGGTTTTTCTTTTCTTGGGGGTGTGCAGGGAGGGAAGACAGTGAAGAAAATCAAAGTGCAGAAGGACTACTTTCAGCGAGCGCCAACATTGCAGTTTATTCCCATCTTTGGTCGGATCTATGACTCGGACACCATCCGTTTTATCCTGGGATGGATGCTGGCCACTTTCTTTGAGTTTGCACGCACATTGTTTCTCATCTTCTGCCCTGCCACTCTTTGGCATGGGCTTATCGGTCTTTGGAGTCGAGAGATTGAGGCAGAAGAAGAGGATGCCAGAACTGTTTTGGCAGAAGGATTGAAGAGATGAAAGTAAAGTGTTGATTATCATTTGGGAAGGAAGAATAGGATGCCAGAACTTGGTTTTGGCAGAAGGATTCAAGAGATGAAAGAAAAGTGTCAATTATTTGGGAAGCATAGGATATGCCAGAACAGTTTTGGGAGAAGGATCAAAGAGATGAAAGAAAGTGTTAGTCTTTGGGAAGCATTTTGTTCTCAAGATATGGTCAGCAAGATCTTGAAACCACAGTCTACATCTGCACTACTATCCATGCAGCAAATCTCTTGAGGAAAAAATCTTTGAAGTTGATGAGCTTCTGAGATGTGTATCCACTTTGAGTTCCACTGGAGCTCCTCTGATATGCTAGGCTGAAATTGGAGCTGCAATTCAGGGACATTTTTGGTTTAGTGGATTGTTCCCTGCAACCCAGTGTACAGTTTTTCTCTGAATGAATGCTGAAGCGTCCATCTAGTTGGGAAGTTGGCCTTTCTTGAGACAAAGGATCAGCCTGCATGCACTGGCAGCAAACACATTGGCAATCATAAAATTTCTCCCTCAACACAGGGAGGCAGCTTACCCATAAGGTTCCACATAAAGTGCCTCCTCTCCCCTCAAGTTAATCACACCCACCCATTCATAAAAGCAAAATTCTATTGGTTCTTTATGCGGGATAAGGACCAAATGGGGCTGTTCTGTGCATTTGGGTCCAATGCTGGGTTCCTGTCTCACCATGTGGGGCTTTGTTCCCAGAACAGCCCCATTCAAGGTCATTACACTACACATAATTGTCTTAATCCAACATCCTGTATGTTGAACTGTTATTTACTTGGTAACATTGCTGCTGACCACGCCTCTATTCACTTAATTATGTTGCTACTTAGCACTTCAAATGTGTCCCAAAATGTGTCCCATAAAAATGGTTTGAGTTGCCTTTTCCATCGCTGTTGGGACTCAACTTAGCATCAGGCACTACTATGCACCCCCTGTAGCATGCATTACAGCTGTGAACCATCAAGGCAAAACAATATGTCCTACAACTCTGCCAGAGAAATGATTCACACACCCAACAACAGTGTTTGAGCTTTCACTAATATATCGACAGGATTGGAGAGAAAACTCCACAAGAACACGATCCATTTTGGTGATTCACCCTGTAGATTGGTGGGGGCAAAAGCTGAAAAGCAGTGGGACTACAGAGCATTTTTCACTAGCAAAGATTCCCTTCCAAAGAACTGACAAGCCAGGAATTTGTACCTGCCATGCATAACATCAGCAGCAGGAAGCTCCGATGGATTGCCAAAGGTACCAGATTTCTCAGAGAAGGTTGAGGCGGGTTGCATTCCATCCTGCAATTTCCCGATGAGCAGGTGCAGATCTGCTAAAGCAGAGCATTATACTGATGAATTTCTCACTTGTAAAATCAAGGGTTTGGTGAATTTAGTCAAGGGTCCCTTGTGCAGACATGAAATCCATGCCTTGCATCCAGTTCCATACTTAGAAAACCCACTCTAAGGGCCACATTCTGCCTCCTAGTGAGTCACTAGGCCCGTTCACAACAGAAAAAAATCTAGTGTACCTCAAAGAAAATGGGTATTTCTATTACACCCTAGAGGCAGTGGCAGCTTGCAAGGTTTGAAAGGCCTTGTAAGCACTCCCTCCAAAACCTACTATGCTGCCATGACAACATCCACCTCACCCATACATGTTTAAGCAATTGATGTCTGCTGTTACAACTGAGATTTGCCTTAGCTTTCATCACAAAATGCCTTGACCTCCGGTGTTCTGTGTGAAGAATCGCTAAGAAAAGTGGCTATGGATTAAAATCTGCATATTCTCATCTGTTTGCAAACACAGTTGGTCCACCACACCATGAAATCCTAAACCAAAAGATTCAACCATGTAAATAGAAGTTACAAAATGGATAAAAGAGAGACAGCTATACACCAAGACTGCTTTTATTTCTTACAGACCAACTCATTAATGGGTAGTCATGCTTTGTGGGACTCAACAAATCAGTTGAGACAGAGATTGAAGTTTCCTTTATGTAACCATCCAAACAACCCAACCCCATACATGTCTCAAACAAACATCTGTTTTGAACAATATCAACCCATCACCATATCTCTGATAAAGTCGCAGTGAAAATCTCCACAATATCAGATAGTCAGCACCCAGTGGAAAACCCTATTTGTTTGCTGGAGTGAAGTTCAATGAGATGCTATTCACACAGTGCCGGGCATCGGTTGGAGTTTTGAAGCCTTCGCCTCTAAAAACATGGCCCAAATGACCTCCACATGCTGTGCATGTAATTTCAGTGCGCCTGCCATCTGCATCCGGCTACAATCCAACCCGACACAACAATACAAGAGTCAATTGGAAGCATGCAACAAGTACAGATCCAATTGCACAAATACAAGAGCGTAAAACATGCAAATTGCCTACAAAATATCCACACAACAACCATAGAACAAAATAACCTGTGACCCAAAGACTGATAAGCAGATTATGCACAAACAAGGGCATTAAAATTTTGAAGAGCCTACAGTTTCTGTGATGGCACCAGGAAGGCCTTCAAAGAAAGCCGGCCAGCCACAGCCAGAATCAAACTTGGTTGTAGACTTGTACAATGGAGTTCCACATGCTGCACACTCATAGACTCCCTCATCATAGTGCTTGTTATACTCCCCTGTTCCTGCCCATCTGACATCCCCACAGCACATGGCCAATTTTACCTCTGGACAACAAGAACCTCAGTCACACAGAACTCAGAGAGACTTGATGAGAATTCAAAACCCTAAAAATAAAACAACAACAACAACAACGAGAAGGAAGAAGAAGCTTCCTCTAGCCAAGGCAGATTAACTTCTCCTGCCAAGGGTTTTTTGCAGGCTTATTCTACCATAAACTCAAGCAGTGTTTCTCAGACTACTAGCAAGAGGAGGAGAACAAAATACTCCATTTGTTCAACAGTAAGAAGTTATGTACTCACTCTGTGCCCTTCTCACGAAGAATACGGAACTGCTCAGGGTTAAGAACCGTTCTCCATTCTTCCTCCGATTTCTGCACTTTTGTGCCGCCCGCGGGAGGAGTAGATGCCATGGTTCTGACGAGTCGGCAACGCTGCTGGGCGCAAACCTTGTTGCCACCCCGAGCGGAGAAGCGCAAGGAATTGGCGACGAGGCAAAGAGGAGGAGGGAGTTGATGAGGATGATGATGATGATGATGAACAGCAGCAGCAACAGCTACAGCAACAGGAGCTTTGGGTATTGCGAGGCTTAAAGACTTGATCATTTCGTTCTCAAAGGCGAATTGCAAGAAGAAAGATTGCGTGCACTGAAAGAACTCTTTGTTTTGTTTTTTGCTTTTTGTTTTTTTTAGCTTTTTCTTCTTGGGTTTTGGGAAGAGAGGAGGAGAGGCTAGAGAAAGAGAGAGAGAGAGAGAGAAGAAGCGAAAAACAAAAGAAGAGAAAATGCATGTAGTCCACATTTGCCTCAGGAGCCAGAAAAGTGCGCTTAGGATGATGAGCAACAAAAGTGTCACTAGGAGATGAGAATATTCCAGTGTTGGGTGGCTTTTTTTTTTCAAAAGCTTTTTATGAAGAACATTAATGGATTAATGTTTGGCAACATCCACGTTTTTATGTTCCGCATTAGACACATTTCTATGTTGTAACAGTGGAGCTATGGGAAATTTTCCAGAGCTTCTCAGAGCAGCTCTGTCAACTTCCATTTGTGTCAACGCCATCCCCTCTTGAAAGTCCTCACAAGCAGCTCTTTCTTTTTTTAAACTCCCTTGAACTTGCAAAATAGACAACAGATGGTGATCGCTTAAGGGTTAGACGCAAGATCCTCATAGACAACAGATTGTGACCGCTTAAGGGTTAAACGCAAGATCCTCAGTGTTTGTAGCATTCGTCTTTGCCAGTGCCACATCCAATAGACTAGCAATCTTAACAACTTCCTCCAATTCTTTAGCATCATTCTTAAGCATCACATACAAAGCTGCATATGCTTCTTTTTTTTCAGTCAACTGAGACCTTTCTGACATTCTGTATTCGACATCTCCAGTAGGTGCATCCAGTCTCGTATGGCAAGTGTTCCAAGAAATTTTGTAGTGGCGGCAGTCTCACCGTCCTCTCCCACAGAATTTATTGCTTCCACATCCATGGCCTGCACAAATTTGTGGAACTCCATCTCTTTGATGTAAAATCAAAAGTTGCTTGTGTTGCCGAAGTGGGAGGTGGTAGCGGGTCTGCATATCCAAGTGTGCCCAGCTCCGGTAGCCAGTTAGGTACCATGAGACAAGCTCTGCCAAACCCCACAAGTTGAGAACTTTCCACATAGCTAAGTACAAAATACACTCATTTCTTGAAACATGGAGCCATCTCCTCTTATTGATGCATTGTTAAAAAAACTAGTTTGAACCCCGTGCCTAATGCACAGGTGTGTGTGTATTTGACGGTACATATTACAAAATTGTTGCTGATATTGATATCAAAATCTTGAGGGTGCCCCCCCTGGGGCCAGGCATGCCTTTCGTAGACAGCAACACATGCGCAGAGGGGGGGAGGTTTATTTATTTCTGCCAGGGTTTTCTTCCCTGTTTGATGCCCATCCATGGATGGATGGATAGATGGACGGGTCACGTGAAAAAGCTTCATGAAAAACAACCACGACGTCTTTATTTTTTTCTCTTGTAAAAAAAACTTAATTCATAAGATGATAGGATCTCTTGCCATATGGATCCTAGTTTCTTCATGACAGAAATATAAATCCTTTTTGATCAATTGAAATTGATCATTTTAATATTTTTTAAAATTTGTAAACAATCAAAGAAAAGAAATTTATATTAAGTATGATGCTTTATTGTCCAAGTATATGGATACCATATACTTTTGAAGATTAAAAAAAATCACTATTGAATTTTAACTTGTGTTTTTACACAATTTGTGTATTGTGTAAAAGTTATGACTATGACATATTTTTGTATGAGGTTTTTGTCAAAAATGTAACTCATTTGGCTACACATAACCAATAGCAACTCTTCTTCTTCTTTAATATGCATCTTGAAAATTTAATTACCAAAAATATAAAACAGACTATTCACACAAATTATGGTAGTCTTTGATTAATATTGAATTAAGTCCATGAACCAATCAATGCCTCCTAGTTATACTATCCAATTAGCTTGTTGACGAGTCATAATATTACCATAACATAAAATACATATGAGAAGTCCAAAATGGAACATACGAAGAAATGGAGATGTAATCAATTATCGTCAAACATAATTTCCCTTTTGCCTATAACAAAGTTTTTTGCATGGTTTGTAAACAAAGTTGACTTCACCTAATCCCAACACACAAGAACCACGAACAAAATGTTAGTAGGTAGTGAGGAATACCATATGTCCACAACCATTTTGACTTGTTATTGATGTTTTACAAACTTGTAAAGTATTTACATCCATAGCCAAATAATAGAAAAACCATCAAAAAGTTTAATGATCCAATCATTTTTTTAATATTTAGTCCATTTGGCTGACACAAAAATCACATCCCCAACCCATAACATTGTTATTTATTCATTGTTGGACAATTTGGTTAGCAACAATGTTGCAACCTTAACATTGGGCTTGTGACCAAAGCAAGTGCTTACAAAGGTGTAGGACAAGAAGCTCGAGAGTCACATGCTCTTGGGAGTGCAGGAGAGTGTGAAGGAATGAACCCCACACTCCCAAGTGAGCTCCCACTTTGGGAGTTGGAGTCTCAATGGATTCCTGAATTTTCAAAGGGTGATTGTAAAGGTTAAATTCATTAGATTGAAATTTTTTTTATATCATTGAATTTTTTTTGTAATGTAGATAATTGGGCTCACATGACCCATTTGGATACTTAAAACACAAGTTATGGCCAAAAGAAAGGTTGGGAGTTAATTTGCCAATTTGATTCTCGACCATTAAAAGTTGAGAATCGCCCTGATTTATTTACATGCATGTGGTGTGTCACATATTATTGGAAAGATCTCGACAAAAAATACAATTTTGCTTAGACCTCACTTCAATTGTAGGTTTGCACACAAAATTATGGGCCCCCAAAATTGCAAGAGTCTCAATTCAAGGAATTTCGGGACTCCAACTTGGGAATTCTAGGACAAAATGACATTTGAGTGTTGGCCATGTGGCCAAGCACAAAAAATACTTATATAGAGAATACTATAAGGGGGAAGGTGGTGGTTTGCCCCAAGTCCAAACTATGGTGAATATTGTTAATCCGTGTTAGTTTGTGGTTTGTCCATGCACCAAAAATGCTCCAATTATGCACTAACCAACTTGTTATTTGGTTTGTGTAGGTCCGTGTGAATAATTGACCGGCTTACCATTTGTTTTAGTCCCATCTCGAAGCTCTAACACACCCATTTACCCTTGAAGTGTTATGAGCCAGGGAGCGCACTCCAACTCTTTTTCCTTCCATTGTTTTCACCCTTTAGATTCATAATTGAGTCCATCAAGGAGTTGGGGGTGCGTTAAACAATGTGTGAAACTAGCAAAATATCACTAATATCTATATATTTGGGTACCACAACCATTTACCTTATAAAACAATCTTTACATACCAAGTTTTTTCCTAAATACCCACACAATGTAACAAAGGCTATCAAATGCAATGCACTTCCAACCCCCTTTGTTTCCAAAAAAAACTTGTGCCTATTTTATTGATCCTTCCAAAGGTGCACAATGTTTATATTTTTTTATATATGTTGAAGATTTTTGTTCTAATTCCACACATAGGTATTATACATTTTGGTTTTTAAAAAAAATCTAATTCTAGTTTTTGAACTACTTTTAAAACATTAAACCCAATTTTGATTGGGTTCTTATATTAAGCAAAATCAAAAGTGATGATGTTATCCCACTAATTTGTTGATTAGATGCCCACCATTAAAATATTTTCATTTTTCAATGCATTTTTGAGTACCTAACAAGATGAAAAAAATTCATTTTCAACAAATTTCATAATTCGTAAAGCACTAGCAATTATTTTTGCTTTTTTTTTTTTAGGTTACTCCCTAGCTTGAATATGTCATATTTGACTTTCTTTGACTTACTTAAGATTTACCTTTGTTTTATTAGATTTTCCAATTTTCAAAAGGCCCAATACAACTTGTATTGGGCCTTCTGAATTTCAAAACATCCAATTTTATGATTAGTTATTTCAAAAAACAAGAAAAATATATTATTGTTTTGTATAGTGGAAGGTCTTGCTATGGGGGCCTTCCAAATTTTCAACCTTCCTTGACCTATTGGCCTCAAGGATTTCAAATCCATAAGGCCCCCATGATTGGACCTTCTTTTATACGAAATGACATGAAAATGTTCCACTTTTCAAATGATTTCAAAGTTCAAGCAAGTAAAGCATTGGATTTATTTTTTAAAGTGTATTTTCGATATACGAGAATGTTTTACTATGTGAGCCTTCTAGATTTTTGACCTCCCTAGCAAGACTGGCCTTAAAGTGTAAGAGGTTTGTTATGCAAGCCTAAAGGCTAATAAGGTCTTGTTAGGGAGGTCAAAATTCCAAAAGGCCCACATAGTAGGAATTTCCCCTTCATAAAGACCTATCATCTTTTTCTCATTCATTTAAAAATATCTTTATCTTTATTTTTATTTTAAATTATAATTTTTTTTCAATTTATAGGAATTATTTTACAACTTGGACATGCACCATACAATGCAAATTTCACCATTTCTTCAATACAAAATAAAATTTTAACAAAACATAATTAAATTTATTTTATTTTTCAAAAATGATAAAATTTACAACATATACCAAAAAAAAAGTTAACAAAGCGAAGTGTGAATCTCATATCATATTTGTATTAATTCTACTTTTGCGAATCAAGAAAAGATTATGAACATTGCTTCTATTGTCATTTTTATGGATTAGAGAAAAGACCATTATATAGATATTAAAATTTGTGAAGATGAAGATGATTGTGTTTTTCCTTTATGTGTTTTTGAAGTGAAGTGTTTGTTTTTTATGTGTTCATGAATATGATGACTATGTTGTTCCATTGTATAGGTGTTAGAATCAAGTGGATTTGCCAAGCTTGAAAAAACTTTGTGGAATAACTTATTTGAAAAATGAGTTTCCCAAGTATAAGGACATGTTGGATGCCATTTTTACTCTTCAATTGTTGCCTAAAACTATTAGTGTCAACACTGCTTCTAGCCACATTTTCAGCCTCCTTTACAATTGCCCTATTACTATCACATATGTCGTGGATTCAAAATCAATTCATGTTTTAGCATCACCATGAGTAGTTTAGATTTTGATTGTAGGCATATGTGGACTCTTATTTAAGTTATTGATACTATATTTTCATTGTGCAAGTCTTCTTGCTTGTTGTAAAACATAATAAAGGTTTTGGAGGAGAATGTGGATATGATGAGAAATCAAGGACAAATTTAGATTTCATGAGGATATTTAGGGTTTGGGGTGGGATTGTTGAAAGAATAGTAATGTGAGGGGGTGGGGAATTTTTATAAGATTTTGTTGATGCTTGATGGGAGGCTAATTCCTTCGTGGATTTATTAGATTTGAGATTTTGTTTATAACAAAAGCTTTTACTTGTTGGATTTTGAATTGGGTGAGTGTTTAAGAATATTGGGTTTTTATTTTTATGAAGAACTTTTTCTTGTGGGGATTTTGAGTTCGGTGAATGTTTAAAGATATGGGATTTTTGTTTCTAGCAAGAACTTTTTTTTGTTGGGATTTTGATTGGGTGAGTGAAATCCAAACAAAAGAATAATGAAAGTTTAATCCACATTTCCTTCCTATGTAAACCCTATTTACGCAAGTGCATTCAAAATTATTAGGATAAAAAAAAACATATTCGTAGCTTTGCTAGAACTAATAACCCCAATATTCCAAACAACAATGGCAAAACCATCATACGCAAGATGAACAACAAATCCCACACAAACAAAAACAATTATAAAGGCATCATCAACAATTCCATCTTGTCCAAAATGAAAAGCCTTTTGCGTTAAACTCTTGAATCAATACAAAGAAAAGTTTATAAAAATATAAAAATAAGAACCAAATAGATGAGAATGACATCAAAATCTTCAAATCTTTCAACCATTATATTATGGTTTCAATGTCCAACTCATACTTACAATAAACAAATTCAACAAATTGTTGACTATATCACAAAAATAAAATAAGAATCCAATTATAGATTCTATAATGATATGGTATGATGTATGAACCTCATGTGCATTTTCCATTTCCTTTTGGATTCCTAATGGCAAGTGTAATGGATTCTAAAACATTTGACAAGTAGTTTTAACATTTTGTATCCAAGTTTGGCCAATGTAAGTTATAAATGGGATAAATTTTTTGTTAAACAAGTTAAAAAAACACATACTCGAACAAAAATGGAAAATAATTTTGCTCTTCTCATAGGCTTTTCACTAAATGCTTCTTCATAACATAACAAATGACCATTTTGTAGTTCACCATTATCATGTTAGTGTTTATCAATTTGGTTATACTTACATACAAAACAATGCACATAACCAATTCAAAGTGAAATTGAAAGAAAAACATTAACAAAAATTTCCTTTTAAAAAAAATCAAACAAAACACACAATTGATCAAAACTAAAGGTTAAAAAATTTACTTGTTTTAAGAAATGGGATCCATATGACTCATTACCTCCATCCCATACTCCCAAGGAACAATCATCTTTTCCATTTGAATGATTTTAGTACTTTGGCCAATCTTGTTGGACAAGATTTTTTTTTTTTACTAAATTAACAAAATTTGGTATCAACTTGTCAATAATTAGTCATAACTAATTGCATTGCATTACAAACATAATAAACCATACCCAATCTATGAGTCTCCAGTTATATTTAAGGTGTAAAAATATAAGATGTGGCTTGAGTTTGTCATTAGGCCAAACAACATAGTGGTGTTGAACAATCTCCTTGTAAATCTCAATAACATTAGTTATTGAGCAATACATATCAAGGTGATGTTAATCTATAGAACGACGGGTAATATCTATTTGCTAGTTCTTAGAGACTCCTTAGCAAAATCTCAAAATAACATTAGTAGGCAATGAAAGCAAAGTGAATTCATCAAAATCCACACCACAAAGTTCAAAACACCCCCTTATTAAAAAAATTGCATGCAAAAAAATTGAATCTACTATTTAAACCAAATGGAGATGTTGAGTGGGACATTGCTTGTGTTGGCATCTTGCATTCCTCCCAATGGACAACACGTCAATTTTTTTCACAAACTTACCAAAGATTAGCTATTGAAGTTCTCATAAATTTTTCATCACTAACAAACTTAATTAACATGATGATACTTCATATTCCAAAAAATATATTAAAGGGGACAATAGTTTTCTTACCTAATTCAACCATTTTTTGTTGCTATCTTTTTTTAAAAATATTTCGATACCTCATACATGAGAGATTGGATGTTGTAAAGAAAAAATCAAAAAACACAAAAAGTAGATATTACAAAGCACAAACAATCATTGAAAAAACATAAAATAAAACACATAATAATAGAAATATCAAACTTAGATCATGCAAAATAAAACCTAGACTTTAAACCTTAAACCCCCAACTCGTGTTGCAAAACCAAGAATTCCAAAAAAATGAAAAAATGAAATAAAAATAAAAATTGGAGGATATAAGTTGCCATCTTTTTTTGTAGATTGCAAAATAGAAAATGATAGCACATCAACAAGATCTTTGACAAAATCTTCATCTTTAAATAGATCAGCAATGGATTTTTTTGTGTTAAAGCACAATCTTTCCATTGATCAAAAGCATATTTTGCCCAAAACTTCACATGTTTATTCACTTTTGACCTCATTTATTAACATTGTCCATGTTATTACCATCAATATCAAGGAAACAAGATTTTGGAACTAACTCCCTATCAAGATACTCATAGTTAATCCATTCAACAACCTCAGATTTAGAAGGAATAACCTAAAAACTAGGAGGAATAAAATAATTAGATGTAAAAGCAATTATAACATCAAAATTTGAATGAACAAGAAGATAAGGTATATGAGAAATAACCTCATAGGTGGGATGAATAATATATCAATTAGATGCAAAACCATCAGAGAAAATATCAAATTCATCAAGTTGTAAAGAGATGGAAGGGTTGAATAAATGACCAAAAAAATTAGCATGTGTTTCAAGATGCAATTGAACAAAATTAGGACGAGGTTTAACAACAAACAACTTAAAAACGAATTCATGATTTTCAACACTTTTAATGCACTACACATAAATTTTAGATTCATCTATGGATCATATTAATTCATCAAAAACATTAGAAGACACTGATGGTACAATAGATGGTTTAGAAAGAGAAAAAATGGAAGGTTGGAGGTCAAACAATTCATTAGGCAAAAAAGCTAATGTAAGCAAGGTGTCTTTTAAGATTCTAATAACATCTTTAGAACATTAATCATTATAAATCTTTTTGACAACTATTCTATCAACACTAAACATTGTAGAAAGAAAAATGGAATAGGGAAAAACACAACAAAAGAAAATAAAAAGAAGAAACAATATTTTACATGATTCAATTAGCAATTGTAACCACATAAACACTTGCATAATTTTTTTCACAAAACATAAACATCACAAAAAAACAAAATACACACATGAAACAAACAAAAAATTAAGAGAAATAGATGAAAACAACTTGAATAAGAAAGAAAAAAAATGTAGGGGAAAAAGTTGGGAATGAAAGAATGGAGCAACTATAAGTTGTAAAAATGGATGCAACAAGGAAAAGAAATTGAAAATAGAAACATAAAGAAATGTGCAAAGGTGGAATTCATTAAAATAAATGTGTCATTGAAGAATAAATACACATCAACATGGAAAGCCAAGGAGGAATTTAACCGATAAAAAAAGAGTAAAACACAAAACAAAACAAAATAAGGTGATGAAAAATTTAAAACACATTGGAAGGAAAAATATTAATAGAAGCAAAATTCACCAATGTGTCATCAACATGTAAAGACATAGAAAATAGAAAAAGAACAGTGTAAAACAAGACAAGCAAAAACATCAATGCACAAAGACATAAAGAACATAAGAAAAACCATAAAAACAACAAAACAATCTAGAAACATCATTACACAAAGATATAAGGAATAAAGTAAGAACCATGCAAAACAACAAAATAAGTCAAAAAACATCGACACACATAGACACAAAAAATAGAAGACTCGTGCATAACAACAAAATAAATGGGGAACATTGATGCACAAAAACACAATTTAAATATAAGAAAAACCACACAAAACAACAAAACAAGCAAAGAAGATTGACACACAAAAACACAAAGAATAGAAGAAGAATCGTGCAAAAAAACAAAATAAGCAAAGAACATTGACACATATAATCTAAGAAAACAAAGGAAGAACCACACAAAACAACAAAACAATTGGAAAATGTAACAAAAATATGGAAGCTGATGAAACCCTAACATGCAAAAAACAAAAAAGGAAAAGCTTGTACTATCTACTTTAGCATTCATTTTAGGTATAGGTAGATTAGAAGTGGCAAAAAACAATTGTAAAAAGGTGTAAAAAGATGGAAAAAAATTACAATGTTTTGCGCATGGGATAGGTCTACTTGTAGACCATTTTCTTATACCAAACCTAACATACAATGGAAAATGTACACTACCTTCCATTAGGTGGCGATGAGTTTTTTTAAGGCTTATTCCAAAGTGTATTCATTTTTGGATCATAAATTCACATTTCAATTATTTTTATTTATTTATGGTTTTCAAATTGACATTGACAACACCAAAAATAGATTTAATAAATGGTTGTTTATCCTACCTAGGAATCACTTGTTAAATGCTTAAATAGGACATGGAAGTTGATTACAAGATGGGAATATTTCATATTTTAGATGGTAGAGTTTGGAGTACCCAATGAGATGACAATATTCCACTTCATAATGCATTTTAGAATTCAAAATATGTAAGAAGCTGACATCATTTCACTTTCAAGTGCATTTCAATGTTTGGTAGTTAATTTGGAGAGTATTTTCACTCACAAGCCTTATTTGGGGTTCTACGAATAGCATAGTTATGACATTCTTGGTGAGGGAATGTTATGGAAGCCCAAAAAAACACGAAAATTCATTAAAATTCGTTAAAATTCGCACCAAAGAATGTTTTGACAAGGTGCTAAATGAACAATTTTAAAGAATTTTAATGTGCAAAATAAAGAATCTCATCACTAGGACGAATAGGTCCAAACAACATTTAACAAACCAATGTGTTCACGTTGCATTTAAAACTATTGTCCTTTTTGGGGTTGTTTTGCCAAAAAAACATGTTTTCATAGAGAGGAATTTTCAAATGAAATATTTTGAAAATTTCTATTTATTGTACTTATAGTTGCCCCAATATGTCATATGTTTTTTTACAATCAATTTTGAATAAATATGAATTTTTGAAAATGCACAAATTTTTGTTAGATTTTGTGTTTTGTCTTGAAAAAATGTCACAATTTCAAATAATACCAAAACATGTTAATATTTTCAAGTTTAATATTTTAATATTATAAGCTACAACTTTTCTTTAAACAACATTTATATTGCATTATATTTACATATCGTAAAATATTCATGAACTTTTTAAAAACCTTAAATTTTGATAAACATATGTATTTTTTAAAAATGACAATTTGCGTGTTTTTAGATGTGTCTAATAGCACCCTATTACAACAAAAAATTGAAGTTGAAATTAATTGTATTATGAAAATTAAGGGGCCCTTTATGAAAGTAATGTTATTGAATGAAGATGTTGAACATCCTTTGTTTAAACCAAAATTTGAGATTGGAAGATTTTTTAACTCATTTGAAATTTTCCAATATCCATATTATTCAATAAAAACAACTTTCCATGATTCACATGCCATTGAAGTGGCACCACATTGACAAATGTAACAAGAATTATAAAAACATTGACATTTTGACATCAATTTTCACTCGCTTGAGCTCACCGCACTCAAATATTTAGGATATGATCCCATTTATTCTACACCTTTTAAGTTATTTCATGAATCATGATTATGATAGTAGTTTTTCATTTTGCAAAAAATTAATTTCAGGATTTACATGCTTTTACTTAACATTCAAACATAAATGAACATGATGCTTCAAATCATTTTTCATTTGTTTTGAAAATCAAAAGTTATGTGGCTCCTTATTTGTGACATGATTCAAAAACCTGTTCAATTCCAATGGAATCATGAATTCAAGCCTTTTGTAGGCATTTTCCTACAAGTTTTATATGTTTTTTCATGACCTTTTCAAGGTGGTTTTGAATCTTCAAATTAAATTTTCATTTGGATTCTTCTAGAACAAGTTTTGTGTATTCTTGATTTTTTATTTTATGTGTTTCAGCTAGGTTTTGTATTTTTTGTATTTTTTTTTTTGGTATTCTCATGTGTTTTGCTTTCATTTATTTTGTTTCTTAATTGTTTGTGGAACATGTTTTGAAATTGTTTCAAGGAAACAAAATTTGTAAAAAATGAACTTTAAATTCAAAAGTCAAATGACATTTTTGTTTTAACATTATATCTTTTTATTTGCTACCTAGGGTTCAAGAAGCCATTAGTTTGATAAAATTTGCTTCTTAAAAGTGTTTAAAAAAAATCTTGTGAGTTTTTTTATTGTGTTTTCAAGTCAATTGTAAATCTTCAATTGGTTTTGCATTTGGACTCTTTTACAAGATGTTTTGGGTACTTTTGTTTTGCCATTTTGTGAGTTTTCGGGTTTTTCATTTTTCGTGTTTATTTTGAATTTTTCTCTACGTTTTCTTACATTTTTTTTTGTTTCTTAGAACGAGTTTTGAAATCGCTTCCAAAAGGTAACAAATCCTGTGATAAATAGACTTTGGATTTAAAAGTTGATGATTTTTTTATTTCAAACATGCATCTTCAATCTTCCTTTGATTTTTATCTTTCTAAATGGGATTTAGCAAGATGTTTTTGCAACATTTATGATTATTTTCATTTTTGGATGATTGCAACAAAAGGCTTTAGAGCTTGTAAGATCGTGGACTCGACAACCCAAAAAATATGACTTGGATAAAGGTTGCTAAGTAAAAAAATCAAAAATCACAAGGGAGAGGATAGTCTTCAAGGATTACCCTTGGGAAGGCAACCTTGCCTTCCAACACGAAATTTAAAAATCAAAATAAAAACAAAAAGAACACTAGAATTTCTAGCTATCTATGGGAAGGGTAGGAAGGTACTTAACTACCTTCCAACTCAAGTAGTTTTACCTTTGACAATGGTTGGTCCAATAGACTAGTACCTTCCAAAGCTTGTGTGCCCTATCTTGTTAAGTGGTTGCTTTTCATTAAACAATTTATAGATTATTTTTACCGTCTTATACTACTTCCTAGCAAGCTACAATAATTCAGAAAGCAAAATCTAAATATAAGAAAAATAGGTAGAATACATTAATATAATAACTACAATATTTTTTTACATCAAATTACAATAAACTACCAACATTCCAATATGAAAATAAGGCACAAGAAAAAAATAAAATTTAAGACACAACAAATCTCTCAACCTTCACACATCTTCTTATAATATATATTTTTCCTCATATAAGATCTTTCTCCTTCATTCTTCTTACAACCCTCCATACAAAAACGATATTTAAATACTTTTCCAAATCCTTCTTTTTCCATAAAACACATAAGGTCCATATTCCACTTGCAAAAATAGGTCTTTTATCCTCATCCTTACACAAATCCCTCCTAAATGAATGACAAAAAATAACCAATCACCCATTTCCATGGGCTAACTAACCTAATGGGCTTCATCCTCAAAATCAACTAGAAGATGGTAAATAATCTACCACTAATAACTATTTACTTACTAGGAGGTCCATAAGAATAGCTAGTCCAAACATATTTTCTATTATTTACACAACCCTTTAAACTTTTTAGCTAAGTGCCTTTTCTTGCACCTTTGTGATGTTTTACAAAATTTTCAATGGCCTTGCTAGGGCATAACCTTGAAGAAACTAGTGATGTGGATACAGGTATGGATTCTTTTATTGAATTTCAACAAAGTTATTGATGTTTCTTGGGCTTCAAGACAAGCCTAAAATGTTTCTTGAGATTATAGCTACTTTAATGAAAAGAATTCAAACTTGGAACAATTTAAAAGCTTGAAACATTTTTTAATCAATTTTCCTTTCATGGACACCCCAAAATCACTAGCCAATTTACAAACATTTGTTGTTATTTTTATTCGATCCATAAGGAACTTAAATAGATTATCAATTTAATTTAACCTTTGTAATCAACAATTAATCTATTGGAACCCATTTTATTGACCTATAAAGCAAGTAAGAGTAAAGTTAGTTTAAATTCAAATTCACCTTCCATAGGAACTTCAAACATATATTTTTTAATTAAGTAATCTTGCTTAACTTTTAGAGTCTTTGTTTTTGGAACCTTAATCTTTTGATATTTAGGGTGATGTTGCTAATTGAGTGAAATGCATAGTCATTGGGTGATGTTTTGGTGATACCCTTCACACAAAGATGTTATTGATTGTATGCATTTTCACTTTTCAAGAATTTTCCCAATCTTTCAAACTCCTTCTTTGAAGTTTTTTTTGAAATGATTTTGCAAAATAGGTAGCACCATTGAAACACAAAAAAATCTTTCATTCACACAAATATCAAGGTACAATTATCAAATATGAATGATTTGTTTTGTAATTTGTTCAATTTCACTATTTTAATAAGTTGCATAGGAGCAATTCTTGAAATGGAAGATCTTGATTCTTTGTCACGGACGTGACAGTGTGAAACCAACTTTCCAACATTGGAGTTTCCAATAATATCTTAGCATTGGAATTTACAACAATATCTTAGCATTGGAGTTTCCAATAGTATCTAGCATTGGAGTTTCCAATAATATCTTAGCATTGGAATTTCCAATAGTATCTAGCATTGGAGTTTCCAATAATATCTTAGCATTGGAGTTTCCAATAGTATCTAGCATTGGAGTTTCCAATAATATCTTAGCATTGGAATTTCCAATAGTATCTAGCATTGGAGTTTCCAATAATATCTTAGCATTGGAGTTTCCAATAGTATCTAGCATTGGAGTTTCCAATAATATCTTAGCATTGGAGTTTCCAATAGTATTTTAGTATAAATAGAGGACCTTGAGACTTTGTCCCTCACTCTCGTCAACACTAGTTGTATTTGCTCTTCCAATATCAATACTACTTCCAGCTTTCTTTCTTTCTTTGAGTGTTATTGATTCTAGTTTTGAAGCTTCAAATGCTATTCCCAGTTTTGGTGTGAGTTGTTGTGTTATTAGTTCTAGTTCCTAAGCTTCTAGTGTTATTTCCAGTTTTTTGTGTGAGTTGTTGTGTTATTAGTTATAGTTCCTAAGCTTCTAGTGTTATTTCCAGTTTTTGTGTGAGTTGCTGTCCGCAACATTCTTACATCAAAAAACTTATGAGACCCATCATTACAATCAAGGTCTTGGGCATCACTACATTCAACTACCAAAATGCATTTAAATTCATATTCTAAACAAGGATTTAGTTACAAAGATTCATTTGAATCCTTATTTTGGACAAGGATGACGACATTTGTGTCATTATGTTTTAATGCACCCTATTATGGTTCACCAAATCAATGTCATAAATGTTGCGGCATAAGCATGTTGAAGTAGGCTAAAAAAAGTATTTGAATAATGTAGAAAAATAAAATTGTCAACTTTGGAGGTTAAAAAGTAGGACAAAATTTTCAAAAATTAGTATGTAAATTACATGAGCATATGTAGTAAGACATGAAAAAGTTTTTCAAATCTTAAGATGTGTTTAATTTTTTTCCAACATATTTTCACCCATTTTTTTTTGATTTGGTGATATTGTTTCATTTTGCACAAAGTAGACATACGGTATAATCATAACCTTTCATTTTTGAAATTCATTCTTACGGCTCCTTCAAAAAAATGTTTAAAACATGTTTTATCATGTTACAAACACAAAATGCATTTAATTCAAATTGAAAAGTAAATTTTTAGCGATTTAGACCTATGTAAAGAAAAACTTAATTTTGAAAGGTTTAACATTGTCATAATTGAAATATTCAAGTTTCAGAAAATGTATATCAATATGCATGATGGTTCAAACATTAATAACACATCATTTGAAAAGTTTGATTTGAAAGAAATATAAGATATAAACTTGCAATGAATAAATAAAACCATTTTGAGTAATAATATAAATAAGGGATTATCATGTATGATTTATTTAATATGGATAGTACACACCAAAATTTAAAACATTGGTAAAAGTCTTAAAATTCAAAAATTCAAAATCTATTTTTCATTTATTTTTACTTTTTTCAACAATGATCACCAATTGGCCTACTTTAGCATGCTTGTGCCTATTGTCACTTTGGCCATTAGCTAAGTCATGCCCCATCTTTCACCCACCTTTCATGATTCAAAGGAATAAAACATTTATTAATACCGCCTCTTAGGGCCCAACAAGTTCCAACTTCCTATGAAAAAATTAGCTTGTTGTGAAAAATTTAGAAATTGAAGAATAAATGATAAAGTCTAATAGCTTGGGATTGGGAGTCCCAACAACAGAACTATTACAAGAATTGAAGGTGGTAAATTACGTTTTTGAAAATTCCAAAGATAAAATTTTGCTTGAAAATAATACAAAAATGACACAAAAGATTGAAAATTTTATCATTATAAGCACTACTACTCCTATTGCCATTTTGTCTATTGCTCATTGACTGTTGCTTGTGATGTTACAATGTTGCAACAATATTTCCAATGTTATAGAAGATCATTTACTATGTTACAACTTGGATTTAACATAGCAAAATGTAGTTTACCCCCCTACAACCATAGATCTAAAGAGTAAAACAATATTATTTCCTATTACACTTCATGAATAAATAAATAAATAATGTACAAATTGACACATTGATTTGGCACCCCATTTAGTTGTGACATTATAGAAGATTTAACAACTTCTGAACATGATATGTTGTAATGAGACTAACATGTGAATCAAAACTAATCGAAAGAAAATATAAACTTTTATTAAGTGCCATTTTAAGAAGGCAACTTTCAAACAAACAACATAATTGCAAGATGCTCCAAATGATGAAGGAACTAGTTAGGCCTTCTTATATGCTTCCTAGGTTTGATTACAATGCCTTGACATGCGTATTTGATGGTTTAAGTTGAAACTATTTATTGTTAGACACATGGGACTAGTGACCATGAGAGGATAAATCTTGCTAATCAAAGTCTCTATTTAAGGTGTAATAAACACATACTATAGTTTTTAAATATGAAGAGATTTGGGAATTTGGGGGTGTACATTTTTGTAAATTTTTTGCTCATCTCCTTTTTCTATACATTTTTCCCCTTTGCAATTGTGTACAATATAGGTTAATCTTGGCATTCTTTCTCATTTAAGGTTAGAAAATGTACTTGTATCCCAAACAATGAGAATGCAATCAATTTCACCAAAAATGAAGAAAATTACATAACATTATGATGGTATTACAAATATCCTTCCCATGGTAGATTAAAATTTGTAATCAACATGATTATGTTGCGAATGCCCTTGAGTTTTCAATTGGAGTAAAATGCCAATGCAAACACTTTTGAGTATTCATATTAGAGTTTGTAATCAAAATGAAGCTGTTGCATTAGCCCATGGGTTTTTCGATTAAAGTTTCTTGTATTGCAAATACCACTACTAGTTTTTTGATCATGTTGGTAAAACAATGGAGGTGTTGCACTCCTTTAAGGATTTTGCCATTGTTGATTGAAGTTTGCAATTGATATGAAGATATTGAAGTCAACTTGCCACATTGTTATTTACAATCAAAGTTTTCAAAACAATGGAGGTATATTGCATTTTGTGAGGTACCTTTGAGGCTTTAAGACTCTCCTTATATGATGGCTAATAGTTTTGGAATGAACCCCAAACACATAATATTGCAATTATGTGTTTGTTTGTGCACCTAATGTAATACCTAATGCAATTGAGGTTAACCTTTCATCATAGTTGGAGGGTTAAAAGGTACCGATGAAAAAGAAAACCTATCCAACTAACATCCATTCAAATTGGTGCATTTGTGGGTGCTAGTTCACTTTTTGGCCACCTTGCATCAGGTTGAATGAATGTTGAATGAATGAATGAATGAATTGTGGCCTTGAATCAATGAATGAATGTTCACAAAGACTCATTCATTTTGGCTGGAGGGTTCCACAATCATGCACAGGCTTCTTCATGCACTTGTCATCCACGAAGGCGGAAGCTGGACACTACCATAAATCCATAATCTGTGGATGTCGATGGATGAATACAGTTATCCGTTTGCGGCCTGCCCGCCGGGGATGCATGCAACTGCGACTGCTCTGCGCGTGCTCTCTCCCTCGCGTCTCTCGCTTTCCCCGGGCGCAGTGTTTTCTGATTTCTCTTGCCATAATCGAGCTTTGTTTCTTGCCTTCAGAACACACCGTATTTTGATTTTTTGTTGTTGTTGTTGTTTTTGTTTTTTAAAATTTTTTGGCGAGAGTTCATAAGCTTGGAGCTTCGATTTAGACGTTGTTTTTGTGTTGTTTGTTCGACTTCTCGGCCGGCCGGCCGGCCAGGTTTTTGGATCCGTGGCTTTCTCTCTGTCGGCTGCAATGACATCTTCGCTCAACATGGCGTCTTCCTTGACGACGGCTTCTTCTGTTGCCTTGGCGGTTAGTGCTGCGACGTTGTCACAGGCGGATTCTTCTTCTTCTTCTTCTTCGTCCTCCCAGTTGCTGTCAATAAGATCAACTGCTGCACCACGACTTGCGTGTCCATTCTTGGCGACCCGGCTCCGTGTCAATACCATGAGTATCATCATCGTCCATAAGAAGTTTCCCGTGGTCGCAATGGCTTCTCCCGGGGGCTCTGTCACCAACCTCGACAAACTGTATGAACAGGTACGTAGAGAGGCCGGCTTCTAGGAGCGTCCGTCTGAGGGAAACAAAGTTGATGCGAGAAACCGTCTGTGGGAAGACGATGAACATGGTCTTTCAGGCGTAGCTGTTAGCGACTCGATTGTAGATCTCGCATTTTGCCACTCCTCGCTCCTTTGTAATGCTCTCGTTTTCCTAAGCGTGTTTCAGAAGCTCACATCCTTTGGTGAAGCAAATCGCAATCAGGGAGTCCTCACCGTAGGGAAGTCAGAAATCTACAATAGCTTGGAGCATTGGTTCATAAGCATTGCAAAATTTGCCTTGTCTTCTCATGCTTTTTTCGCTGCTCTTCTTCAGGTACATCTGTTGGAGAGGGAGAGATTCTCTCTCCATCTTCTGTCCACAATCACTGATCATTTCCTGCTTGAATGACACAGGTTGAGGAGAGCATCGCAGAGGCTCAAGAGGTCTGTGTGGCTGATGAGACTTCAGGAGAATGTAGAGTGGCCTGGGATAAAGTAGAGGAGCTTTCAGCTGAAGTTGCACATAGGCGGACCAGAGAACAGTCCAAAGGAGTTGATCCTCTGGTGGATTTTTGCAAGGAGGCACCAGAGGCTGATGAGTGCCGGGTGTATGAAGATTGAGACCTGCCTTTTCATTTTGGAGATTCTTACATTGCTGCTGGTATGTCAACTGTCTTCCCCACTGTCTTCCCAATAACAGTTTTTCTTTGCAATGTGGTCTGGGAAGAAAACTGCTGGAAGTGGGATGTTGCCAGCATCCAACCAAGCTCAGGTGAGGAAATTGACAAAAGGAGGGATCAATAGGTAGTTGTCATAAGAAGATTTCAGCTCTCTGTAAAATACTCGAACTTCCTACACAATTGAGGGTTTAGGGCAAGGGTTTGCTCTTTTTTACCTGTTTTTTTTCATTTGTGCTGCTCACCTGTATTGAATCAGTTTAGCATACATGATCAGATGTTCCACATAATGTGGAAGTTTTGTGATTCAAAGAATTTTGCACCCACAAGTCATTTTTCTTGAAGCAACCATTGTTGGAAAGTCCATAGGCTTGCACAATTTGAATTGCTCTTGCATCCCCATAGAGAACATACTAACAAAGATTTGTGAGACAGCTTTCATTGGATCAATACTTAATGCCTTTTCAAATTTGCAGGGGGATGGTGGTGTCAATCACCAGGAGGACAGTAGATGGATCTTGTTAGCTTCTGCAGATGAGCATGACACAACATTGGAGGGTACTAATGATAATATACAGGTGGGGATTTGCTGCCATAGTTAGTGATTGCAACAACCATATAGTGAATTCCATCTCATAGTCTCAAAGCAGTTCAATATGTGGAAGTTGTTCAAGCAATTCATTAAGATTTCCCCATCTGTCTCCTTCGTCTTTCAAGCATTTGAAATGTCTAGCTTCCATTCTGTGCCCTCAATTGTGCCCTAGGTCTCAAGGTAGAGTTGTGAGTGAAGGCTGAAAACTGAATGACAAAACTGATCTTGGAATTGGACAGTACCCTACATTCTGAACTGCAGCCCAGGATTGCTCATGGGATTTTGTAAGAACAATGGGCAAAATGAATGTTGCAAGAAGTTTGCTTACTTGCTGTTTGATACAAGAGTACAGATTGCAGAGCCACTGCACCCAAATTGATTACAACTTTTTTTCCTCTTCTGAATCCTAGAATAGACTGACTTCACTTTGAATACCATTTACTTCTGTCAATCTACATTTCCCATCCTGTCACTTTTTGGACCTGACTCTGAAGTATACATTGGAACTATTCATTTGCTATACACTTGAAAACAGATGCCCCCACTATGGACTACATGTTTGTTGCCTTTAGCTACAGCTTGTAGTCTATGTACCTCTTCAGCTATTTCTATCTACTGACCTACCTATTTTTTTAGGAGGTCGATAAGAACAGCCATGGTAGGGGCTGTAGCTGCCCTGCTCAGAACATGCTATGTAGTTGTCTACAGGAACTAGAGAACTGTCATCCATGTATTGTGGCTTGAAATTGGGGGTTGATGTCCTTTGTGCAGAAGGAATTCAATGGTGATGCAGAGATGGGGTAGAATATTGTACCACAAAAAATGAGTTGAGCTTGAATCAATGTTTGATATTGGAAAGTGGTATGAAGAAGAAGAAGAAGAAGTTTGTGTGCACAATGTTGATGTGATTCTTGGTAACCTTCAAACCTCATTTGATTTAAACCGTCACATTGATCAAAAATAGCAGTGACAAGCTGCAATGACCACTCACAGACTCCATCACGATTAGACAGTATAAAATAATCAGCCCATAAAACTGACCAAACCCTGTTAGGTGTATGCAATCCATGTCCAGAGTTCTCTGTTCCTTTGTTTCTGGAAGCAAAGGGACAGACTTGGACATGATGTTGTTGTTGGCTAGGACTCAAGAGACATAGCTAATCGAAAACTGTGAACATGCCCCCAAACAAATCTGCAATGAATCTAGATCTGAGCCAAATCACTGTTGTGGGAGGAACCAGGACATATACCATGCAATGTCAAGCGCCTTTGGAAGGGACAATTATGAATTGCAAATCCTACCCTGGGCAAGATGTTGCAAGATGTGATATCTTACGGTTTCTTGCAGCTTGTGGGTGCTGGAGCAGCCAAGGGCCAGTTGAACCTTGGCAGCAATGAATAGCAGGCAAGATATGGTACCTTGTGGTTTCTTGCAGATTGCAGGTGCTGGAGCAGCCAAGGGCCAGTTGAAAATCAGTAGCAATGAATACCAGGCAAGATGTTGCAAGATGTGATACCTTCTGGTTTTCTGCTGCTTGTAGTTGGTGGAGCCAAGGGCCAATTGAATATTGTCAGCGATGAATTCATCTGATGCTGCTGCTGCTGCAGAATTGGCTAAGCACTTTTGGGAAGGACATCATTAACTGCAAATCCAACCAGGCAAGGATGTCAAGATGTGATGATACCTTGTGGCTTCTTGTAGCTTGCAATTGCTGGAACCAAGGGCCAGTTGAATATTGGCAGCAGTGAATACCAGGCAAGGATTTCACAAGATGTGATGCCTTGTGCTTTCTTGCAGCTTGTCGTTGCTAGAGCCAAGGGCCAGTTGAATGTTGACAGTTAGGAATTCATCTGATGCTGCTGCAGAACTGGTCATGTTGATGGCTAGCACTCAAGATGTTGATGGCTAATCAATAGAAATGTCGAGACAAATTCGAGAGTACCTTACCAGATGTGTCGCAAGGTATCACATCTTGCGGTACCTTGTCTGACAAGAAGCTCGAGTTCTTGTCATCTGCAGCAAGAAGCTTGTGAGGGTAGAGAGCTTTATTTCCATAATTCAGCTTGTCCCTGTACAAAGCAATCCATCTAAGCCACTCAGAGAGAGAGAGAGAGAGAGAGAGAGAGAGAGAGATGCTGGACCGCACCAACGAGGTCCGCAACACTTGCTTACGGCGACTCTCAGTCGAGCTCCTTATCAAACCCTAAACCTTGCTTGCTGATTGCAAGCTTAAACCTAGCAACTGGTTTCTCTTCGGCCAAGCTCTTCTACAGTATCTAATCATCGCCCACAACCCATCAGAAGTGAGGGAAGGTTTCTTAAGGAAGGAGCTTCAACTGCTGGTAGGCTGTTGTGTGTACTCACCCTGACAAGAACTCGAGCTTTTTTCCCCTTCTGTTGCAACCCTAGGTTTCTCTTGCTAGGGGTGGCAGCAGGCAGGCGCGATGCGGAGGGCATCGCACTCCTGTCCGTTGTCTATGGGGATCTGGATTCCGACGACGACCTGGAGGATGCTGCTGCCTCACCTCCTCCATTGACGACAGCGACTCCCGGCGACGGAGAAGCTGCAGGCAGCAGCATCGTGAACTATGCACACGATGAGGCCGCTGCGTCTCCTGAGCATGAGGTTGGTCGTCTCCCCCTCCCTCTTTCTTGCTGCCCTTGAGCTTCAATTCTGCAACAAGAGGAGAGAGAGAGAGAGAGAGAGAGAGAGAGAGATGTCAGTGGTCTCAACTGGTTTATACCGTGCTCCAGTTGTGGGAACTTGTTGAAAGCTCACGGCCAGAAGCCAAAATTGATGCTCTACTTGAGAGCAGAATGACATCAGAGATTGTGAAGCCAGTAGCAGACAGATTTAGATGGGTTTACTGATGGGAATTGCTCGCAGGTTTGCTGAGGAAGAGGGGATGCTGTGTCTGTGTACGTGTGGGCATTGTGTGTAGGAAGGAGAGACTGTTGGTGATGGGAGTGTGGCTGTTGGTGATGATGATGATATGCAGGTTGACAATGGTACTACTTTTTACCTTCACTACAACCATATACTTTCCTTGTTCAGATCAGATATGTAGCAAATTGCTTTGTTCAGATCAGATATGGAGCAGAATTTATTTGTTCTGGTTAGATATGGAAACTCAGGTTTTTCATACAGCTGAGAGAAGTTAGCTTGTCAAGACTGTGTCGTGAGCAAGCTTTTTACTTGATACGTTTGTAGTGATTTGTACTCCTGATAGTCACTCATTCTTTGTAGTTTTGTTTTTTTCTGCAACAAATAGATAACACATTGGTACATTATGTGGGAGTCTCCAGCAGCAGCAGTTTGTAGTTCATCTTCACAGCTGCAACTTTGTGGAAGTTTAGACTTTCATTGGTCCTGAGTTGTTCATTTGCAGCAGTTTCTGCAAGAAAATCAGATCCATGCCTTGAAACTCTCCAAGCATGAACATGCGTGCAAAGAATCTACTTTTAAGGCCCAGAAAATATGAGGTCTAGGGTTTGGGAGGTCAATAGGTCCTCTCATTGTCACACAAAGCTCTGGAGAACTGATGTCTTTTTGGGCATAATGGGAGAAGTAGAACAGGGTCATCAAGCACCAAGAGTTTGTGCTGGGCATTAGGAAGTGGGACTTGATTCTAACAATCGCAATATTTGAATTCCTGGACGTGAGGCACACAAAGTGTTTACTTACACTCTGATTGTTTTGCTTGTCAGGGAAAGAGCTCACTCCTAGCAGAGATGAAGGTGAGGCAGAGGCAAGTGTGGTGCAAGACAGTCTTGACAATTCTGTGAATCCTCACACAGCAGAACAAGACCCACTGGCTGACTTTTTGCCATCTCCACCTCACACACTATGCTCAGATGAGTTGAAGGTGTGTTATGCTCCCTTCTCATGAATTCCTCAGTCCAGATCTGATCTGCTTTTGATGTTGAATCAGATGGCTGCTTGCTGGGGCAGGATGGGGGGTTCAACCAGAAATGAATAACGAAGTTAGATTCAACTTACAAGAGCTAGGGTGCAATCTCTAAGAATGACATCCTGCTGATCATGGGAATTTTCTCAATGTCAGTGCTTTGAATGCTGTGTCCTCATGGTGTTCCATTGCTACCCCATAAAGGGATGGAGTGGGTCAAGCATTAGTAGTCTGATTTTTTTGCATCTGTAAAGTGGTGCTGTGCTTGTTTAATCCCAAAAAATAGAAAATGTGTTGCTATGCATTTCCAATGTAGCTGTGGATGAAAGCATTGCCCCTCCATATCCCATTTCCTATTATGGCCTAAAACTTGAAGATTGTTTGATGATCTCATGCAGCTAGCATATCCTGTATGCATGTAGTGCTGAATCTCAATATGCTGCTATTGACTACCAAATCTGAAGCTTTGGTGTGTGTGTTTTTGGCCAGATATGGTGTGTTCTGCTCACAACATTTGCAAACAGTAGGAGGCACTTAGAGAGGAGGAACGTTTATTTCGACTTGAGGTGTTGAACCATCTTTGTTGTGTGGTTGGGCAGGCAAAATTCACCAAGTATTCCAAGTTAAAGGAAGCTGGAAGAAGCTTCAATGAGGATTTGCGTAACTCAAAAGGATACCGAAACCCAGATTTTCTGCAGCATGCTGTCACCCATGAAAACATCGATCAGATTGGTAGCTGTTTCAGGCCTGACATCTTCAATCCACATGGCTATGAGAAAATTGATTTTTTTGATGCCTTGGGTACAGACACTGCACTTTGACATTTTGCTCCTTGCATCATGTGTTGTGTTCCTCAGCATTATTGGGTTTGCAATAGAGTAATCACTGAAGAACACCAACTCTCTATCTTCTGACTGTGCTAAGAAGGTTCAAATAAAGGAAATCCTTGAAAGATATTTGTATTGAGCCAAATCCTGTGGCTATTTCGGGGTTGTGCAGTGGCAGTAGCAACGCAGAGAAGGGGAGCAGAGAGGACACAAAGTCAGCGTAGTACTATTGACTTTGCATGAGCACCCTCTGCTGCTGGACTGTTGCCAGATCCTCGGCCAAAACCCATCATGCCAATTCTCACTGGTCAGAAAGGTGGCTTCACTGGTACTGTTTCTATTTATGGTGGCTTCAAGTTTTCTATGAATGCAGGATGGGGGTGTAGCTCTTGCTAATTGGCTATTGCCGAAGGCCAGTGATAACAGGAAATGGGTTGCTCTGGGTGGGGCATCAGAGCCACCCCAGAGGGTTGGATATTTTTGCCAGAAAGGCAGAGACCCACTGGAATAAATATTTTCGAGAATGGCATGAGGTGGCCAACCTATGACCTGACAGATAATGATAATGGCCCCATCATTTTAGTATACTCAGGTGTGAAGTACATTTCTTGGCAATTTATGTAAAGTTTTGCCTGCACTCTTGTTCATTTTGGCATTTTCCACAAGGTGAATTATTAAGATCAATGGCCTTGGGGGCACCACTTATGAATATGAAGCTGGTTTCTGATTCTCCTGCCCCAAACTCTTTTGTCTTTTGTTGGCCTTGGGGCCAAGTAATCCAATATTTTAGATGTGGTATATTTGCACTACATCCATGGTCTGTTTAGGATTTCTCTCCATGTGGAATTAGGTCCTATTGCTGCTGCATTGGAATGACTTAAACATATGAGGCACACATTCATGCTCTTTTTTAAAGAGGTTTACCTATCTGGTTGGCTTATGCCTTCATGCTTTCAGGTGTTTTGGCTCAGGTTGCATCACTTCATTTGTGTGCACCATAAGTGAGGTAGGAACCTGCAAAGGCTGATTGAAGCTGTTTTGTGTGGTTGTGCTTCTTCAGGAGTCACAGTCATTGCTACACATGGACTAGGAGAGGCAAGTCAAACCACCATTAATACTACTACATCTGCAGTAACCCACACAGCTACAACAACAACTGAGGTGTCTGTCAAGAATGACTTCCGTGCCAGCAAGAAAAGCAAGTGGGACATGGCAACTAATCACTAGCTCAGTCATAGAATGTGCTCCAGCTGAAGCATGGGGGAGGGTGGTGTCTGCCAGTTTGTTTACATTGTGGCCTTCAGGCACAGGCCTACCAATTTTGGAGTTTATTGCTCAAGGATGCCAATTTAGTGAGCTTATGCCAATGAATGAGCACCAATATTACCGGGGATTTTATACAATGCTGAGAGGAATTGTAGTTTGGAAAAGGAGTAAACTCATGTGGTGGTTGTCAGTGGCTGAGATTACACCTCAAGGTTGTGAGTAGTAGGCACCAGTGTTAATCCACGTGCTGTACATAGAGATCAGGAAAGTAGAGACTCTTCCGATCATGTTGATGAAGAAGCTCTCAGGCACAGGCGGCAATGGATTTGCAAGTAACAAGATTTTCACAATAGAGAAAGGGAAGCTATGAAATTCCAATTGTTACTGTAGGTCAGTTGCTTTTTGTGCTTGATAGATAGTTCACAACTTGGATGCTTAGATATTGCAAGGTCTGTCTAATTATTTTTTCTGCATAACAATACCCTGTCAGCTTAAAGGGCATGGACAGGTCTTTCATATTCTAGAAAAACCTACAGCTGTTCAAGCTCTCTTTTCACAGAATGGGGTTCATTTCCAGTACCGTCTGTCCACAGATCAGTTTGTAGGAGATCAAAAGGAGATGAGACATATCCTTTGTGTTGCATGTAGCCTGTTTTGCAAAGTCTGACAGAAGCTGAAGACCCCAAAAAAAAGGTTGAGTTGTCACCTCTCTGGAGCGAGCATCAGCATATAGAGCGAGCTTCAAAAGCTTTGGTCTGATACATTTGGCACCTTATAAACCCTTAATCTGTGGTGCAAGTTCTTTCATCTTTGATTGGAGTAATGGGCTGTCCATAAGTATGTTTTGTATTCATAACTGGGTAATCTTTTTTGAGCTTAACAAGATAAATGGAAAGCTGGTAATACAAAGGAACCAAATGCATGGGTGAAATTAACATTTTTGTAGTTTCCTACTGTCACCTCTTATCATGTCTTCCCTTTTCCTGGACCTACTACAGCATGTATATATCTAGTTGAACTCTCTTTTTGTGTGCAGTGGGCAGTTGGAAGTATCCTCTACACAATCTGATCGTGATCATGATGAGACTCTGGAGGAGGGTACATCTTATCTGCACAACGGTATATTTCTGCACCCATGTGTTGTTGTTATACACCTAACATTGGTAGGAATTCTATTGTTACTGGTATCTGATTGTATCCTGCAAATCTGCCTTTTGGTGTACCTATGATGTTGCTAAAATGCTCCAATTCGATGCCTCATATATACCCTTGATCTCTCCTCACATTCTCTCATTCTCCCAGCCCTGCCTATGTCTCTCTGTGTCTGTGTTGTACCTCTCACATTCTCAAACACTATTTCTCACTCTATCTGATCTCTCCTCCTGCACCCAGTGCATTCAGCTGGAAGAAAAATTGGGAGCTGATAGTTGACTGCAAACGTACACAGGAAATTTGCAGTGATCATGAGGAAGAATCATTTGCTGTTGTTGTTGGCACATCTATCTGTTGTGCAGGCAGTGATGGTGGTCATGGCTATGGCATCAGCGAACAAAGGGTTGCCTGCTGAAGTAACTCTGAAGAATTGGACAGCAAGCACAGTGATTGTAGTTATTCCCAGCAATCCAAATGGCAATCCAGAAGAGCTGCAGCCTAGAGAGTGGATCGTCTACAATACAGGTGACATTGAGAGCAGCATGTTCACCCTTGCAAACAGGGGTGATGGTTTTGTTATCACCATCACACTGTTTGCTGGGCAGATTCTGGCCTTGATCGACAACGCCAAGGATCTAGTGGATGGCATTCTTGTGGATAGTCAGGGCCATCGAATCTCAACTTTGTTTGAGAATCTGTGAAGGTGGCTACAATGTAAGGTAGACCCCACTGCTTATGTAATATGCATTTATTCATGTATGAAATGAATGCAGCTCTCAATTAAACTACCGTTGGTTTCCAAAAAAACAAATTTAGTGTTTGGGTGATTCCACAACAGATGCAGATTGTTGCATATTTCCATACTGTACAGAAACGCACACTCAACACACTCTCTTGCACATTATGCATGCAAAGAAAAGCTCTCAAGAGCTTGCTTGTGTGTATGGACAGGATTACAAACAGAAATCACACTCTTGCAGATTACGCATACAAAGAAAAGCTCTCAAGAGCTTGCTTGTGTGTATGGACAGGATTGCAAACAGAAATCTTCACATTTGTTCAAATCTTGAACTAGAGTTTTCTCACACCCAAAAAAAAAGAGTAACACAAACTCCAAGTAACATCCTCCTCATTGTTATGAGAAAAACAATGTAACCTCTGAAAACAAGGGAAAAAGCACTTTGAGAGCAAAAAATGGTAACCTCTGAAAACAACAAAAAAAAACCCTTGAGAGTGATCTTGACTGCAAAATGTTGAGAGCTTTTTTGCAACATCTTGCTCTATATACAAACCAGTGTGTTTGTTTGTTTGTTTGTTTGTTTGTTCACCCAAAAGATTCTGGAAAGACACAAAAAAACTTGCACCCAAAAAGCATTCTCATCATATATACAAAAGGGTGCTAAATTTGCACCATATTTTATTTCCAAGTGCAGAAGGCAGGCTGATTCAATAAAGATGATGAAATAAAATTGAGGAACATATACAAAAGAGATTTACATCTATAAAGTAGAAAAGAATGTGTATTTATGTGTGTGTGTGTGTGTGCCCCCCACAGTAAGTCTACAGCTTCGGGTGTTGGGAAGAGTGAGTGGAGCAGCTGCAAGCAAGCAACACTGGGAAGAAAAACACAAAAAGGGTTGACTGTTGTTTGCTTGCAGCTTGCACAAAAATTGGTCTTCTCTAGCCCTCAGATTCTTCTCAAGAAACAGTTCATTTCCTGAGATTGTGCACGCACTCAGTAGACAGTATTTCCAAATCTGCTTACTCAAAGAAGATGAAAGAAAAAAAGTTGGAGGTTTTCCTCCTGAGATTGCGGGTTTTTCAACTCTGCTCACTCAAAGAAGATGTGAAGAGTTGGGTTTCCTGAGATTGCTGGTTTTTCACATCGGCTCACTCAAAGAAGATGCAAAAGAGTTGTTGTTTTCCTGAGCTTGTGCGGCAGATGGTGGGGTTCTTTCGAATCTTCACTCAAAGAAGATTGCAATCAAAGTTCGTATCCTGAGATTGATTTCGTCTCTAGAGGGTTTTCAAATCTGCTTCCTCACTTGCTCAGAGAAGATTTGCAAAGAGTTGGTTTCTGGAGATTGTGCAGAAAGGGATTTTCAAATCTGCTCACTCAAAGATTGTAAGATGGAAAAGCTTAAGTACTGAAATTATTGGACCAAGCTGACTGAAAGAAGCTCAGCGGATTCTCAGTGTGGATCTCCATTTTGATTTCAAAGATGCATCACCAGCAGCAACAGAAGAGGAGAGGTGGTGGCCTTTCTGATCAGATCTGCTGGTGGTGGTGGTGGTGATGGTAGTTGCTGCTGTTGCTGGTTGTTGTTGTGGCTCATTATTGCTCGTATGCTTGCTGCTGCTGCCAGTAGCAATCGATGGTTTGTTGAAACAATCCAAGCAGATAGCTCTGAAAAACTCTTCCACCATCTCCAGATAGAAAGGAGTGTTCAATCTCATGTACCCATTCAAAAAATCCTCGATATCCTCAAGCTCACTCACATCTCCTGTGCCCTCCAGCAACATCCGAGCAACCTCATCTTGAAAGCTTGCAATTGCTCGTTTCGCACATGCCCACTCATGGCTGTGATCTGATGAGGATCCACTGGTGTCAGCAGCAGCAGCAGTGGCAGCGGTGGCAGTGTTGTTGCTGCTGCTGTGGTGCCTTTGCATCATCATCATCATCTGAGACCCGCCACGATGGTGATTCGAGGCTTGTGGATCTGATTGCTGCAATCCCGCAATCCGCATTCCTTTCCTGTTCCCATATTTTCCCAGTAAAACCACAACACTCGGTGATGTTGGAGAATGATTTTGCTGTCGGTGCTTCTCTGATGATGATGACAACTTCTTGTTGCTGTTGTTGTTGTTGTTGTTTGTGTTGTGGTGGTAGTTTGAAGTTGCAACGATGCTCACAGATTTTGGAGACTTTTGTTTAAAACTTGCTGTTGTCTTCCGTGTGGTGTTGTTGTCCTTCTTCTTCCGAGTTCCTGGAAACCCTGAGGAGAGGTTAGTAGTAGATTTTGGTGTGGAAGAGGAGGAGGAGGCCGAGGAGGAGGACAAGGACAAGGAGCTCCTTGAATTGCCGCTGCTGCAACTTTTCTTGGTGGAATCTCTGAGCTTGTCATCTGTACCATCATACTCTGTAACCCATGCTGCCAACTCCTCCTCCACCTCCTTGTGGTGTGATAACTGTAGCTGCTTTTGCTGCGAGAGTTGAGGAGCTGCAGAAGACTCTTGTGAGAACAGTAGCTGACGCAGCAGCAAGTCTTCTTCTTGTTCAGGAGCTTCATCACTAATGCTCAACTCTTGACCCATTTCTTCTTCTTCTGCTGCTAGAGAGTACATCATGGTATCTGATTCTGTAAGAGATTCACAAAAGACGAGAAGCAAACAAGCAAGCAACAACCACAACCCACCCACCAACATAAGTCCACGGAAACCATCACAACAAGAATGCATCAGATTGTAAAAAACCCCACAACTCACCCACAAACATATGAGTCCACAGAAACTATAACAACAACAAGAATGCATCAGATCAGGTAGATTGCGAAAAACCCAAGTTGAGGTTCGAAGAGCTTCTTTGTTGCAACACGATAATGCCATCACATTGCTCGAGAAAAGAAAGAAAGAAAGAATTAGGGTTTTTCTTTGTGGTGTACTCTACCTGAGCTGTAGAAACGCCCCGAGGTTTCAGGTTCTTCGTCTAGATCAGATCCGTTGTCGTCGTCGTCGTCGTCCTCCAGTCCTCCTCCCCTTGCCAAAGACTTTTTGGCAACAACAATAGGATGATGATGATCAAGAAGCTCTTCGAACCGCTGCTGCTGTCGTCTGCTGCAGGAGGAGCAGCCGAGGAATTCGTTGTGGGCACTCCAGAGATCTCTGAGGCTGGAAAGCGTCCTCCTGGAGAGAGATCTGGTCATGGACGCGTCCTCGTACAGTTCACTGCTGGTCGAGAAAACGGTCTCGGAGATGGAAACCATGGATCTCAGACTCCCTCGCAGAGCATTGAAGGAAGCTGATGATCTCTTGGAGATGGAAGTGGTCCGAAACTCGAAAGAATCCAGACTCAGAGTCGACAGATTGTCGACGACATTGTTGTTGGGTCCTTCGGTGGCAGCAGCATTGAAGAAGACTGCAGGAGGATTCCTCCAGTGTGTCGACCTCGAAGCCGAGGAGGATGAAGAAAGATTTTCTTCTTCCTCTTCTTGGTCTCTTTGTTCAAGCTGCTTCTTCTTCTTCGTCTTTGTGAGACAAGGAATGTGCACCTCTGCTCCACAAGCTTCGCAGGTGGTGTCGATCGTCTGCATAGTGCTGGTTACTGCTGCTACTCGGATGGATCTTCTTCCTGAAAGACGTGCAGATGGGTGCGGTTCACTCGCAGGTCGTCGTCGGCTGTGAAGCTCCCTCGACAAAGGGGAGGAGGAGGAGGAGGAGGAGCTTCTCCTTCTTGTTCTTGTTCTGCTGTTGCTGCTGCTCCTTCTCCTCATTCTCCTCCTCCTCTGCTTCAAATGAACGTCCGTCTCGACGCCGTGCAAACCCAGTTGCGATTCGAAGGATTGCCGCCGCGGCGCACGATGATGGTGCTCACCGACGAAGTATTCTGCAGGCGTTCGTCGCCGCCGCCGCTGCTGCAACGGTTGTCCACTTCGATCGAGCTCGCCGGAAGTGGGCATCGACAGTGAACCTCGTGCGCTTCTTCCTCTTTCTCTCGCTTGTGCACATTGGCACGCAGCCTGCACGCTGCGCGACTTGGAGAATTGGTTTTGCGCAATCATCTTCGCCTTGGGGATGTCCACATGAGGCTGGCTTGAGTTCCAGCTGCTGTTGTGGATCAAATGCTTCATCATGCGCCTCACCACTGCACATACTGTGGGCTTGTGCTTCACCAGTTCCCTGTACCTCGTCTCGATTGCCGTCTGACCCAGTGGCCATCCTCGATCCTCGCACATGGGACACATTGCAACAAACTCTTCCCAGGCGGATCACAGCCAGACGGAGGGACTCTTAGACTCTGTTGCTGCCATTACTGCTGCTTGCACCTGAAGCTCAAGAAGAAGAAGGCGACGACCCACTTCAGCAGTGGCAATGCAACAGAGTCCTTGAGCAGCAGCGGTGCAACAGAGTCCTCCAGTCGGACACCAACCACCCTTGTAACGGATCAAGCTCACCTGCCTCGCAAAAAGAGGTTATGGGCAGCAGCTACATCTAGCTAGCTGTGCTGTGCTGTGCTGTGAGCCTTGTCGTAGCCTTACTATGCTGGCGGACACGGATTGCACTGCTTGGGAATCACGGGGTCCAAGCCAAGCTTAAAGAGAGTCGAGAGCCTCAACTGTTGTTGTAGAGCGCGCGCGCGCACGCGGCTCTCCTCGACTCCGACTCCATGAATCACTCAAAGGCTGCTGCAACGACTTCCTGAGACTGCAGCTCAAGTCCGGTTTCCTTAGGCTCTTGAAACTTCTTTTGCAGGATTGTTGTTGCATTGGCCAAGCTGCTCTGCCATCTCCATCCTAGCCACCTCACACTCTAAGAACTCACTCTCTCTCTCCCTCTCATTCCTTCTAGACTACATGAGGTGCTCGCCACCCAACCCACTACTTCTCTCCAGCTTCTCCCTCCACCCACACCCACACAAGAAGCTTCAAGCTCTACATCCTCTGTCACTTTCTCAAGGCACTAGAATCATCGACACAAGAGAAGAACAGAAGCTTCTTCTAGCAGCAGCAGCTTGATAGATTGCATATTCTTCTCCAACTTGAGGAGGACCTCCTCCAAGGCTATTTCTTCTTCTTCTGTTTCTGCTTCCTCCACTACTGTTTCATTCTCTTTTGGGTTTTGTGTTTGTCATTATGATCTTTTTGGGTGGCAATCCTGGACGAGCTGGGAGCTTGGCTTTCTTTTTGGATTATTGCAGAAAGCAGACAACAGACAAGCAGCCCAGCGCAGCAGCAACAAACTTTATAACTATGTTATCATTAGCTTGGCAGATTGACAGAAGCGCATAACTAGCCAAGGGAAGAGTAGGATTTGATTCCATGTGTGTCTCTCTCACTTTCTCCCGCTTTGTCCTGCTTGGAATCAGGCTATGGTGCGCCAGTAATGGACCCGCTGCTGCTGTCAGCTATTTATATGGCAGCTCAGAGCTCTTCATGAGCTTCCACAATTAGATTTCCTACTGCACCACCCACCCACATCAACATCGCTATCACCCATCATCCCATCATCATCAATGCTCACTGCTTCCCTAAACCCTAAACCCCGACCCACACACCCATCATCTCTCCTCTTCTCTAGGTCTCTTCTCCATCTTCTTCTCTTTTCTCTCTTGCACTTACACTTTTGAATACATTTACAAAATGGGTCAATCTCAGTTCCCAAGATGATTGTAACACGCATGATGATCTCATCATTTCTGATCTTCTCTCTCTCTCTCTCTCTCTCTCTCTCTCTCTTCATCATGTGCATTTGCTTTTTTGTTGGGTCCTAAAAACCTGCCCTAATTTTTGTAGTGTATTTACACAACCCTACACTGTGCAGGGCCTTCACCATACATTGTAAAAACCTGATGAGTATTCCTGTGATACCCAACAAGTATGATGAATTTTCATTAAAAAATGGCAGGTTTTATGAAAAGGGTAAAGCTTGCAGACACACATCCATGGGCTTTACGCTTGTTGTAAAGCCTGCCAGCCATCAGAGGTCAAATTACAATGGGTAAAGGTGCCTGTGAATACACTTGAGAAAAACTTGAGCCAGTTTTTGCAATGGAGAGGGTGTAGGGCCCTTGGCCCTTCCTTGTTTTTCCAATGCCTGACACTCAGGCTACTGCCCCCAGTGCCTAGGCACATCAAAACAAAACAAGGAAGGACCTCTAGCCCTACTACCCTTCTCCTATATTTTTCTTCTTCTTCTTCTTCTTCTTCTTCTTCATCATTTGGTCTGGCAATAACACCAGAGGCATCACCATCATCATCATCAGCAAGCATCAATCATGGGCATTGTGATCATCATAAGCATCGTATCTGTTTGTTTCATGCACTTTGGGTTCTGATTCTCAGAGATGCCTGCTAGCACTGAGAGCTGCAGTGAGCAGGTCCTCATGATTTATCATCATCATCATCTATCATCATCATCATCAACAATCTGGTGCTGGTGCTGCTGGTGCTGCTGGTGCTGCATCTGTGGAGTCTTCTGCTGCTGCAGTTGCTTTTTTTTCTTGTCCATTTGGAGCGTTTTCCAAAGAAAGAAAGAAAGAAAGAAAGAAATGGGTTTTGTACACAACCCATCGAACACGGATTTCAAATCCTCAACCCCACGTGTTATACTCTGCACGACAGACGAGATCCAGACGAGACAGATTGCGTTAAAAACAAAACAAAATGATTGGGAATTCGCCCCTCTTGGCGCGCGCCAAGCCAAGCTTGTTTCTTCTTCGTCTTCGTCTGGCGCCAGCGCCGACGACTTTGTTCCCGTTTCCTTCCGCCCTCTTCACTGCGGGGTTTTTTCTTCTCAGGCTGCCCTAACAGCCCAGGTGAAAAAAAACTATTTATAGAGGAGATTATTAGGGTTTTTTTTTTCTTTTCAATTTTTTATATACAAATATTTTCCAATTTTAAACCCCAAAAAAAAAACCTTCCCCTCCCTCCACCCCCCAATTTTCCAAGGATGATTTGGGAATGAGGTTTGTTTGATTTTCCCTTCAATTTATTTTTTAATTTAAAAAAAGAATCTAAGGTAAAGCCTTCCTTCTTTCTCTCCATTTGGGTGTTTATAAAATTAAGGTAAATTTTTTTAATTTAAAAAAAGGTAATATTGCTCACTCATTGTTTTTTTTATAAAGGGTTTTGAATTAATGGTTTTTTTTGGTTTTTTTTTTTCCAATTTTGTGATGTGGCCAAAGTGACAATAGTCTACAAGAGGAAAGAGCCAAATTTGGTTACAAGTCAATCAGAGAAAATAGTAGAATGTTTTTAGAATGAAGGACCTATTGCCTAAATATGGCTACTTCAACAAAGTTTTTTTTTTCCTCAAATTATGGCGAGACTTTGGAGCAAAATTTTTTTTACCAAAAACATTTCATATAACCCTATCCTATCTATCACCCTTGGACTTTGTTTTTTGTAGCCAAAATTTGGCAAAGGAAAGTTTCAAGCATCACTTTTCTCTCTCTCTCTCTCTCTCTCTCATGTTTATTATGTAAAAGCCACAAATCAAACCACAACCACTCTTTAAAATCCCTTCACAAAAAATCCAATGGAGTTGCCTCTTTATTATACTTCTAATAATGCCTTATAAGTCATCCCCCTCAAGATGACAATAAGCAACAAAGTCACCAAACTCCTTTAGCAAATTGGACAATGATTGAAAGAAGGAAAATTCTCCCCTTTTTTGCCTTTCACTCACTTGAAAACTTATCTGCTCTCAACCCTAAATTGAAGTAGCCTTTAACTTTATTATTACAAAATGTGGGTGCAGTTCATTGGTCCCCCGAGCTCTTGAGTGAACTAGTGAATTCCATTCTCAGTGTTCAACCAAATCAAGCGAATTCACTCAAAATTCAATGAAATCAAACAATGAACAAAAGGGACACATTTTTGTCTTAATAATTCATAAGAATAAGAACTCCCAACACACAAAATCTCAACTCAACTCAACTCAACAATACAAATTAGGTTCTTTTTGGGTCATCCCAATGCAAGTTAATTCATAATTGGCTTCCCCGTTTTATACTCGAAACTCGGAGCCCTTGACAATTGCATTACAAAATCCCCCAGCTCGCCCTCTTGTACCACCCACCCAATCCACCCAAAACACCACCAAAGTGGCCTATCATGGAAGCTTTTTGATGGCCCTCTTGTACACACACCCACCCACCCACCCAAAACACCACCAAAGTGGCTCTCATCATGGAAGCTTTGGATGGATTGGTGAATAATTTTGTTCGGCCCTATGAATGATTGCTGCTTGTTGCATCTAAGATCCTTTGGTCTCTTTAACATTTGCCCTTTGTTTTGGCATATGACTTATTATTAGGGTTGGAGCATAATGGTGTTGTTTGGGTGTTACTTGTTTGATTTTTTGGAGTAAGTAATTAAAATGAGCATGTTTGTCAGTGTTGTGGTTTTTACTTTGTTTTTTTGGGGTTACATATTTGACTTGGAGTCAATGAATGAATGAATGAATGAATGATGGGTTTTATGGTGACTTTAGGGTTAGGGTTTAAATGGAATATTTATGATTGGTGTTTCAAGTTTCTCCTCCTTCTCCTCCTCCCACACACAAGGATTTTTTTTCGCCCCCATTTTGTGATATTGAGAATTTGGCAAAAAAAATTTCCAAATAACTACTTTTAAATTTGGCCTAGTGTACAATAATAATAGAAAAACACCCCAAAAAATCCAAAATAATATCCTAAAACTTCCTAAATTTTTAATTTTTAAAAAGACCAAATTTGTTGAAAAAGAATTCCAAAAACTTGCAAAATTTCCTAAATTTGTAGTTTTTAAAAAGAGAAAAAAATGGTTGAATTTTTTTTTAAATCCAAAAACTTCAAAAAAATTCTTTATTTTTATTTTTATTTTTATGTTAAAAAAAAACAAATTTTGGTCAAAGAAATCACTACCTCCCTCCCCACTCTGTAATTTTTAGCTAGCCTTCTTCCCACTCCCACAAAGTTCACACCCACTCCCCAAACCCTAATCCAAACCCAAACACACACACACACCCACCCCCCCCCTCTAATAAATCTCTAGCCATTGACAAAAGATTCAATAAATGTTGTATTCGTACATCATGTACATGAGTCATAGAGTACAAAAATTTATCACAAGCACAAAGTGTGTGTGTGTGTGTGTATCAATCAATCATGTGTTGACACTAGATCCCTTGCAATAAGTTTGAGATTGATTGGTGCCTTTTGTGAACCTCCCAATGCCCAATACAACCTTCTTTCCAACTTCCAATGTTAACTTACTCAAACATTTGAGTAACACAACTCACACAACAATTTTGTTCTTGTTTCTTGTTACAAGACCAAAAAAAAAACACACACACACACACAACTAACAAATTTTGGAAGAGACAAGAGACTTCATTCACAATGGTGTTTAGGGTTTGAGCATAAAATTTTGGCTCAAACTTGACCCAATGTTTGAGTGACATTTGGAGTACATGTTTGTGTGCATATTGATGGATGGACATTTTTTTCGATTAAAAATGTGTGCATTTACTTAGATGATGAGAGAAGTTCTAAATTCAATAAGGGAAGTTTTTTTGGTTTGAATCATTGCCTTGGTTTAGAGTGTTATACTCGAGAGTAGGGTTCAAAGTTCAGATCACAAGGTTTTGGTTCTTGTGATTTGAACTTAAATTGAAACCTTTTTTTGTTGGAAATGACTCCAAAATTAAGACTAAAGGAGGTTCCTTTAAAAAGGGAAAAATGAACCAACATTATTTGAATTTGTTCTTACACAATGAGCTATTTTGTTAATTTTTTTTTAATTGATATATGAGATCACCAACAAATTTCATCTCAATGTCATTTTTCTTTATTGTATAACAAAACAAGATACAAAAGAAATGTATATATATATATATATATGTGTGTGTGTGTGTGTGTGTATGTATGTATGTATGTGTGTGTGTTTGTGTTTTTTTTTCTTTTTGTTGATTTTTTTATTGTAACAAATTTTAATGTGTTTTATTTTGTAAAATTAGCCATTTTAAATTTCTCAATGAATTGAGTTACATAGCACATTTTCAAATTTGCATTCTTCTTGTTCTTCTTCTCATCAATTTCTTAGCTCTATCAAATAACACCACATGCAAATACGTCATGTTGTTGTTGTTGTTGTTACCTTGGAAGTAGTCTTGCATGGAAGGATCTTATAAGTTGACAAGGTGAATCCCACAACAAAATACTTAAAATCTTACAACAAGTGTGTCCTAGAACACTAATAAACTCTCAATCCTTTGATCCAAAGCATTATTATCTCCACACATATATATATATTCATAGTTGTTGAAGGAGAGATCACCATATGGGTAGGGTCAGATATGGTCTAATAATGGACATCAAGTCTAGTATAAAAGGAGCTCAAAGAGAATGCACATATCCATTTCAAAAGGAAAAAATTGTCGTCAAAGACCTTCTTCAACCCTAATTGCTGATTTTCTTTCCTTTTTTCTCTTTTTGATAGCCCAATCATTCCACCAATGTATAGCACAACCACGGTAGCATTATTGGTAGACATTCTAGGACAATTATGCAAGAGAGTTAAGCTTCCCCTCCCCCCTCCCCCTTTCCCCTCTCTCCTTATAAAATCTTGAAGTCTCCTTAATTGGCAATTGTGCCAAGGGAGATGATTGTTTGTGAAGTCAAGGCAACCCACTATTCATGTGAAAGAACAATCAATTTGCTTGGAAAGCTTTTGAACTTTTTGGATGATGAGTGATGAGGAAAAATGGGACATGAAGGTGTGAAAGCTTTTGAACTTTTTGGATGATGAATGATGAGGAAAAATGGGACATGAAGGTGGGCATGGGTATGTATGTTGAGAAGAGGACACTACTACAACCTCTTTTTTCTTTGATTTAAGAATTATTTTTGACTGAAAAAAAAAGGAAACAATGTATTGAATAAAGCTTTGACAATTAGCCAAATTACCATTAGCAATAAGTTGCTTTCAAAAATCTTTCTTCATATATTCATCATCATGGGGACCTTCAAATGGCTTTGAAATTGCCTTGCTTAAGGTTTTTAAAGGAGCAACAAAGGAATTGATCCCCACTACTCAAGATTCAAACCGAGCAAATTCTTTACATAATCTTTCAAAGCATTTGGTGTTGTGGGTAGTGTTTTATTTTTGGGACAAATTTTTTTGGTTTCCTTGAAATAGACAATTTGGTAACCTTATGAAAATTTCCCTTTTCATACTATAAATTCGACTAATTTCTCTAATGTTTTGGAAAAATATGTCAATTTTTCAATCACAAAATTGAAATTTATAAATTTAAAAAAAAACTTGGTGTCAAAAAAAAATTGGAAAAAAAAATTAAAAAAAAATAATATATCTATATATATATATTTCTTTTCTTTTATAAAAAGGGAAATTTTGGGGAATTCTTTCAAACTTGTGGCTTGTCAAAATTGGTCACTATTGTATTACACATGATACTTTCATATTCACATCAAAACCTTAATCTCATTTCATTTGTTGGTTTTTATTTCTTATTTTTAATTTTAAAATCTATAATTTGCAAAGGTTTTAGGGTGAATGTTATTCTTGTACATGATCCTAAAAACCAACCAAAACTATTTTAGGATTTTGATGGTTGCAAGTATATCTCACCTATTCCTACATGTTCAATTTGTAATAATTTCTTTGCTACAATGCAATCATGCTACAAATCCAACCCCCCTCATAGATTGCTCATTGATGCAATGATAATAAGGGTCTAAGCTTGGTGCTCTATCTACCATGTAGTGTTTTTTGTTTTCACTCTTTCATTTTAGTAACAATGTTAGCCTCTCTTTGAGGGGTAATTACCACATGGCCACATTATGTGTCAAATTCCCCAACTCCATGGTAGGGAAATATGTAAATCCTCAATGAATAAGGAATTTTTTTGGTTGGATATGAATGAATAGGGAAATTGTTTTTGGATAAATTTTGTTATATAAAAAAAAATTGAGTAAATTTTGAGGTTACAAGCTTTTTTTTTAAATTAAGTCTTTTGTGAATGACTAATTTTTAGTTCCTAATTTTTGGTGACAAAACTATATCAGGGAATCAAACTTTGATCCACAAAGGCTTTGCCCATTGCAACATAAAGCTTAACCTACACAAAAGAAAACATTAGTCCTATCTTTCAATGTAAAAAACAAGTGTTAAAGTCATGTTTCCTAAAGGATTAAAAAAGGGTTGGAACTTGGTTGAAGATTCATGAATCACCTATTCAAAACGTGGATTGTGAGAACAAAGGGTAGTTGCAAAATCCACATTTGCCTTCAAGCTTCTACATCATATTGGGTTTTTCTTGTTTTTGGTTTTAAATTGTTGTAGCAAAAGGAAATTTTGTATGATGAAGAATTTTTAGTTGAACAGACTAGTGCCAAATGTTTGATTGGTCAATTCCTTAGTTTTATTTTCTTAAAGGTGAACATAAAAAAACACCATTCATCATCCTTTACTAAATCAATAACTTTCACCATAGTAAGTTCAATCGACCTCATGTACCATAGTACTTAGGCTAGTTTGGCAACAAGGTGGGTTGAGATCAAATGGTTTTCGCATCATCAATTTAGCATTGCTTTTTATGGTAAGGATAAACATAGATCTCTATAGGTCAAAGATGATAATTGAAGACAATCCAAGAACCACATTAAAATTTAGGTACTACCTTTTCATGCTAGCAAAAAACAACTTTGAGAATTGCCAAGTGAACAACAAATTTCACTTTAGGTTCTAATTGTATCCAATATTGAGGTTGTACAACCCTAAATGTATCCATCAAATCTTGGGTTGGGAATTTGCCTTACAAGTTTGTCATAAATTGTTTGGTAGCTTTTGCACTGTCATTTCATAGATGTCACAAACTCTTCATACACATATATTGGAACAAAACTTGGTTCCTCTATCTAACCTACAAATGTAGCCAAAATCATTGTGCAAGAAACTAAAAAACTAGGTGATTTGTTCATGTATTAAAAAATTTAATGTAATGAATAATTATGATTTCGTGAGCATTATTGATCAAAACATGGGAGTTGGTGAACACATCACCTTGAAAACAATAATGGCTATGACAATACATATGATATATGTACATCCCCTTCATGAATTTTGATTGCTTTTATGAAATTACACACAAAGATGTCGCATGGTTGGGCAAATTTGGTCAAGGAATGGACTACCTCCATAAGTGGCACAATGGCATTCAACCCCTCCATCTTTACATCTCTACATCAATCAACAAACATAAGTTAGATTCGGTGGAAGCTATGATGGGTGCATCCAATGCCATTGTCATGAAGAAATTGCAATATTTAGACAATACACTCTTGACATGACTAATCATGGATATACATCTAGTTTTGATGTTTTGCAATATTTTGTTGTCTTTAGTTTCCATGATCTTTTCCAATTTAGTGAACTCCAAATGTTTCTTGGGGCTACGGCTAAAATAAGCATACAAACCTTCAATGTGAGACACTAAATAAAGGTTTGAAAATGTTCATACTAGCCAAATTTGTCCAGTGAGCCATACAATGAACATCAATGATGAATGGAACATATTAACATTGGATTTGAATTTTAATCTAAAGCCTTGGAAGGCACTTACCTCATCAACACCAAAACATACCAACTTTGAAGCAAGTTCCTCTTCCTTCAATTCCCCTCGTGTCATCAAAGAATTTATGACCAACAAAGTTAGACAATCAAGTGCAATCTAAAACCACATGTTACACATTCAATAACAAAGGCATGCAACACCAATCCTACACAATGTAACTATGCACACTTGCCTAGCTTGCAATATCCATGGAGGTGACCTTGGCACAAATAAGGGACACAAGCTTGACATTTTGGGTAGCAACTACTTTAATGGCCTTTCTCACCTTATTGTCTATGTGTTCTACCATTTCCAATCAAACCTTAGTAGACAAATGTTTTTTGGGGATAAATTGAAGTTTTAAAAACTCAAACAAATGTTAGAATTTTTCATAATTTGTCATAGGCTAATCTTTACTTAGGAGGCAAAAAACAATGGCAAATTGAACAAAATATATCTTGTTTTCCATTGCTTGATTAAGATTGAATTGCTGGAGGACAATTGTTATGGACATCTAAACATAATCAATTTCATTTTCTACATGCTCACATTTTGGATCCATAAATCGTTTCCCATTCAAGGTTTTTCTTACTTACCCATAAGAACATTGTTTTTCCTTCCAATTTAAATAAAAACATGACACTTGATAAAAAGCTACCAATCTAATTTCATTTAGAATAAGTTATTCCCATGGCATTTTTAAAGCCTAAACCCCCTGAAACTTGTGGCTCACATTAGTTTTGAGTGCTATCACACTAAGAAAAGCCCATACTTGTAACAAGTGCATAAATTTTCATGTTTTAATGTCAAAAATTGTATTATTGTTACAAGTTGTTCAATAGCATTCATGATAAAGTTTTATTTTTAAAATTATATTATAGAAACATGTGAGTAAAATATAGGGTGGCAGCATATATTGATTGTTGGGTAAAATTCATAATTGATTAGTCCTATAATAGGGTTATGTTTAGTTTGAAAATAAAAATGTAATAAATATAAGGTATGTATTAAAAATAAAAGGTATTATAAGTTGTTAGTAGGTTCAATTAATAGGTTAGTAAGTGAACTTACTAATTGTAATAAATGAAGTAAAAACAAAATGGAAAGCTAGAAAACATGATGATTGAGCTAGGGATTTTAGGGTGGTGAAAATCATGTAAACTATACATGTGAACTATATTCTTGAGGTGTACATCAAATGTTCTTTTCAAACTCATGAACTTTTGCAATTTTTCCTCTTAGAATCTCATATGTCTAAATTATAATGGAAACTATTCCATGTATATCTAATTTTTTATATTTCTAGACTTCCCAAACTAAAAATTTAATATAAATAAAGTGTATTGATTGGATGAAAAGAATAAATATAGGGTGGTTGAAGATTGAAGTATGTGCATATTAGAAAATTAAATAATAATAAGGTGTAGGAAAAAAATAATCCTTCACCTAATACCTACCCCCTTCCCCTCCCCCCCAAATGTTTGTTTGATGAAGGTTAGTTTGATATTTTAACACTAAGTGTCCCCTTGGTTCATAGTATATTGATTTTGTTGGGTCAGATTTTGTTTTTCCAATTTTAAATGGGATATTAAAGATATTTAAGAATAATTTTAACTAAATAATCATTAAAACATCCAATTTGGTTATTGTTATCTTATTTACACCCAATCACCTTTAAAGTTCATTTTTTGGGGATTAAGGGCATGCCCATCTTAAGCAACAACCATGTTTTCAAAAGGTTCAAATAAGAAGGAAAATGTTTGTGTCACAAATTTAGAGGTGGAATAGTTTGCAATTCAAGGTTAAAAGCACACAATCTCTTTGTGCACCTATGTTATTAGATTTAACTACATTGCAAGAAAGAGATTCAATAAATGCAAGAGCTTTTCCTAAGACTTAACCTTCAGAGAAATACTTAGATTTAAAGTTATTAGGCATTTGTAGGTGTGCAAGCATGGCTAAATCCATAAATTTAGTATCATAAACCGAAAGTTTGAACCAACCAAAAGCACAAATTCACAAGAAAAATGCAATAGATTCAATTCTATATTTTAGATTTTGGATTTTGCAAGTAATAGTGCTTTTTGAAAAGGCCCACATTTAGGTCATAGAATCTAGATGCAAAACAAGGTTCAAATGTGCACCAATGCACAACTATGTGTTTTAGACAAAGGTAAAGTCGAGATGAAATTTGTTTGAGTTGATGTCTATCAACCATCACTAAGACTTGGAACTTGTTTCAAGGATTTAACTAATCTTTTTTAAGGTTGCAATTTGGGAACAAAAGAGTAGTGAAGGTTGGAAGATTTGTCAATGGTCATAGTTGAAGTGCACACACATTGCACATGAATGCATACACATGTACACGCATATTGCACAACAATCACCAGTAGGATTTTAGAAAAGAAAATTTGTTTATGATTAGATTTATAATTGTATTGGATTGAATGAATATGGTCATTAGAGTCATGCCATATGGTTTGTTTAAACAACTATGTGTAATGTTCACGTGGATGTACACTTAAAAATAAAAATATATATTCATTTAGGACACACAATGTGTACTCATATTATAGTCATTTAGGACCAAATTTACAATGTCATAAAAGGGAATTAAACCTTCATCGACATGGACACAAACCAAGTTTTTAACCATCCAACCAATATTTCAAATTGTAATATATTATGTCATTACATAAATATAAAACATGTAAATTTCAAATCTTATGCATTATTTAATTATGGAAGTTCATAATGAAATGAATTTCACATTTAATTACCTAATTGTAATTGATTTAAATAAATATTTTTACTTCAACATTCAAATTTGATTTAAAATTCTGATTTTAGTTATAAATTAAGTATAATTTATAATTGTAACTCAATTTAATGTTTCATATTTAAAATAAATAAATAAATAAATAAACATATATTCTCAAAAAATAAATTCCAATGTCCTAAAATTTTATTTGGTTATAAATGATTTTATTTTAATAATTAATATTAATTCCATAGTTCTATAAAAATTATAAATTTCAAATTCTTAGATGTAAATAAATTACATCAATTCAAAATATTTATTTAAAAAATTTCATTATAAATTTTTAAATTATAAACATACACATAAACATCACATGATTTTTAGAACTAAATTCTATTATCATTAATTAAAACCTTGTACATGTATGTTTGCCATTCATAAAATAATGAACTAAAATATAACATTTTTATAAATCCTTATAAAATGATTCCATTTGAATTTCATATACACATGTGTTTTCATGTAATGCATACATGACAATTGACATTACAAAATGACCTGTGAATTTTTTTAATGAATGTATATTATTAAATTTTATGAAAAAAATTATCTACATTTTTGGATATAACTCACAATGTACAAAGGTACGACTACAATTATGTTAATTTGATTACATATTTACACCATGTGGCAAAATTACGCAAGTTAAATGTAAAGTGATGGACATTATTTTTCTACATCATATTCTAAATACTATTACAATTTGTTTAGTAAGTGATTGTATAAGACACCAATCTTTCTAACATCATATGCCATATGATAATGTCATATGTTGCATCATGTCATAGTTATTGTTGTTGGTTAGTCATTTTAACAACTTTACATCTTTAACTTGAGTGTACATAAAATTGAATACCTACCCACATTATGCTAAACATCTGTTCCATCAATTAGTTGCAAAAATCATTAGATTGCAACTACACATATTGCTACATAAGCTAATATTTGTAAATGTAGTTCATAGTTGTTATTTTTGTTGTTGAGGACCATTCATTGTTTAAGAATTGATTGCATAGGACAAAAATTCTTCTAGTGAACGTACGTAGACATAAAGCTATACCATTGACACAACCGTAAAGTCCTTCATAGTTGGAGCATTGTACATAGTTGAACTTTGGAGCATTGACACAAGTTTGGATTAAGAAAAATGGATGTGGGAGAGGAGAAGGAGGACCCATCACCCTTCAAAATTCACGCTCACAACATAGTTATTAGTAACAAAAACAAGGACTTAGGAGCTATGAGTGTTGAGGTTTGTCACAAAACACATACAATTAAATGGGTAGGAAAAAAATACTATGCACTAGCAGGTTTGAGTTATAACAAATACCTCAAGCTACAAATCAAAGCAACAAAGTTCCAACAAACAAGTAAATTCTCAACATGAGCAAGTTGATCAAAGCCAATCAAGCATATTTAAAGAATCAAAACCTAAACCATGAAATGAACAATCCTAATTCCTCAAGTGTCTAGAAACTTCCTAGACCTTTGAAGGTTCTTGAATCTTGAACATTGAGTGACAAGTGACAAGCAACACGTGTCAAGATGCCACCTTGCTACTAACCTACAAGCAAGTTGTAGGAGCTTGATTTCAACAACTCTCACATTTATGGTTGAAGATCTTTGTTGCATAGTGCATGTGCAATGTGCATTGTCCACTTTAATGTTGTAGCACTTTGATGTGCACTACTAAAGCCTTGAGACAATGAGGCTTGAGATTTGAGTTGAGGTTCAAGCCTCATCCTACATTGCACTATACACACTCCTAGCAAAAGCAAGTTTGAAAAGAGGCAATGAACTACCAAAACAAGTTTGAAAGAAAACATTAAGGTTGTGAAATCAACAGCTATTGGGTGTGAAGATCTAACAATCCATGTTTAAATTGGATGTGTCCTTTGCAAAATGAGGGATTTCCCTTGACAACAAGGAGACGATATGTGTCCTCCTATTGTCCTCATTGTGGCAATATTGAAAATTCGTGATGATTTTCTTGCAATTTAGGGCAGATTTTTAGAATAAAAAGAGATTTTTTTGATTCTCTAGACCATATCTATCTATATATATAAAGCTTTAAAGACTTAGCTAAAACAAGCCAAAACCTCATCATGATGGGAGAAATAGAGGTTTATTCCATGCCATTGGGAAGAGCCTTTGCTAGAATGAGCCAAAAGCTCATAACAATTGAAAGTATGGCAGATGTATAATCCCTGGCAGTTGTTCCAGCCAAGGTCAGCTTGGACCAATAATCCCTGGACAACTCTCAAGCATGAATGATTGCTAAGAGTTGTCCAAAGCTCTTGACAATTGGAGGAGATAGCTTCAATAATTTTTATAAAAAGATGATTTTACCAGTTGGGTGGTTCTCTCTTTGTCAAAGAAGGAACCAGCGGGTAAGGATTGAGTATATTGGGCCTTTGGATCGGAGGTTCTCAAAAATCAAAAGAATTACTAAACCAACCCACCCTGAATTTTCTAGTCCTTCATGAGAATTCGGAGGATTCTTCCAAAGGTTTTCAAAACCTTAAAAACCCAAGGTTTGTAGTTAGTTAAACAAACACCCAATTCAAAATTCGGAACTTCTGACATTTCAAGCAAAGAAGAAAGGTGGTTGTGGTGGTGGTGTTGTTGATGGATGTATGAATCTAGGGATGCCATCATCTTGATGGTTGTTACTTCATGGCTGATTGATTGCTGATCAGCAGCCATGATGATCCATCCATCAAGAAACACAGAAAATAAAATCATTTGGGATGTGATTGTCTTCACAACAAAAATATGGAAAAAGCTGCCTTCTTCATTGATGGGGTTTTTTTTTTCGCATATCAGAAATGTTGTTGGTTGGTTTCATTGTAGTGGGTGAGCAAACCAAAACCCTAAGCATCAGTTTTGAGTTCAGCACATGGCTCTGTGGACTGCCAGATGCTGAGAGAATCTGGCATGTGTGCCATTGGGCGAGCACTAAACAACTGCAACAACTTAAATTTTTTTTTCCAGTGACAATGATTCATCAAAAAGTTAGTTTACAAGTGCAATTTTAGGTTCCAAAGTTTCATTATGGGTAGACATTTTGAATGACAATTCTGTCTTGACAATTCCATGTCAATACATTTTAGTATTTGTCTTTTCATCTAATCGCCTTTCAATTCATCACATGCAGTTGTTCAAATGCAATAAATTATATGCAAACTCATTCGGTGAGAGACTAAGGAAATGGGTTTGGCCTTCTTATCTCTGTCACCCTTTACCTATACACTAAGCCATCAACTATCTACTTACCAAATAGTTACCTATCTACCTACCTACCTGTGTAGATGACCTATTTGATACCACCAAAATGTCCTACCTACCCACATACCAATTTAGATGACCTAATTATTTGAAGGATAGATTACCAAGGTGCAACCTGATGTCAACTCAGTTAGCACATCATTCATGCAACAACTGACTCATAATGTGCTTCCAATAGGTTGGCATTGTTTTCCCAAGGAATAGCAACAATTCTGGAAATGAATTGGCTAAATCCACCGATTCATTAATTTGGCCAACTGGCAAAATGTGTAACCCGCCACCCACTCCACCAGATCTAGTATGCACAATTTCGAATCAAAAATCGGAAACATCCACAAGTTTATGATAAAATATGTGAAAAGCTTGAGCTGAAATTTCCCTCCTCTAGAATTTCCATAAAAATTCACCTAAACATGCGGTTTTAAAAAAGCTAAACTACTCTACTTCCTGTTGCTCCACAAACTCAAGAAGAAATTTGCTCTTCAAAGGGTTTGCAACAACCACCACCACTTTTGACAATGATACATGTGACAATCCTAAAATTCTTAATAGAGTGTGCCCTCCAAAGAACAATTTTCTAGAATTAATCCCCTTGAGCTCCTCCCCCATGCTATCTGAGAAATCCCCTATCTATCCAGAACCAAATATTGGATGCTAAGTAGTAGAGTACAGAATCAGCTTTAGCTGGTTCTCAAGTCCATTTGACAAAAATTGCTAGATTTTTCCAGCAACTTCCCAACTGGAACTCACTATCACCAATACCCACCCCCACTTGTGAAGCAGATCCTGTCACCCAGATCTCAGAAACAACTTGATTAGCCATTTGGCTACACATTCGACTAATGGTTGTACTGGATCCAGGTTACTTGCTTAATCTCTGCACTCACTTTGCCATCTGTCTAGTTTTTGCAAATGGAATCAAGTAACTTTTTTGCATCCCTCTCTAGTCTGCCCAATTTGCTCTGTTGTTTGGTCACTTGATTGTCCATCCATCCAGCCAGAGAATTCTCATTTCATATACTAACTGAAATCATTGATGCAAAGTTGGTCTGAGAAGGTGGGGGTCTTGATGGGTCTTTGAGAAACGAGAAGAAATTGGATGTCTTCTTTTTATCTCACAATTTTGTTTTAGCAGCATTTTGCAACACCAGTTGTAAGCAGAGTGTCCCAAAGGCACATCATTTGGCGTGGAGATTGATAATGTGCAGTCAAATAATCACTCACACAACCAGCTTGGGAAAAGCGTGCACTATTCTCATATTGCACATGCTTTTCTCGACCATATTGACCAACCCATAACCCAACACTCACGTCCTCCATTTTAAATAACTGCAGACAAAAACAAGGTTTTCCGGAATTAGAAAAACCCATAGTTGCTGCAATAATAAAATAAGAAAAATTCCAGGTTCTTGCAATTGTCCATTCTTAACTATCATAATAATATGTTAATTACTTTGAAAAATATCATCCCATGGGGTAGGCAAAATCAATTCCTAACAGCACCAACATTGGACAAAGAAACCCTAATCTCTCGTGCATAAACACGAAGGCAATTTAGGGGAGAGGGGGTGGGCAAAATCAGCAGCTTAGAAATGAAAATAACATTTAGACCGACCATATTAGGCAGAGGAAGCTTACGCGCAAAGTGTTGGCCTTGCTTTGTGAAACTATATATTGGGCGATATCTTTGGAAAGTATATATCCAGGCCCATTTGCATATGTTGGGTATATCCGCTCTGGCCATTCCTAGAAGAAATTCCCACACCCAAAACAGAAACCATGCACCAAATTGAGCAATGACTCACCATCTCTCATCAACACAAAAATCCAACCAGTGCACTGGACAGAAATCTAAATGTCCAAACCTTAACTCAGAAAATTGTCCAAACCCACAAGATCCTCAGAAAGAACATATTTTGTTGGTACATGTTTTTTCCAAGGACCTCATTTCAATTTGATGTCTGGCACAAAAAGAGTTCATTTACTATTACAAATAAAAATAAAGAGGAAAAAAATTAATGGGGAAAAACACTCTGTTATAATACAAGGGGGCTGGGAAAAACAACAAAAGAAGACAGAATTTTAAAAATTAAGTGTACCTCAAAAGTGACAGCCCACTTTCCAGTTCGAAGTGGTCTATGAAACTCATTCATGCTGCCCATGTAAAGCCCTTGCCCTACTGAAGTGGCCTTGATTTCAGCGAGCACCTTATCTACTCTCACAAATGTGTCATCATCTGTCTTCATTACGTATTTTGCTGTCACATTATGTATCTGGAAAACAAAAAGCACACTCAAATTGTTCAGAGAACGATTACACAGCTCATGACGAAAAGGGCTGAAGTACCCATCTATCCAATAACCCATTCATCTTTTCTAACAGCCCATCCATCTTTTCTAACAGCCCATTCATCTTTTCTAACAGCCCCATCCATCTTTTCTAACAGCCCATCCATCTTTCCAAAAGCCCATCCTATAACATGCAGGACCATACCTGCTGATTCCACAGGCTTTTCAGGTGTCTTAAATGGCAGAATCAGCAGTGACAGCTGATTCAGTCATTTCCTAGCTATGTCAATGCCAATTCTCTCATTTCCTACCTACCTATGCTTAGTTTACAAACAACCCATGGTCCTTCACACCAGGGATAATTCCCAAAAGGCACAATCTGTTTCTCGGGTGTCTTAAATGGCAGAATCTGCAGCGGTGGCTGATTCTGTTATTTCCTAGCTACACCACTGCCAATCCTCTCATTTCCTACCTACCTTTGCTAGTTTACAACCTACCCATGGTCCTTTGCATTAAAGAATATGTCCATGGGGCATGTTCTGCTTTTCAGGTGTCTTAAATAGCAGAATCGGCAGTGGTGGCTGATTCAATTCAGTCGTTTCCGAGCTATGCCACTGCTTCTCTCATTTCTTACCTGCCTATGCTAGTTTACAACCTACCCATGGTCATTAATGCAAGGGGATGATGAGCCCATAGGGCAATTCTGTTATTCAGCTGTCTCACATGGCAGAATCAGCAGTGGCAGCTGATTCAGGCATGTTCTAGCTATACCATTGCTGATTCTTACCTACCTAAGCTAGTTCCCAGGCTACCCATGCTCCTTTTATGCCAGGGAACACATCCATAGGACACATTCTGCCACCTAGTTTGTCCCTAGGGCTCATCTGACCAGCCTCGTTCAAGTGACTCACTCGGAGCAGAATGTGCACAAGTGCACACCCTGTGTGTGAGTGTGTTCTTTAGTCGAAGACAGCTGATGTAAATTGATCATGGAAATTTCTTAAGCACAAGATACAACAAGAAAAATCCAAGATTTCTTCTCTAGCGCATGGTTTCAAGTATTCAGTGTCCTCCAAAATATCATCCGTGAAACTCATCAAAATATTTTGAAGACAGGGTCAACCAATGAGAATCTGTACATTCCTGAAACCTGGAAATTGTCTTTCGGGGGAGGGGAGAGGGTTGGGAGTAACATACCCCAAATTCACATATCGCTACTGTTTTGAGTACCACAATATCATAGCGATCAATGAAGGGTAAGATAATCATGTCACCATAGAAATTCGCTTCTTTTCTCATTTGCAAATTTATGTTCTTGTCAGCATGCTGCAAAATATTCACATCCAAACATTAAAGAAGCCCCCTTTTGGGTTACACAAACTGAGAAATTTCCCAACAAAGAGATTCAAAATACAACAAGCAAGAAGAAGAAGAAAAACTCAGATGAAGGAGAAAAATTCTCTCTTACCAAGGCCACAAAAAATCGAGCCACAACTTTAGATGACTGAATCAAGTGCGACTGAAACCATGTCTTGCGCACTGCCATACGCTCAGAAAAATGGTTACTACTTGACATTACGCCCACAAATAGATCAATCTCCTCTGTTGGATACCAAGGCGCCTTCCATGTCCGGCCATGTTCAAGAACAAGCTCTGGTACATAACTTGGATGCATTGGTGGTAATGCATTGATGGTCACTGAATGCACATCCACGTCTCCATATAATGAGAAGCCAGTGACTTCCTCCACAACAAAACCCTGAAATTTCAACTACTAGTTAGTTGTAAGCAATTATTAAAATCCCAGAAATATACATTGAAAATTTAAGCAAGAAAGTATTTAATTCCAGAACATACATAGAAAAATCAAGCATGAGATTATTTAATTCCAAATATATACAGGAGAAATCCAAGTGCCACAAGACACGCACCATCTGTCTCGAAATAATTGAGTTTAAGAATAAAAGCGCTACATGCAAAAGATTGAGCATTCTGGTGAACAGACTCAAGAGGAGAATTGTGATTCTCGTATTGCAGAACCACTGAACCAGCAAAAGTTATATCACATCACAATTGGATGAATACTTACTGAGTAAGGGAAAGAGCTAATATGGCGTCCATCAACAGACAAGTGGAAGCCATCTGCTCCTGCTCGCAGATTTAGGATGAAAAGATGGCCTTCAGAAAATGGGTACCTCCACTCCAAAGTCCCCTTTTCTGACCTACCCATAAATGAACTAAGCCACCACGATCGCTCTGACTCACCAGGTTTCTCACCGTCATCTTCTTCGAACCATGCCTCACACTTGAGTTGACCATCAACTGGTTAACAGCAGATACAAATGAAATATAAATAAGTTTTAAAAATGGGCTTGAACTTATCTATTGCTGGGAAAGTTTAGGTTTATTTATTTATTCATTTATTTATTCCTCCAGATGCTGAATTTTGGGGATTATTGAATGCTGAACATCAGGGGGCAGCATGAGTTCAATTCTCAGGATTTTGGCCTGGAACAATGTGGATTTTGATTCATTTCCAACTGCCCATTTTGGGGATTATGGAATGCTGGACATCAGTGGGCAAGGTACCAGAGTTATGGTAGCCCTTGAACTACCCAAAAGCAGGATTGAAACTGAGGTTACATTAACTATGTTGATGTTACTAGTAGAGTATTAAATAAACCAGATGTAATAGGGGGGACGTACCAGTTTCCTCATCCTGTGCAGCTGCCCACCCTTCACATCGTTGGCTTGAACCCCATTTGCCTTGATAACATGTATTATGCTCTATAACTGGTTTCAAGCTCCAGTCACCACGAAGGCGAGGATTGAGATGCAAAATTCGGGGAGCATCCTCGCCATCTTCCTCTTTAACCCCATGTAATTCCAATCCAAATTGAGAGACCATCACATACTGGGACTCACCATCACCAACACGAGCAATTGGGGGCTTATACTCACTGTGCGCATATCGAGGAGTTCCTATTAGAACGATAGATGACCCAAAAACAAGTCCACATGGAAGTGAAATAACTCGATGTGCATCTTCCAGTTGCTTTCCATTCATTGATATCGAATATGGACAAGAGGTGGTGATTATACTCCCATATGCCTTAACACTCTCATCTCCATTGCTTACTAGCACCTCTTCCAGTTCCTGCCATGCACTAGCACCAGCATGCCATGCTTGATCAACCACCACTTGAAGTGGCAATGCATCGCTTTGTTGTTGGAGTGCCACCTTCTCGTCCTCCATTTTGTGGGAGGACTGTAACCCTAATTTTGGACCCTTTTTCTCCCACTCCTGTGCTAGAGAAGCTGAGTCATGTCCTCCTCCTCCTCTATTATGTGAGGTTTTATAGTCATTATCCACCTGCAAAAAAATTGAACTCATTCACAAAATCAGTCTGATTGTGCTAGCTTACAACCTACCCTGGATTGAACTTTTATGCTATGGAACACACCCCCTCAGGGGAGGGAACACATTCTGCCTCAGATTGGCCAGAAATCAGTCTGATTATGCTAGTTTACAACCTATCCATGGACTTAATGCTAGGGAATGCAGCCACTGGGAGGGGGGGGGAGGGGGATTGACATGTTCTGCATCAGTTTGTCCCTAGGATGAATTCTACTGGTTCTTTACACTGGGTAAGAACCTTGAACAGCACCATTCTGGGAATTCAGGTCCAGCACTCAGCTCCCAATTCACACAGGGCCCCCAAATGTGCCAGAATGCCCTGTTCTCAGTCCTTACCCTACACATAAGGGACAGCAATTTTTTGGGTCTTGAAAATCAATCATGAACCCTTGAAAACCGAAACCCTAAACCTATTTACTATTGCCAATCACAAACCCTAATGCTCATGACCTTAGTGCTCTGAAAGAGACACAGACACACACAGAAAGACAATTCCTGAACCTCTTTGCAATTTGTCCCATTGAAATCGATAATGAAAAATTGGACACATGAGTAAGCTGATCTATTTTTACAATGGATAGACTTGTGTGTTGGATCTAATTTGCAACTGTTATGTAGAATTGTGTCTTTGAAACATAACAAAAGATGAATGAAAGGAAGAGAGAAAGAACAAATGGTGGAAGAGTTCTGATATTTTGAAGATGCAGCAATTCAAAGAAAAGAATGTGAAAAACTCACTGGCTAAGAATGGCCATGGAGATGCAGAAAGCTTTCTTCCAAAGATGCAAATTGAATATGAGAAATGCACAAGCAAACTCACTGACCTGTGAAGCAGTTTTGTGTTTAGATGGTGCTGATCCAGGAAGAAGATTATCATCACCATCAGAAGAAGATTGTCCAAGTTTTTGATTCCATTCATTTGCAATGAGCTTGCGTTGTTGTTGTTGATGGGGTTCTGAGTTTTGAAACTGCTCCTGATGATGATGATGGTATCTGGATCGACCCAATCCAGCAATGAGTCCCTCTTCAATGGCATCCAAAGGTGCATTGATCTGGGGCAGAATGCTGGGTCCTATGAACTGTGGCACTTGCACTGTTATAAACACTATGCAAAGTGTGATTAACACCAGCAGCGTTTGTGTACCCCGTGTTCTTCCCAAGCACCAGAACCAATCTGCAGCTGGTTTCCCAGCTGAAGCTCTTTTCATCTTCTCCGCCACCACAACAGCAGCAGCAGGAGCAACAGAAGCTTCACAATCTTCAAACCCTTTGTTTTCTCCCCACCCACCCACCCACCGACCACAGACCCTAAACCACCACCACTCGCTCCTGTAGTACCAGACTCTCACACCAGCTGCAGCTGCTTCCCTGCAAGCTCTGTATCGACTAGAAGCTGCAGTTTCTGATGCTCGAAAGGTTTTGCTCCATGTCTAGATCCCCGGAACAACAGCTTTGAATCAGACCCAGAGAGCTACTCAGTTTTGGATGTTTTCCTAGAGCTTCTTCCCTTCTAAACCACCTTTCAACCCAAAAGCTGAGCTATGAAGCTGCTGTCTCCCGGGGGCGGCGATTCCGGCGACTTGATGGATGGATCTCCGTGTGCAAGCTGAAGAATCGAAGCTCAAACGTCCGACCTTGCAGCACGTGATGATCTTGCTTCCCTCCCAGCGACACCCAAAACAGCATGGAGGAGCAGCTGGTACTGCTGGTACTACTGCTACTACTGCTGTTGCGACAGTAGTAGTTGCCAGAGATTCTTAACCTAGGGAGACAACAGAATCCTCCCAAGAATCCACAACCCAAAAGGAATTCAAGCTTCACTCCATCATATTATACTGCCAGAAAATTCCCTGAACAAAGCTTGCGATTGCACTATTCTTGTTCTTATTCTCGTTCTCCTCTGTCTCTGAATGTATGTATGTATGTATGTATGTATGTCTCTGTGTGTCTTTGTCTCTGAGTGTCTGTGTCTGCAGCAGCAGCAGCAGCTACCCACGCAGTTCTTCCGGAGTTGCAAGTGCATCCGCATCCAACAAAAACAAAACAGCAATGGGTGGAACTAACTAGTAGCAACGAAGAGAAAACGAGAGATCACAGAACAACAGCAACAACAAGAAGGACGAAGAAGAAGAAGAAGAAGAGGAACAACAAGAAAACTCTTGTACAAAAGCATCCATGTCGAGGAAGAGAGAAAGAAAGGAAACTGCAACAACAACAACAACAACATCAGCAGCAACAACCCCACCGAAAAAAACCAAAGAAAAAACACTAAATGTTTTTATGAAAAAAAAAAAAAAAAAAAAAAACCCCAAACTTAAACAAAACGAAACAAAGAAGACCCAACAAAAAAAACAGAGAAAATAAATTAAATAAAATACAAAAAGCAAACAAAAAACAAAACAAAACCAAAACCCAAAAAATTTCAAACAAAAACCAGCAAAGAATAGAATCAAACAGAACAGAACAGAACGCACAATAGCATCCATCCACTGCAGCAGCCGCAGCAGCAGTAAGGAGGGAGTGTGCGATGATGGTGCGCATTTTTCATCCATCCTCGCTTGGCGCGCCATCATATTTTTGGACTCACAGAGCCTGTTTCGCCCAACCGTGAGTGGCCACGTGGTCCTCTGTACCAATCCTGGCGCCGCGCTCCTCATGGACGGCCATCAAGGAATCGCACACATGCATGATCTCATGTCCCTTTAACCATGTGATCATGTCCCTTAACTGTGGCCCCATGTTTCCTGACCGTGGTTTCATGTCCCCGGGCCACAAAACTCTGACCATTGGGTTTAACCACATACATAACCTTATGTCTCGCAACCACGGTCTCATGTCCCTGAGTAACAAAACCATGGCCTTTGTTGGGCAGGGGAGTGAAGGGAGGTGTTTTTTTCACTTTGTGAAATTGACAAAAAGAAATAGCATATGAGATTTTAACAATTGGGTCTTGAAAATTTTAGGTCAATTCGAGGGTACTAAGGTGTCTTCTTAGGAAGGGAAGAGGAGGGGCTAATTAGTCGAGGCCAAAAATAGTGGCAGCCAATGTGAGGAATAGAATTTCCATGCAACCCAATGAGAAGTTGCACCATGGAGTGAAACTGATCCCCCTTTTTTGACTTGGTGGGCATGACTTGCTATTTGGAAGAAGAAGGAAACAAAAGAGGGCGGGGAAAATGAAGACTTCACATTTTTGCGAGGTTTGATTCAATCACAAGAAGCTCGTTGTGTCAAAGCTCCCTTGACCTCAACATCTATCTTACCTATACTCGCACCACCTTAGAATGACTCGAATGAATTTGTCGAGTTCTATTCATGAAGTCTAAGTTTATGGATTATGCTAAGATATGCTAAAGATTTCAATTGTCCTCAACAATGTCAAGCTTCTTTGAATTATACACACACACACACACATATATATATATATCTAATTTTTAAAATTAAAAAAATATTTTAAATATTTTCTTTTAATTTTCCTTTTTTTCCCTTTTTTTTTCCATGCTGTTATTTGTAAATTTGAATGTACTTAGCTCTTCCCCCCCTCCCCCTAAAAAAAATTGTTCTAGTTGATTTTGTTTCTTTTATTAAAAAAAGGGGGGGTGGGGGGGGGGTCTTAGAACATTTCCTAGAACCCATAATACCTTCACCTAACTTACAAGTGTCTATATTACCTGCCTACCTATATACCTAAATTTTAGGCCCACCACACTCCCACTTTTTCTTTTTCTTTTTAGGGCGTCTCTGACAGGTGGGTTCTAAGGAATACAGCCAATTTCCACAAGGCAAAGGGGACCCACTTTTGTTTTTATTTTTATTTTTTTAAAGAGAAAAGGGAGAAAGGGCTAAAAGAAGGGGGGTGATGAGAGGTGGGGGTGTTTTGGGGGGCGGGGGGGGGGGATGTGTTGACAATGGGAATAGTGTTGGAGCATCAAGTGGGTATCAACAAATGGTATCTCTAGTTCCTTATGGGTATATTTAGACACCCTAAAAGAGATGAGTGAAAAAATTGCATACCTAGTGTATACTAAACCCTAAACCCTAAACCCTACTCTGATAGAATCCACAATTTCACTATTATTGTCCATACACTTGAATACATACATATATCCACACAATGGAAAGCACTCTAAAAAAAAAACATTCCTACTAAGTATAGGAAGTACCTTATATATCCATTACTAATAATCACTCCTACAAAAGAGGACCGATCTTACATGTGCACCTTCGGGAGTGTGAGGGAACTAATACCTAAAGCATATGGCCATAAGAGTGTAGTAGGGCAACAAACGAAGAATTCCGAGAACTCAAATATTTCACCATGCAAAAAATTATAATCTTCAAAACATTGTATAAAACAAAACCAAAAATCCTTCAAGATATATTATAACTCCTATTATAACTAATCTCAAGTTTCAACAACACAAGCCAAAATAACATCTTTCAAAAATCCTCATATAAAAAATAGACCTATTATTATAATTACCTAGGGGGGGGGTGCAAAATCCCTTAAGCTATTACTACTATACTCTATAATGAATCTAAACACTTAGATACTTAACTTGCCTTCTAAATCTTAGAAGAGAAACAAGAATTTTGGCAACCAAGAGGATATGACCAAATATGATTTTGTTGGCTTCAACCCAATGCTTTTCTTTCTCTCTCTTATAGACACTTCCCTATTTTGAAGGTTCCTCCTTTAGGGCTAGTTTACCAACTAAGAGTTTGTTCAAGGTCTCTTAACACACTAGGGGACTAAAGCTTTTTGTCTTTCTCACAAAGAAGTAAGTAGGACAAAACCCAAGATATGCGAATGTGGACTTTGGGAAAGGAGGAGGGGTTTCCAATGGCCACAACAACACCAAATAAAGAAAAAAAACAAAACAAAACAAAAGCTGGGAAGCTTCAGTGGGGCTGGCAAATTTGAATAGGTGACAAGTTGAGTCATCATATTGCCACCGTTTTTTTCCCACCCTCCCTCAAAAACAACAAAAAGAAAGTGTGTTATTTATTTTTTATTATTTCAGTTTCCAAAAATGGGGTAGCCTAGAGGGTGGGGGGGGGGTAGGTGGCTTTGAAGAAAATATACTAATTTATTTTATTCTTGAGAACGAGAAAACCTTTTTGCTTGGCTTCTTTGGATAAAACAACAACGCACCACCACCGACACGAGGCCCAAAAAAAAAAGACCAAACCGAACCGAACCAAACAACGTTGTTTTATGAAGCTTTCTTTAAGGGGATTGTTGGAATAGAAATTTATTTTCCCCCAAATCCTTACTCCAATACAATACATACTCACCAAGAGAGAAACCGGGGGAATTTTATTTTTTTAATTAAAAATTAAAAAATCGAATTCCAATTCTTCCTCACCTAAACTATGTAGGTGTAAAGAGGTTGTTAAAGAGTTTTCTTTTTGACTCGGGGCCTTCCCCAAATCGCCGAACAAAGCCAGCCCTGACCCAATTCCCTGGAAAAACCAAAAAAAAAAAACCATTTATTGTCCAATTGGAGACAACCGAACGAAAAAGGTTGAAGGAGAATATGTTGTTCGTTTCGTTTCGTTCCGATATACAGCTGTCGGTTTATAAACTGTTCACTCTTGCCGATTCAAAAGTTAACTTTAATAGCGGAACCAAACAGCTATGGACAGTGCATCGTTCGGTGCCGTGGATGTTGGAAGTTGTTGTTGTTTGAATGACAAATTTTTTTATTTTACCTACTTTGTTTGCAAAAAAAAAAAAACTTCAAAAGCCAAATCCCGGGCCCTCCCCTCCCCCAAATTTTTTTTGTGCCGCACATCTTGGATGTTGTTGTTGTTGTTGTTGAAGTGATGAGAATTTAAAAGAATTTTTTTCAAAATTTGAAACCCGAACCCTTCCCCCCCCCCTCACACCCCCACCCCCACCCTTTTGTCTTTTTTGAATTCTTGTGATGTAGTCATGAACGGCCGGCCATCATCGACAAGAGGAATTAGCCAAATTTTGGTTCTCGTGGAAGAGGAAGACCCCTCCTTTCCTTGTTCCGTATTTGAGAAATTGCCATCCAGACAATCCGTCTTTCCGGTCGTATGTATGTATGTATGTATGTAGGTAATGGCTATATGGGAAGATCGAGAATGGGACTGTTCTTAGGGAAATTGGGTACCGGCTTGACTCTTGTATTGTGCCAAGCCCTCATTCTTAGGACTCTTTGTATTGTGTCGGACCCTCATTCTTAGGACTCTTGTATTGTGTCAGACCCTCATTCTTAGGACTCTTGTATTGTGTGGGGCCCTTGTTCTTAGGACTCTTGTATTGTGTGGAGCCCTTGTTCTTAGGACTCTTGTATTGTGTGGAGCCCTTGTTCTTAGGACTTTTATCTTATGTGGGGCCCTTGTTGTTAGGACTCTTGTCTTGTGCAATGTCCTCATTCTTAGGACTCTTGCATTGTGTGGGGCACTCATTCTTAGAATGGTCCCATTCTCGGTCCTTACCCTAGACATTTAGGAACTTTTGTAGACTCTTTCACTCGAGACTTCCCAATGTTTCTTATGTGAGCTGGTTATAGGCATTTGAAAGAGTGGATGGCCCTAAGAAACTCAGGGTGAAGTAGTAGTTAATATGCATTTGAAAGAGTAGTTGACCCTAAGAAACTTCAGGGGTTATATGCATGTGAAAGAGTAGATGAGAACCTAAGAAACTGAGGGTGGGTGAAGTGGTTATATGAATTTGAAAGAGTAGGTGACCCTGAGAAACGCAGGGTGAAGTGATTATATGCATTTGAAAGAGTAGATGAGACACCCTAAGAAACTCAGGGTGAAAGGCAGAATCTCTTTGGGGTGACAATTACATTAGAGAACTTATTACTCGAGGTATGCATTTGAAAGAGTAGATGAGACACCCTAAGAAACTCAGGGTGAAAGGCAGAATCTCTTTGGGGTGACAATTACATTAGAGAACTTATTACTCGAGGTATGCATTTGAAAGAGTAGATGAGACACCCTAAGAAACTCAGGGTGAAAGGCAGAATCTCTTTGGGGTGACAATTACATTAGAGAACTTATTACTGGAGCTAGGCCTGAGGGCTCAAAACGCAATCTGAAATTTCAGAGTGCCATGTGGCATCATTTCAAACACTTTTCAAAGGAAAGATTTTTATTTTTTTTAATCTTGTTGCCTTTCTTTCACAACACTTGAATTATTTTGTCACAATTATATGAAAAAATCCTTAATTACATTTTCCATTAAAAATATTAATATCTTTCATAATATTGGGTGCTAGGCCTACCTCCACTCCAGGTCCCAAAAGGGATCAACTAGTTCTTGTTGACAAGTGTTGTTGTTTGTTGATCTTCTTTGTTTGCCTACCAAGGCAAGGATATTGGGTTTAGATTGGTCATAGAGTATAGTATTTCTTAAGGGATTTTAGCCCCTAGATAATAGGTCTATTCTTATATGAGGATTTTTGAAAGATTATATTTTGGCTTGTGTTTGAAATTTGAGATTAGTTATAAAGTTATGATATCTTGAAGGATTTTAGTTTCTTTTTAGTGGATTTTTTTTGAAGATTATATTTTTTGCAGGGTGAAATATTTGAGTTTTCATAATTCTTCCTTTGCCTTAAGATACTTTTAAATGTAAATGGGAAGGCCATAGTGTGACACACCCCTTTGTTGGTGATGTGGAAGCGGTGTTCCCCCAATGTCAAGTGTGCCTCATGACTAGGAAATCATTTTGGTTGAAGAGAATGATGAAAACAACACCAACAATGTGGAAAAGTTGAATCGAAAAAACCATAGCTAAAATTTGCTTAATTATAGTGCTACTATTAGTTTTTTTTTTTTTTTTTTTTCTAATTTCATAATGTGTGTAGTAGGATTGAAGTCTTGATAAATAAATAAATAATTTTTTATGTATTATGGAATGGCCCACCCGATAGGGCTTGTTCCACCTAGGAATGTGACAAGTTTCATAAGGCAAATTGTTCTTATGTTTGATGGGATTGAGTTCAACTTGAGCTTGTTTCAAATTGTGACTAGTTGTTCCCATCGTTGGATTCATTGAGCATGCAAATATTTCATTGTCAATGTTTTGTCAAAGTCAATTGGTTACACAAAAAATGAAGGTAACATGTAATCGCTTATCTCACCTAAGAAAATGGTTAAGATAGTGTTAGAATGAGACAATGCAACCAAATTCTATAATGTACATTTGTAGATGAGTAGAATAGAAATAGTCTTGATTGGTCAAGAAATACAATTGTAATTAAATTTGTTGAATGGGTTACTATACAATTTTTTTGTAGCTTATCATATTCGTGGCACCAAAATATTGGCAAAGAAATTGTTTGGAAGACCATAACATTTTAACACAAAACGTAGGATTATCTTTGAAATCAATGTGTCGAGTAAAAGAATAATAATTATATTTGTTTCATAGGTCACATTGCATTGGGACTCTTGCAATTTCATCATGTTTGTGGGACCAAAATCTTTGTGAAGAATTGTGAGGAAGAATGTAGTTTTTTATTTAAGGGTATATGTGGTCAACAAGAGGTCATATTGGGTTCATGGTCCTTGAATCACCATACACATCAAGCTATATGCTTCATGTTGAGACAAGACAAGTAACATTGCATAGCTCATATCACATGCCCTTTTTTCCCAACTCAAGGAAAAGATGAAGAAGAAACTATTTTTGGTGTTTCAAATGTAAGGTAATTTTTTATAGCCATTTGTTGTTGGAATTCATTTTAGTCTGAATCAAGCATATTTTCAAGGAGTACTTCTCAAATTTCATCTTTTATGTTATGAGGTTATAAAGCACACTTATAAAACATGAGACATTGTTGACATCATTTTGTGTTCTCATTCTTATATGTATGGGCTTGATTTCTCATAAATGCGAGTGAAGGTCATTTGTAACATCAAAGATTTTATAATTCTATTATTGGTGTGACTTTTGTTAATTTCAATAGAATTGTTGAGTATCAATTTGACATTGCACAATACACATTTAAAGAATGCATATTTAGCCCCAATAAATTGTTTTTTGTTTTTCATGTTTCACATTTTGAAAATCAAATTCTTATGCAATCATCCAATTTCTTTTATGTGCTTGTGATTGGACTTTTAGTACAAGAACACAATTTTAGGTTAACAATACATTCAACTTTGGACAAAACTTATTATTCATGTTCATACTTGTAAAAGTTGATTGTTTTTGGTAGTTTGTCTTTTTCTTTGCACATTATTAAACTTGAATTGTTTGTTCAACAAGGAGCTCAACATTTTATTGTTGAACCCAACTTTTGCATAAATGTCTTGTTTATGCACCACTTGCAAACCAAGTTGTAATGACGCAATACTATCATCCTTGTGGGTCAATGAAGGGGAAAAAAAGGGGTTACACACATTTTTAGGAAAGGATATTAGTGCATGTAAAAAATGGCGATGAATAATTTTTCAATGTTTCTTATTCAAAATTACAAGCCTGCTATTCACAACCACAAGAACTTAGGGTTATAAGATGAAAACTTTATCTTATTTTCAAGCTTAAACCCAAAATCTTTTTTCCTACATCTTTTTTGGCCATGGACATGAAAATTTTATTTCTAAAAAATGATTTCTTTCATGTTCCAACATCGATGGTCAAACATTAAAATTATCAAACCCCATGTAATGACACCACGTGCCACTTCATAGTTATATATAATCTACAACATGGAAGGATTTATATAATATATATATATATATATATATATATATAACTATCATCATCATGGTTACATGTTCAAAAACCATTGGGACATCAATAAAGCCCATGAATGATAAATTGATATCAAATTCATGATTTGTTGTTTAAATTATTCAATAAGTTCATGATACGTTTTCTAGGTCACTATATAATCTTGTCTTTCATTAACTTTGAAAATATATCTTAGCTACAAAAATGAGGATTGATTTTGTATTAGTAGTTGAATTTGTGCATTTATTGGTTTATTTCCTTATCATATTTTATGATGCCCTTGTTAGGTTCCCCTTTCAATGATAGTAAAAGCTAGAAGGGGTGTTGAAACCCAATTTTTGTTACTTAGTGCATGCTTAATTTGTTATTTTGAAATGCATTTTCATAGATTGCTTTTGGGATCGAGAATTTGTTTTAATTTGTTTCCTAATAATTTCACTAGTATATCCAATGTTTGGGTAAATGGATGGTATGTTCAAATTTTTTTTTAATAAAAAATTTCATTGATGAGTCAATTACCCAAATGACAAATACCTCTTGTAATTTTGCAACTTTTTTTTGCCATATATGTAAACAATATATATGAATGGAAAATATGTTTATTTTTATTTTTTGTAACTTCTTTTGTTTAATTATAAGTGCAAGTGATGACTCTTAAAATTTCACATGTAAATGCAAGTGGCTACTTTTAAAGGCCCATTTGTAAATACAACTATAACTTTGTGATGCTCACATGTAAGTGCAAATGGTGCTTTTGTTACTAATTTCCAATGTTTTAAATTTATATTCAAGGATTTTTCAAAGTTTAAAATTTTACGATTGCATTGAATTTTTGTCACCATATATTTGTTTGAATTTTCAGTTTTAATTGAAGGCATGAGGTGTGGTAAAGGAAATTGATTGTGCATGATTAAAATTTTTGCAAATCAACAAGCATTTGAGTACCATATCATTTTTCAAATAATAAAAACCATTTTTGGCATCACAAATAATGGACATATGGTTTGTTTCCATGGGGAAAAAAATGTAAATGAAAAAAAATGAAGTTTTTAGGTTCTAGATCAAAATGAACAAAGCATACATTCCAACCCAAGTAAATGAACCACCAAGTTGTTGCATCTAGACCTTTAACAATTCTTTGTCCTAATTAGAAAAATACTACAATTAGTGATATCTTTTTTTTTTTTTTGAAATTTCAATAAAAATTACACTCCTTCCATCCTCATAATTGAACCTAATAAACATCAACATATCTTTAATTTTTTTAATACATATATTATATTATTTTTATTTTTTTAAAAAAAATTAATGCATACCCTATATTAATTAAAATTTGATTTTGGAAATAAAAATAGTCTTGTTATAGAATCAATTCAACAACCAATACATGGGACCTTATTTTTATTACTTTCAGAATTTTCAATTACAAAATTAATGTCCCTTTTTGTGTTAATCACATTGGTAAAATCAAGGTTAATTAGGTGATAATCACACATAAAACATGTCCAAATGTTGCCTTTTTCATGTTCATTATAAAATTTAAATGCTTGATTGATGAATTAAATTTCAAAATAAGAAGTTTTTCCTTACCTTTAATCTTTGGTGCACGACAAATTGTACTGCACCATTTACAACTATCCATTTGATATTCGCCCAAGTTCTAACCAACCAAAAGTGAAGAAGCCCAAACACCTTCACATGTAGTTAATTTCCCATTTTTTTTCCCTTTTCCTTTTTTTGGGTTCTATAACAAAAAGCTCATCAATTTTAAAACTTTAAAACCTTTTTTGGACATCATGCATACATCCCATTGAGGTTTAGGGTTATATAATTCCTCAAAATAAAAGTCAATTTTTTTTTTGAAAGAATGATATTACTAATTTAAAAAATCATGGAATTAAATTTTGGACTTCATGTGAAATAGGGATTAACCCTCCCATTGTTTTATTAGTGTATGGTGTAAAATGTATATGCACCTTTTATATTTTAATATTTGATATTCAAAATTTTAGAATTTTGAAAATGGGGCAATTGAATCTTTTTTGTGATATATATACATAAAGTATTGAATGATACTTGTGGGTATAATATTTCAAGATCCATTCTTTTAATTGGTGTGAAATGGAATTGGAGTTAAAAAAGACAATAGGAAGCACTAGTGTATGACATTGTGACAAACATTCACTATGGTCATGTTTTGTTACTAAGGTTAGAACAAACATTTCTAAAAAATAAATCAAAATGATTTGAATGAAACCATTGTTTGTAAGATGAACATCATTACAAATTTCATGGGCCATAATTTGACAATAATAGTCGAGTGAAATTTATTTTTAGCCTGTCCATATAGAATAGACATGAATGTCATTCATCTATTTATATTGTTTGAACATCGATATTGTGCGCATTCTTTATACACAAATGTCATATGCCTATTCATATTGTTTAAACACAAATGTTGTATATATATTCATGTTGTTTACACATGAAAGTTGTGCATAAGATTTTTGTGTTTACATAATGCATAACATTTGTGTTTAAACAATACAAATATATGAAATAACAAATTTCACATGAATTTGAAATGAACCCATGAAACCTGTAAATTTGTGATGATGATGATAACCTTAACCTTGAACAAACACAAAAAAATGAACATGATAACAATGATGACCTTAAGCAAACATATGAACAAGACCATGACAATAGCCTTGAGCAAACACATGAAAGCAAACATGACAAGAACAAATAAAACACAATTTGCTTGAATGTGCAAAAAAATTATACTAAAAAATGAGAGAAGATTGAAATTGTGTTTATATATCTTATAAAGCAAATTCTACACAACAATCAGGTTTTCATTGCAAAAGATAAAATTTTGATTAAATTTTATGAAATTGAAAAATCTTGATTGTTTTTTTAGTTGCATCCAAACTCCATACTCTCATCCCTTATACAATCTCACCCCATCTTTTGTAATTTTTTGCAATAACAACCTAAAATACAAAAATGCACACAAAAAAAAAAAAAAAAAAAAAGAAAAACCTTAAATAATAGGGCATGAATATGTTATAAAAGCAAAACAATGATTAAGTTGACAAAAAGATGTGAGAAGCCAACAAGCAATAAACAAATCACTAAGGTGAAAAAAAGATGCAAAAAATAAAAAAACAAGCAATGAACAAATGTAGTATCAACTACAAGTTTTCTCCTAATGTTTTAGGGATACCTCAAAACTCGTCTTGGGAAGGCAAAGAGAGGCCCAATGAGAGACCCAAAGACAAGGTCACTTTTAGGGATAACTATTATTAGGGCCCAAAGTTTGGAGATTGCCACAATGTCCTGAAGATAGTGGCACCTTATGCACTTCTCATTCATTACGTGCCCTGGCCTTATCAAGGGCCTTATCAAAGTACCTTGGCCTTATGAAGGGCCTCATCAAGGTACCTTGGCCTTATGAAGGGCCTCGCTCGCTCGCTCACTCGCACGCACGCGTTAGGTCTGCTTTTGCCGATGTCGCTCGCAAAAGCTTGTGCGCGATGGAACAAATAACTGCAAGCAAAATCGTGTGCTTGTTTTCATCTTCTAAACACACCCAATTCTCGAGACCAGGTGCGAATTGATGCAAGTAGACGGATTTTTCTACTTGCATCAATTTGCATCAGAAAAAAAATTGTTGTTGTTGTTGTTGTCGTCGCAGCAGAAGAGTAGCAGGTGTGAGAGGCAGAGAGACGGGGAGTTGGGGCGGGTGGGTGGGGGGGGGAGCAGAGTGGGAAGAAGGGTGTTGTTGGGTAAGGGACGCTCGGCAGTATGAGTGCTTTGACAAGGACGGAGAAAGCGCACCAGAAGTATAGGGAAGGGAAGTACACTGAGGCTTTGGAGTTGTACACGGATGCTCTCAATGCCACCACTCAGGTCAATCACCGCGTTGCTCTTCATAGTAACCGCGCGGCTTGCCATCTCAAGCTTCAGAACTACAAGCAGGTGAGAATTATTGTTGTCCCTCTTTTGAAACCCTAAAAAATAAAATTCAAGTGGCTGTTGTATGATTGTTGCATTTCATGTCCCTGGAAGATTTTTTCTTTTAGGGTTTTTTGGGAGCTGGTTTTGGTTTTGTGATTGCCAATAAAATGGAGTTTTATGCTGTTGAAAAGAATGTGTCATCAGGTATGGAGAGATAGAGAGAGGACTATAAAAGCAAGTGCAGCATCCACAGCAGCATTAGGGTTTGAGAATGGCTGAATGTTTTTTTTGTGATGATGATGGGTGTTTTTGTGTCTGTGTGGAGAGGAGTGGCACAGGCAGCAGATGAATGTAGTGCTGTTTTGGAGCTGGATGCAAAGCATACCGGGGCACTCATGTTACGGGCGCAAACTCTGGTAGCAATGAAGGACTATCACTCGGCACTCTTTGATGTGAATCGCCTCCTTGACCTCAACCCTTCATCTGAAGTCTATCGTAGCCTACAGGCACGCCTACGCACACAGCTGGTATGCTTACACATCATGTACATCTTGAGCATATGCCCACATTGGGAAAAGGTCTTTCTGGAACATGGGTGTTTAGATCAATTATGCTGGATGGGTCTTTTGATTCTCTTCGTGAATGCAACTGAAGAGTGCAGTTATTGGGTTGGTGCAGGCATTGGCACCCATACCGGAGGGAGAAAGTGAGTCTCCTCCAGATTCACCAACCACTCAAAAAATCCCATCAAAGTTGCCTACAACATTGCCAATTGTGAAGGAACCAGAGGTGGTGCCAGCTAAGGTAGGATGGGAGGCCATTGCAAAGCCTAAGGAGCACTCAACTGTTGACTATTCCCGGTGGGGGAACTTGGGGGATGACCTCAGTGATGAAGAGGATGAGGATGAGCCACAGTATGTATACAAGCTGAAAAAGGTTGGGCTGAGTAATTTCAGTCTTTGAAAAACGTTTCCAGAAAAGAAGACACACACGGACTTGCATAGTTCTGGTTGGGTTTGTGCCTTCCTCACCATTGGCAAAGACCTTGTGTTTTCATGTGTACAATGTTTGTAGGTTTTGAAGATAGGTCTGACCTATTGGTGGCAATTCTAGACACCACAGATCTCATCACTAGCTTGACCCATATGTGTGTAGGGCCTCTTGGTTTAGATTAGAGGAAAAGAAAGTCTCCAGGGTTTGCTTGAAACATGTATGGATTACCTGTGCCTATTGCACGGTGATGGATGATGGGTCTTTAGGTTAGGAGGAGATTTCAGAAATACCTGAAACTGACCTCCTGCGGAAGATAATAGTGATATTGGTTTTTGTTGTTTTTAATATATTTTTGGAATCCATACTTTTATGCATTGTGCAGTCAGTGAGGAGGACATTGGTTGGTGGGGATGCATGGGGCTGCACATGCAAACTATAGGATTGCAAATAGAAATCCCAATAGATGTGTGGTTTGTACTCTGGCAACACTGTATAATAAACAATGTTACTGACAGAGCAAGTATTTCCTTGAATATTTTTTCACATTGCCATTCTATGGCCTGCAGCTGGTGTGCTTGTGTGTCTGCATTAGGCAACCTGATGCATCCTCTTGCTTGATCACATTTGTTTTCAAGGAAAAGTTGTAAAATCCATTTCTTTGGACCTTCTGAAGAAGCTGTTGTTTCTGAAATGACAAAGTTACCTTGATATTTCCTATTGGAGAATGGCATCTTGACCTTCTGTTTTCATCCTTATGAACCCTTTGTCAGGAAACCCTAACGTTTGTCTATGTACTTGTGCTTGGGAAGGGCTACTCAAATGTGGTCTGCAAGAGTGCTCTTGAATTTTGCATGGAGGATCAGCAGTGTGGTGTTGGGCATGGGATAAGGGGGAGTTGGCAAAGAACCTATCAGGCTCCTTTGCGGCTGGAACTTCAGAGTGGAAGAAAGCAAGAGGCTGCAGAGTGACTGAATCAAAGACTTGATTTGAGGTGTTGTTATTACTTGCTTTAGCTTTACCACCTGGCTACTTAGCTGTGAGATTCTGATGTATGTTAGCTGTGCCACATGTGCTCCCAACTGTTGAAGAATTAAGCTCATTAGCTACTCTATAGCTTTGTGAATCTGAAATGGCTACCATACGTATATATGTGGTAGCCATTCCTAGTTCATTTGGAAACCATTGGTTTTTATTTCCATCAGCTTTATCCAAAGTGTGTCTCTGATCATGTTCTCTAGCTCCACTTCCAGTGCTGGAATGAAAGGGGCAATGCTGAGTTGTGAACAATTTTTCACGCCTATGTGCAATGTTCACTATCACAACATCCTAATGGAAGGTACTACTCAACCATTCAAGAAGATGAAATAGATCGAGCTAGATTCAGAACTATGCTTTGAAATGTGCAGTGAAAAAGTTGGGTGAGATGGGTGCTTTGGATAGATAGAAAAATGCTTTGGAAGTTTGATACACAAGATGAAAGAAGGCTCCAAAATGGAATTTTGAAAAGCTTGTCAAGTGATCCCACAAACTCAACCTGAGAGAAGGCCTGTATCAACCATTTTTGTGGTCAATTAGATCAATTGAGACAAAGGCCTAATCGACCACTGTTGTGTTCAATAAAATAAACTGGAAGAAGGCCTTCCTGACCATTTTTGTGGTCAATTAAATCAAACTGAAAGAGAGGCTTGTAGCCTGCGCTGTCCACTTTTGGGTCGAATACACACTAACTCATTCTCCAGCAGATGTAATAGACCACTTAAGGGGTGAAATAAGTGAAGACTTGCATGGGAGCTACCTACCTACCTATCCCGTCATTCCCCCCTCCGAAAAGCTCAACGGCTACCTCCTCTATCTCTCTCTTTCCTCGCACTGTTTTTTTTTTTTTTTTTTTGTTTGGTTTGGTTTGCTCCGCTTTCCATCGTTGCGTCCAAGAGCATTTATTGACGGTTTTGTAGAAGCAGGTTCTGTTTGGAGTGCTATGGAGATTACTTCTCTCTGTCTGTGTTTTGAGTTCTTTGTCAGTGCTGTGGTGATGGATGGACTCGTTGTGGAGGCATTACTCTAAGACACGCTTGTAGTAATTCGCGGGGGGGAATTAGAGAGAGAAACACGCAGAAAGAAAGAAAGAAAGAAAGAAAGACAGACAGACAAAGAAATACAGAGAGAAGAATGAACGAAGAGAAGGAGAGTTTGTGCTTTCATCGTTAAAGCTAGTAGGCTTCAAGATCAGCGGAGACGCCTTGTAGAAGAAAGCTTCTTCTGAGATTATTATATGAGTGAGATTTTGTGGTTGCTGATGATGCTTTGAAGTTTTGTCTTGTGGACTCGTGAATAGACGGAAGGAGGTCAATAGTGGGAGTAGTTTTTGAGAGAGAGAGAGAGAGAGAGAGAGAGAGAGAGAGAGAGAGAGAGAGAGAGAGAGAGTTGACATGGAGGTTGCATAATACAGGATCTCTTTCAAGATTGGGCGTTCATAGTGTGCCAAAATCAGAAGAGAAAGAGGAACTTATACACAATGGAGGTACAACAATATACTCCGTTGCTGGCAGAGCTTGACGACTACATGCAAGAGACAATTTTCCACATGCTAGGGAGTTGCAATGTATCCCAGAGGCAACAAAATCGCTCCAAGTCGCTGGTGCAACACCTTCACCGACGCCTTAGCGAACTGGAGTACAAGTGTGCCAAGTCCAAGGCACGCAATCTCCTCCTCCTTTGCAAGCATTTCCTTCGTTTGTTTGTACTGATTGCAGCACAATAATAGAGTACAAAAGAAAACCTTAGAACTGCCGGCCTGAACTGTTGGAAATTGTACTATCGACGCACCGTGAACGCTTCCACTGCAGTGCATTGCACTCTCAAAGCGAGCAAAACCGCGTCAATTTCTACGACAAAGTTCATATCCGCAATACAGTGATGGACCTATGCTGAAATCCTCCTCTCATCGTCCAAACATGTGCTTCCGGCATTGCAGGAAGAGGCATGTCTGAATGCTCAGGCTTTGAAGCGGCAGGTGGCAGAGAGTCAAAAACTGGCAGAACAGTGTAAAATTCTGAGCCAAGAGTGTGCACGACTGGAGAACGAGTGTGCTCTGTACAACAATGACCGGGAAGTTTTTCAGGAGGCAGCAGATGAGGCTGAGGATCGGGCAGCCTTGGCAGAGCAGAGAGCGATTCTAGCAGAACAGAGAGTGCATGCTTTGCTCCTGGAGCTGGAATCTCTGAAGCAATCATCAGCTGAAGAGGAGGACTGCAATGCTCAACAGGAGGCACTGGTAATATATATGTCTCGGTGTGTTGTCTCTGACTGTGGCATGTGCATTTCTTTTCACCCAACACCATGATGATGAAATCATTCACTATCTCGTCTCATGACACCCCAGGTTGGAGACCTCATAATTGGGTTGAGATCAAGATTGGCAGACATTGAGGCAGAGAATCAGAGGTACCATTTTCCTGGTTGCAGATGTCACATTGGTTTCTGCTTCCACATTGTGGGTCTTGGTGATTTCTTGTTGAAAATTTTCTCTTTTTGACAGCAGGATTGGATGCCCTGACTGCCACCCAGAAATGCCTTCATGTCTGTGGCACACAATATTCTGTTGAAATGAGGTACTGCATGCTTTTGCAGATTGCAGAACAAGCTAATGGAGGTGGAGGCTGAGGCAAAGGTACTATTATTCAAAGTGCTGGTAGCTCTGATGTTAGGTTCTTGTTGGGTTTCCAGCTGTTAACTTTATCTGAGTTCCCCGGACTTTGTGGCAGTGGAGGAAGATTCCTGACAAGCCTTGTGAAGAACTGCAGTCAAAGATGTTGTATATTGGTTCTCAAATCTGCATTCTATAAGTATGGTTTCAACTCCTGATGATTGCACTGAGGGATGAACATTGACTACAGGCGGAGTTTTTGTGATAATGTAGAATTACAAGAACTCTATAGCAGAGCTTCAAGAGATGCAAAGTGCCTCTGAGATGATGGAGGCTTTATGGAAGGATGAGCAGACAGTTCACTCTACAGTATCATCAGCTATCATGGCCGGTGTGATCAGGGCACTGGAGGAAGAGAGAGATGACATTGTCATCTCCTTTAACTGGCAGCAGGGAACTGACCATAAACAGAGCAAAGCTGAGCTGCAAGCATATCAAGAATGGTAACAACCCAAAACTTTCTCCTTCCATTTTATATACTTCCACAATTGGCTCTATGGATCACCATAATTGAAGTTATTGTTTTTTTTTTTCTGTTTATGGAAGACAATTTGCCAGTAATAGCTTTCCTTGCTCTCACTTCACATACAGTAGCTTGATTTGACCCAGATTGTTGAGATGTTAAAACCAGGATGAAGGTGGCAGAGATAAGAGAACAAGCATTGCTTCTGGAGGCACAGGCCCTGAGGCAAGAACTGGCAGGTTGTAAGAATAATCTTGAGAAAGCTGAAGATGAGGTACCCTCTACTTGTTATGCTTTCAGTATGACTAGAATGCACATTCAGTGCACTGAATGCATATGTTGAAGCCACTTGCAAGCTTGTACAATGGTGCTAACTTTCCTAGATTTCATCTTGCAGTCCAGAAAGTTGTACATTCATGGAACCTTTTTGCTGAGATATTCAGTAGGTCATGGCAATGATGATGCAAGGAGAAAAGAGGAGCAGCCTCTGTAGCCACAATTGATGCTTGGTCTAAAACATTTCAGGTGCACCTGTTGGCTGATGAGAACAAGGAGCTACAGTGGATGCTGAGATTTAGACGCTCATCTTGCTCTGACCACATCAGTTCACCCTTGCCGGGTAAAGGAGTAAGGTTTATTACTACCTTACATGCCTGGCATAAGTGCCCTCAAGCACTGGGTGTGTACTCTATGCAGCATTCAGATCTCAGACATATGTTATTTCACTTTGCACTGGCTGATCATGTTGATCAGCCACCCTACATGTGCCCATTGTTTACTTTGCAGGCTATAGAATTTTAGGCAAATGAGAAAAAACATGTATTTATGATATTTGCTGCCACAGTCTAGCTAAGGGATGAAAGCTAAAGCTATGACCTTCTTTACTTCTAAATTTTGCAGCATGCTAATTTTTTTGGGCTGAATATATGGCAGAATAAATGCTATGGCACAAAATCCAATGGAGAGATTGTTCACAAATGGAGTGGATAAGAGAAGACAACAACAGCAGCAGCAAGGCAATCCCTCACTACCTTGTGAAGCAACTCACCAATGTGCCGAGTACACCATCGATAACATCTTGCTGTCGGTGGTGCAGTGGTGCAGCCAAAGGCATTCACTCCATCACTTTTTGTTACACACAAGGGATTAACGAGTCAAAGATCCAGACTAATTCGAAGTTCCCATTTCAGAAGGTTCGTTGTACTATATTCTTTCTGATATCCCCTGCCACTCCCCCCACGTCCAAGAGAATAGCAATGAGTTCAGTGAAGCACCAGCTTTATCTTTTTGTACTCTGAATCTAGTGTTACTCCGGTGGAACATGGGAAACATGAGTTGTTCATTGTTTTGGTTGAATACTACATGGAAAGACCACATGTAATGTGATGGCACTTCTGCAACTTGTTTCTATCTGTAATCTCTGGTTTTAAATGTACATTGATGGAAGTGTGCTGCAGTGAATTGTCCACTTTGAGACTTTGTGTAATTGGATCCACTGCATCCAGTTTTGTTTATTAAGATGAGGTAAACTTATAAGGGTTTGGGATATGGGGGGTAAAGGTTAGATTGGATCACATGTTGGTTGCTGATGCTTGTTAGGATGTCTTTATCAAATTGTATGAGGAGATGATGTAATTTACTAACTGGTTTCATTTTGTGAGTTAAGCCGCTCACATATCCACAATACCTACCTTTCAGAATTACAGGGAGAGTGAGTGGTGCCACTGGTTTGATATTTCTGAACAAGTTGAAGTCCAAGTCCAAGTCGAAGTTGGGAATGGCAGTCCCAGTGAAGAAGAGAGAGAACTCAGATTCACTCCACTGAACCCTAAGCAAGAATCCCACAACCAGATGAAAGACTTGTTCTTGGGAGTTCTTAGAGAGAAGATAACAAATGTCCTTGTCTTTGCAAAGGATTATATCCATACTTCCGTTATTATGTCAACTAAGTTGTGATTAAGTGAGTTTTCTCCATTAGGTTTGTTTTTTGGGGTTTTTCAAGGCTACTCCTTTCATATGAAACATTATCATTTATCGACATTAAAGTTATCCATAACGTCTGGCGATTAGGGGGCGAAAACGGCCAGTTTCGGCATAATACGGCATCAAATGCATAATTGGGAATGAAATTTCACAAAACGAAATAATTGGGACCCAAACTAGTTTTTCCACCAAATTTCGCGATAAACGGAGTTTCTTCCTTTTTTCCTGGGCGTCTTCGCTGCTGCTACACAAATTTTCACTTCTACTACGTGTACAACTACTATAATTACTCTCGAACCTTGTGCATTAAATACTGTGTTTCAGCATTTTATACTGAGAAATTTGGTAAAATTTCTTTATTTTGCGGAAACCACTGAAAGAGGAAATAGAGGGGGGGGGGGATGAAAGAGAGGGTGACTTTACAGATAACTTTATTGTGATAATAATAATTGTCAAACCTAATCTCACCCAAGGTTTACTACTATAATATGCGTTTTGAGTGTTCTTGTGTGGTGTATCTATATTATGAACATACATCATTCACCCAAGAAAATCCAAAAAAGTTATCAGAGGTTTTATGACCTTTTTCACAATGTTTTTCATGGAGGCTTCTTCCTATCATAATATTCTTATTTTTCTTCTCTCTCTCTTAGTGGCTGGCTTGCTCTCTCTCTCTCTTTCTTTTTTGGTTTGGGAAGGGTTGTGTTGAAATAATAACCCAAGAAAAGTATTTATTGCAACGAAGAAAGCACATGGTGAAAAAAATGGTTAGTTATTCATTTAACAAGTCTGCAGTAGTCAGTTTTCCAAAGTACGGTAGGAAAAACAACAAAGACACAAACTTAACGCACTATTTACAATAACAGTTTTCCATTTTCCCATCTGGGCACTTGGTCTAGTGGTATGATTCTCGCTTTGGGTGCGAGAGGTCGCGAGTTCGATTCTCGCAGTGCCCCTGAGACGTCGGGATTATTGATTTTTGAGCCTCATTTTGTTTGGTTCTACTGCTGCTGGCTGATTTCCTGGCGATGGGTTATCATCCCAGGACGTGATGAGCTTGACAGGTGAACTTTCTTCCTAGACAGCAACTGGATTTGTCCTTAGCTTTTGTTTGAGAGGAGTAGTAAAACAGCCAGCTGCTGTGCAAACACTTGAGAAGTTGGGACCTTCGGTCTTAGACTCTATAGAACCTCAGCTGCCAAAAGAGTCAGTCCGCAAACTCAAAATTCCTCGCTGATCGATTGAATATCTTGGGTTTCAGATATCCTGCTGTCACCGACCAATTGAGATTTTTTTTTTGAGAGCTATCATGGCCTGAGGTGAGTGAGATAACACTAACGGGGTTTTCCGAAGAGCACCCATCACTCTGGTGAATTGAGAGTACCATCATGTAACAGTCTGCTGACATTTGAATCTGTAGCAAATATATAGGTACCAGGGGAGTGCCAGTAGCGTGAGAGCAGCTCTGACCCATAGTCACATTTGGCCTTGCAACAATATTTCTCCTATTCAAGATCACTCATTTACCGATTCCAAGCCCTCCTTCATAAACAAGAACCTAGGACAGGAGAGCGTCACAACCTACTAATAACAAATCATCTGACCGAATCAGTATATCTAAGTATTGCTCTCCTCAATATGGTATCTGGCAGCCTGTTGGAACCCCAATCCCAGGATGTGCAAGCAGATCAGAGGAGTGGTTCGAAACTTCATTTGGGGAGGGAAGGCTTCCAACACACGGGCCAAAGTCAAATGGGATTCTCTTACACTTCCCTTGTCTAGCGGTGGCCTAGGGATCATAGACCCCAAGGCACAATCCGAAGCACTACTTGCCAAACTTCTGGTGAGAGGTCTTGCCCCAGGAGGAGAACCCTGGAAACAGATTCTAAGGCACCGAGCAGATCAGGTCCATCTTCCGATGCACAGCAAAGGGCCAAGCATCCCGGATATAAATTGGCTTTTCGCCGCCCCCAAGCTCAAAAAATTGAAATGCTCATTTTGGAAGAGCATCCTTGGTTCTTGGCTTAATGTAAGAGTTGGTCTAACAAAGTCCGAACCCGCATCCTGTGCGGAGGTTCTTAGACAGCCCATTTTCAGCAACCCTCTCATCCTCAACACAACTGGTCACCCTCTGGGAGTGAGTGGTCGCAATGAAGGACGAGCCATTGCCAATTCTGGCTGCACCCGAATCAAAGATCTTTGGGATCAGGAGGGAAGGGCATGGGAAAGCCTTCAAGCCCTCCGGATGACCTACCACGCCACCAACAGGAATAACAGAGAAATCATCATAGCGAGCATCCCATGGAATCCTGCAATTTACACTAACCAATTTCAAGCAGGGGACTGGATCAGCGAAAGAAACTCTGGAAATAACAACACTCTAGAATGGATATACCATGTAACCGGGGTCACCCCCAACACGGTGCAAGCCATTGAATTCCAAAGGGTAACCCCCACTGGTCTCATCAGAGCTGCGAACTCCCAAATGATAACCCTCTCCCCTGAAGGTTATCACCCAATCAGGGTCCTCTTTCAAGAAAGACATGGAGCCCCATATAAAGTTGCCAGGGAGCTCCCATCACTCACTAAGCTCCCCTTACTCTGGATTTTCGAATCCGGTTTCATTGATGGGCTTCCCTGGGACCCGGGAGAGTGGCATTGGCAAGCCTCTTCCCAAATGGGTGACTCTCCTTTTTTTGGCTATTCCACAAAGCGGGGTTACCGAAACGTAAGGAACCCCCACCCAGAGCGCTTACATCTGCTCCTTCATTCAAAGGTTAAATCTGCAGAATTCCACCGTCACGCAAGTTATAGCCAGAATCTGGCATAACGCCCGACCCCGGAAGGTCGGTACTCTCATATGGCTCACTTTAAACCGGGGCCTCCCGGTTGGCACCTGGCTACAATGAATGGGGATCCTCCCCACTTGCAAGGTTTGCACAGAGGAGGCCCCTGAATCCCCTCAACACTGTCTTCTCGAGTGCCCCCTTGCAAAACGGGCTTGGGAGGCCTTCTTTCACATCTGGGAAAAATGGGGAGCGCCCAATGACATCACTCTTTCCTGGCCATTCATCATGTTGGGTGAAGCTGTTTTTGAGAGAGAAGATGACCCCCCTGGGATCCAAGGGTACCATGTAGGAGGCTTCTCCTATATCAGACAACCGCTTGACATCCTTCGTAGTTTTATCCTCTACTTCCTCTGGACGGAGAGATGCCGGAAGCATTTTGATAACCAGTATTCCTCTAGGAAAATCCTTCAGCAAGCCTGGGTTGCTACCGTTGAGGTTGGAATGGCCACTTGGAAGGCCATTAATTCTCTTCGGTCCACCCGGGACCCTACTATTCAAGCTAGGCTTGATCAAGCCTTTAAGGCGGAATGGTGCCACTTAGGCATCTTTGGGGCTGATTGCGTCACCATTGTGTGGTGCTTCTTGCCCCCCTTGTATTTCTTGAATTTCTCTAATGTTTGATGGGGCTGCTGCCTCCCTCCCCTGCTGGGGGTCTTTCTAAGCATTTATCAAGAGTAAGTGTTAGATTGTGCAGTAGCTTTTTGTCAGCCTTTGCATATTGAGGCAAAATGCTGATCCAGAGTCATTCTAGCGAAGCTTTGTCCAGCTTTGTCAAATTTTTTACTGATCTCCATGCAAAACATTTTGTGTTGTGTGTGGCAGGGGAGATGTTCTAATATGGGTTTGTCAACTGGAGACTTAGTCTTTCTTGTCAACTGGAGAAGTCTTTCTACATTGTGTTCAGATAAAGATGGTTATATTGCAAAGACTTTTGTGCCATCAGCAATTTGGTAGCATTTTCCATTATCATTGGTACATGTATTGTTCAACAGAGTAACTCCTTGCAATAGTTGTTGAGGTCATGGCCTTGCTTGATCGGGAATAATTGCATCAAGCGCGGATGATATGTAGTCACAACACCAATTTGGTCAGCAACAAAGGGAGGAGGGGTTTGGATGCACATGAGAGAGAAATAAAATAATAGGCTGAAAGCTACAATCTTTTGTATCAAACTATACTACTAAATACTTTCCTCATATCAAAAAGTCTAGACAAGACAAAAAGACAAGACTAAAAAATAGTATCTTCCATATTTCCATGCAACACAATGTATCCTTTCCCACCCACCGTTAGTCCTCCTCCTAATCTCCAAGAAACAAGAAGCAAAAATGAAAGAATGAGGAAGCACACGAGAGAGAATGAACCAAAAAAATAAAATAAAGAATATCTTCCACTCACACAAGTTCCCCCATCACACTCCTCCTCCTAATCTCCAAGAAACAAGAAGCAAAAATGAATGAAAGAACGAGGAAGCACACGAGAGAGAATGAACCAAAAAAATAAAATTAAGAATATCTTCCACTCACACAAGTTCCCCCATCACACTCCTCCTCCTAATCTCCAAGAAACAACAAGCAAAAATGAAAGAACGAGGAAGCACACGAGAGAGAATGAACCCAAAAAAATAAGATTAAGAATATCTTCCACTCACACAAGTTCCCCCATCACACTCGAAAGTTACAAAGACATTGTTATCTTACAAAATAGACTCTTATCCTAATTTCTTTCAGAAATCCCTAATTGATTGACAAGCTCGTGTCAATCATTTTTATCATCGAGAACTATCTACCCAAATAATTTAATCTCCTAATAATAAGTAGGAGACAATAAACGAATATCTTCAATTACTAACTAATTTTTTTTATTAAGATGCACACACTAAATGAACGAGACAAAATTATTTTCTTATTAACATTTTTTCTTAAAAAAAAAAATCCACTCTCAAAATTAACTTCTAATAATTTTACCTTGAAAATAACAATAATTATCGTAGATAGCACAAACCTAACACATCTAGATGCCAACCAAGCTTACCATATACACCCATCTTGGGTTTACCTTGGGGCTCCGACAACATGTGGACCCATACCCCGTCCTCATTTCTGATCTATTATTGGAGCCATGAGCCAATGAGATTCTTGATCTCTTGCAGCTGAACAAGTTTCTTGTGAATTACAGATCCAACCCACAATTTCCAAGCATATTTGGACCGACATAATCTCCCAACACACATGCCAAGAGACTTTTAGGGGCACTCCAAGGTTTGCAGAGCAAGAGAGACTTTAGGGGCACTCCAAGGTTTGCGGAGCAAGTGGTTCTCATGGACACTCCGTGGTTGGTTGTGAGGCAGCCTTATTTTATTTATTTATTTATTTATTTGTCTTTTTCTTTGGCTGAACAAATTGTCAAAAGCCCGACACATGTTTGAGTTTTTGGTGACAATTTTCTTTAGGGTTATTTTAAAACACATTGTTGTTGAGAAGGATTCTCAAGGAGGAATTCTAAACAAGTTGTTGTGGAGGATTCTCGAGGAATTCTAAACAAGTTGTTGAGGAGGATTCTCCAGGAATTCTAAACACCTCATGTATTAGTAAAAGCGGGAATAAGTACCCCTAACAAATGGAGAGTCCAAATTGAGAGACTATTTGCAAAGTCTTTTTTTTCTTTTTTTTTGGTGTGTAAATGTGACTATAATGGAGGAAATTTAAGGAAAATATTAGGATTTTATAAATTGTAATTCTCTTTGGCAATGTTAGTGTTGCTTTATGTTCAAATTGTGCAAACTAACAACAATAAATCCAATTGACAAAAAAAAATAAAAAAAAAATACTAAGCAAACAAGCAAAAAAATAATGTGAACTTGCCAAAGAAACAGCAAATCTTAATTAAAAAAAATCTACTTGACAAAATAGACAAGCTAATAATTTAAAGAGCTCAAACTCAATTGTAAATTGTTACATCAAAACAGATTAAAATCACAACCTTTTTCAAGTCTAATAATGCACAATAGAGCTTAAAACAACCCATTTAAATACTTTAAACAATTGACATCTTTATTCTAGTATAAATAGGTTATGTTGTAAGATTTTTTTGCCTATAATCACAATCTTGTAAAAGATTATATCAAATGTGATTATACACATCACAATTTGTGAATGTCACCACAAACAAAAAAATTCTCCAAGGGCGTGATTATAAAGGGGGTTTCTTCCTATAACTCTATAATTAATCTCAAGTTTCAAACACAAGCCAAAATACCATCTTTCAAAAAACCCTCATATAAAACTAGTTGGTCCCTTGTGGGACCTGGAGTGGAGGTAGGCCTAACACCATCTTGATTGACTACATCCGTCTCTCTTTCAAGTAGAGTAGTACTGCTCTTGCAGCACTGACCTAAACGGTTGTCAGCTTGGGTCACTAGAGAGAGTCAACACAGACAGAGCCGACGATGCACTCGACCAACTCTGTGCACTCTGCGTCTTTGTCTCATTTTTGCAAGTGAATTGAAGTGTCTCCTTTGCACTGGCTGGATTATCACTCCGGATTCCTTTACACAAGTGTAAAACTGCTATGATTTTTTAAAAAATCATTTCCAGTGATACCCAACAGGTACCTGTCTTTGTGAAAGTGCTTGTGACCACGTGGTGCTCTGAAATTTCAAATTGCGTTTTGAGCCCTCAGGCCTACCTCCACTAAATAGACCTATTCCCTGAGGGCCAAAATCCCCTAAGCTACTATACTCTATAAAGAATCTAAACACAATATACTTGCCTTGGAAGGCAAGACCAACAACAGATCTCCAAACCACGTTCACTGTACCAAGGAGTTTAGAAGACTAAAAAAATCTCAGTTGCACAGCAGTTGCTAACAAGCCATTGCTTCCAAACTCCATAGCTCAACACAATTAAACAAATTTAGCCCACATATTGACAACCCATGCATCCAACAACTACCACATCTCCTCCTCTCAAAATCAGACTTGTTTTCTGCAACTCATCATTGAAGCTCATGTGCATATTTTACACCACCCATCCAATCTCCAACTCAATTCTCAACCATTTTGTGCAAATTTGGGAAGAAATCAGTCCCAGTTTGTGTAACAACTTCGTCTGTGGTCTAGTCTAATTTGTGATCTGGTAGCTGCTGCTGCTGCAAATTTCTGCAAAGAAAAATCATTGCAGCATTACCTTGCAGCTAGTAGAGTCTCAACCCCGTCTGTGTCATTTGATCTGCTAGCAAGATTTTACTACTGTGAGAGCTGCACTAGTGGTAATTTCATTGCTTGATCGGATCCCTAGTAGAGAGATTAAGCTCCATCTGGTGCTTCACAGTGGGATGAGAATGACAGGAGGATTAGGTAGAAAGAAGATGGTAACTGTACCAACAACTTCGTTGCAGTTAGTGCTGTTTGTGTGTATTTTCGTAACAGGACAAGCTGTAGTGATGGGAGTGAGCTACTCCAGGAGCAGTGCGCAAGAAGAATTGCTGGAACAGCTTTCGTTGCAGTCGTTGGAGTCGTCCGAGGGTGGATTAATATTTTCTAATGCGTCGCGGAGTATGTATGCTGCCAGCTGCATATTAAGCTTCCGTTGCCGTGATAATTACTTCAACCCCCCCATGTCGACAAGATTCATGCTTCGCATTTATTTTGAGCTCGAATATGGAGATCGATCTGCATCGGAAATCATCTCTGATCTGCCGAAACCTAGAGAAGAATTTGGAATCAGCTTCGAGAAACACCGTGAGCGCGACTCCGCCACTACTACTGCGCATTCTGTGATGTCTCGCATCTGGTCCAATCTGAACATTCGACTTTGGAAATACTTTTTCATGGTATTTGCGGTTCCTATGTAGTTCTAGAGCCACCTCCTGCTCATGTGCAAAGGGATCTGCGGAAAAAAAATTCTTCTTCATCAACCATTCTAGCGCTGAACTACCAGCTAGCCCCTTAATCATGCACTCCAGTGGCTTAATTTGCTCGGGAATTAGTTATAGATTCAAGCATGAGATTGCGAAAAATTACATGTATGTAAAAGAGTCAGAGATCATAGTTTGTAGGTGAAGCAAGTCTCTGCCAAAAATAGAAATTTAAGTAGCGCACGGGGGATTAGATCAGCCGTGAATGAATGAAGAAATCAGGAGGTGCAACGGCAGACCCTGGTGACATTCAATATTGATCTGGACCTTTGGGTCGACTCAAGATACTCTTGTCAGCTTGTGGGGCTGAGCTTGAGAGCGAATTATAAGTAGTTTGGGAGAGAACAAAATCGGACTCAGGAAGCTCCTGCACCCAGTGTTCTGTTGGGCGGTGGCAGAGTAATCGTGTTGCCTTTGTAAATTAGTTGTAGATCTTCTCCATGATGTTGTGTTGAACCTCTCTAGACTTGATATATGTATTTCATTGATCCAGCTGCTTGCTTGTGATCAGTTAGTTAGTTGCAGATTGATCAACTGCTGTTGTAGTAAGCTTCAAGAAGCTGGAATTTTGTTGATTCAAAGAGATCAAATATAACCCAAGAGTCGCAATGGGAGCCTTGTGTCTGCTTATAAATTATGGCCCGTGGAGAAAATTGGAAAAAAACTTGGGTGGAGCAAGAGTTGGGAGCTCCTGAGACTGAATCTCCAGCAATGCCAAAGAGGAGGAGGAGGAGGAGGAGCATGATTTTGCAACCTCTTGCGATGATTTTTGCAATCTGCAATCTTCAAAAAGAAAGCAGCAATGCTCCAAGTTTGTATGTGTCAAGCTTGTAGTTTGGACATTCCAAACATTTGCTAGAATATCATGTGCATAGCTTGATTTAGGGTTTGGGGGGTGGTTAAAAATTTTCTCATTTCAAATTTTTTTGCTTTTCTTTTTGTTTTCATTCTTATTGTATCCTTTCTCCATTCGTTTGATGATTAGCATCGTGCTCTTATTTTCATTTCAAAAGAAAACACATTTTGGATTTTTTTCATGGGTCTTCATTTCCACATTGGTCTACATCTTCACAAGTAAATATTTGTTCCTTTTTTCAATTGCATAACCATTATTTTTTTCTCTACTCCTACTCAACATGACATGATTACCTTGTTGGTCTCTTAGTCTAGGTTCGTGTGTTCATTGTCATCGCCTTCTTATCTATTCCTCGTGGCCATGCTCACCTTGTTGGTCTCCTAGTTGTAGATCCTTGTTTATAATCAAGGTTTTTTTTTCTTGGTTCCTTTTGCACATCTAGGTTCTTGGCACTCATCATTGTTTCTTCCTTCTATGTTCCTCTCAATCGTGATCACCTTGTTAATCTCTTGGTCATGATTTATGGCGTTCATCATCATCATCACCTCCTTTTCTTGGCACTCATCATTGTTTCTTGCTTCTATGTTCCTCTCAATCGTGATCACCTTGTTAATCTCTTGGTCATGATTTATGGCGTTTATCATCATTATCACCTCCTTTTCTTGGCACTCATCATTGTTTCTTGCTTCTATGTTCCTCTCAATTGTGATCACCTTGTTCATCTCTTGGTCATGATTTATGGCGTTCATCATCATGATCATCACCTCCTTTTCTGTTTCTCCTAATCTTACTTGTCATCATTGTTTGAATTTTTATTTTAAAGTTTAAAGTTTAATTCCATGGAGGACTTCTTAAACTTATGAAGAGCTAATCCATCCTAGGGAACTTCCATGGAAAGTTGATTATCACAATTCTACATTAGGTTCCAATATAGTAGCAACAAGCACAAAACCAATTGAGAATTTTATAACCATGGATGTTATAGCCCAATGGGCTTTATTGGGAAAAGCATGAGATTATTGGAAAGCCAAGTACCACAATGCCACAACTTGGGCATTCTTTGCACCTATTATTATTAACGGGTCTTCTTATGAGGTAAGTTCAAATAAAACTTTAAGAAAATTAGTTTCGCTTTAATTTTGCCTTGTCAAAGCATTTTAACAATCTTAAATTTCTTATAATAAAAATTCCTCTCTTTACATTTTTTCCAATAATGCAGGGCATCTTACATCAAAACTGATTATTTAGAACAACCTTAACCTACTACCTAAAACCTCAAATCAGCTTGATTTGAAAAAAACAAAATTAAAAATAATCAAAATTTGTATCAGAAATTGGGTCCCCATTTTATAAAAGAATAAGTTCCTAGCCATAAAAAAAAATTCAAAACTAAAATCAAAGGTTCCTCCTAAAATCTAAGAACCACACAATAGTAATCCACATAAGTTGATATTTAGATTCCATACTTATAAATTATAAATACACAACATCAATATTGTTCTATTCTATCATTCTAAGAATTGCACATATCGTTGTTACAATTTAAAGAATATTTCGCTTCTTTTTTGGTTACACATGTTCAGAAATGTTTAGAATTTTTCAATTGTCTTGTTTCAATTAAAAAGAAATATTGTGCTTGTGGGGGAGGATGTGATTATTGTTTTGGTTCATTTGTTAATAATGTTCAAGCTTTATATTTTATATGTGACAACAATAGATGGAAAATGTATTCTTTAATTATTGACAAGGACTTCCAAGAATGTAAATTCAATTTGAATTCATTTTGAAGCAAATTGAATGATGTTGTATATTTATTGTAGGCAAACCATAATAACTTGCTAGATTTGATGTTTTTCGTTGCATATTTAATTGAATTTTCAAAAAACATTTAGCAAAATTGAATTTTTTTTGTGAAATATTCCACAAATTTATTAATTTATTGCCATTTTGACTATCAGGGTACTTTATTTCCAAGTAACATATTTTAAAATATTTCTAGGATCTGAGAACTAAACTTCAAACTTTTTTGAAAATCATTAATTAAAAAACATATTGCCTAATTTGTCAAGAAGCTAGAATGATATTTATTCATTTCACTTAAATTAATGATTACCTTGTGGATACATTTTCTAACAATATAAAAAGCACAACATGAACTTTCCTAGTGTAACGCATGTTATATCCATGGATATTAGTGTGGCTTGTGCTATTGGCTCAATTGTCAAAACAACCTTACTTACTATGGAGCTCAATTGTGGGAAAAAAAAAAAGTCATAGATGTTTTAAATTAATTTCCAATGATAAAAACTACTCAAAATTCAATATCTCTCCCACCTTAGGTTTAAAAATCACAAAATCACCCCCAAGAAACACAAACAAACCACCTTTTTAGGAAAGAGGAGAGTTTTAAAGCATAATCCTTATGAACGGGACATAAATTATGCCTAACTCTAGGTGTAAGATTCGTCCTAAATTTGAAGTGTAGGTTTAAGAACCTTCCTCTCCATACGCCTTGTGATTCATGTTTTTTTTTGGACAAATATTTTAACTTCATAATTTATTTATTTTAAATGGAATTTTTTTTAAAAAATTGTAATTATTTAAAAAGATTTTTCTCACCATTTTTGAAAATAAAAGTAATTAAATTAGCCACATCTAGACCTAGGCATTTTCTAGGTTATCACTTGTACCAGCACTTCGGTAAAAATGCAAGAGCCCACCTAGTTTATTCAGCATTTAATGCTAGGAACCTCACCAGGAGACCCCTAACATTACATTTGCCCATACTTAGTTAGGCCCACTTCAAACAAGGAGTCAAGGCCAATGTTCAACTCAAATTAGGCATTCCTATGGGTGCAAAAGTTGAAATCAGCCCTCAAGGGCTTTTTTACACTAGGAGTCAAGGCTGAAATAGAAAAAAAAATCTGGCCCAAGTTTCTTCATAAACACCTTCTTGCAGATTATCAGAGCCAAAAAAGTATGTAACACACATCCAAATGCACATTTTCTCCCGAGATAACCCTTCAAACTGTCCCAAGCATATGTATCCCAGCAGATCCACACCAATTACTTGACTCACTCCAAACATATGTAGCAAGACAGGACAAATTTCTCTGCCTCATACCATTCGACTGCTACTTCCCCCCATGGTCATCTCACAAGATTGTCATACTCATATTGACTCACACCTCAATGTTTGGAAGGAAAGAGGCCAATTCAGTCTCAGAGCTCCAACGTGGCGTCTGGGACAGAAATAGCTGTTTCCATCTTGTGCATCTCTTCAAGGTGTGCATATTACAGTAAACTCTCTCTAAACTAATACTGTGTAAACTAATATTCTCTCTAAACTAATATGCGGGCACAGGCCCATGGCGGGCCTCATACTTAATCTAATAATTCTCCATAAACTGATATTCAATATTTTTTTCCGGTCCCATAGCATTTTATAAACTAATACTGTAATGATGAAAATACAACTTACAAATCGCACTAGGTAGGAAGAAAGAAAAATGACACTTCAGTCTAAGAGCTCCCACCTCAACATCTCCAGGGAAAATGGGTCTTTGCCATTTAAAAAATCTCTTCAAGGTAATATTCAACAGGAAGCATGACTTGTCAAAAGCACTTATTACAGTGCTACAAACAGAAGTTCCCAATCTTCTTGCACAAATTGAACATAATACCATTTGCCAAGAGGTGAAGGAGTAGTTTCAATGCTTCCTAACAGGGCAAGACAATCCCAAAGGTTTCCACCACAAACCAATGAGCTCAGTGACAATGCTATCTCGCCCCTCTTGCTATATATTCTTTAAATTGCACAAAACAGGCAGACTGATTGTTCCTTTTAATAATGGTTTGAAACCCAATCATGCCTAACTGAAAACCCAAGTCACAGCTGCTGGAAAAAAAACACACAAGTTTCAAGGGCACGAAAAAATTGCTTCAAATCCCAATTCATTGTCAGTGACTTATTTCATGAATGAAAATCTCTAATGTAAACTACACCAAGCAACCAAAGGAAGCCAACAAAGCTTTGTCATTGAGTGGAAATCTTATCTGTTGATCATAGATTTTGATCAATTTTCTTCAGTAATTCACTGACAAGGGCATAAATAGCCTTTAAAGGAGGAGGAGTGACTAGAAAACTGAGCTGTTGATGAACTTGAAACATGCTGCACAGCACACAAATAGGGCTTCGTTGACATAGAAATGCATAACATACTGCAATTGATGACAGATTTTAGTAAGCCTATCCTTCTTCAGCAACTTTTTTCCCCAAGCTTGGAATGTCTTCAAACCTCTTCTGCACAGCACCAAGTACACATCCTCAGATAATTATCTCAACATGGCAGTCTGTAGCATATTCAACGTGATATCCCAATTCACAATGCAATAGGTTCTTCTACTGCTCCAAAACCACCTAATTGAAGCAACATGGTGATAGATAGATAGATGCATTTCAATACAAGCAACTCTTCAAACACACTTGTTTCATGCATCTGAGGCTGAAAAAGTGACTGCCTAGTGTCCCAGAATGAAACATACGCAATTTGTCTGACATGAATGTAAACAGTGCTGTCTCCAGTCATGGACACTTCAAGAATGCAACTCTACTCAGCATTACTCAGGTTCACACTGGGGCGCAGCCCAACAAGCTCAAACTCTTGAAACCCTATAAGTAGCTGACAGAAAAGGACAGATAAATAAGGGAACACCTACCCCAACATTACTTGACTCCCAAAGCTTGTTGATGCCATAGTCAACAACCTGCATTCACCACCCAGCAACCCCTTGCAACTGTTAGGCCCCCTTAACTGTGTGTGCGCCACTTTCTGAAATTGATTTCTTCTGCAATGATTTTCTATCTTACTGCTGGAGACCCATGATGTACAACCCCACATGGATCATCTCAGCCCAGGCATCGTTCTCAGTGCAAGTAAGTGCCCCAAAATCCAGCAGATCTGAGGCATATATACCCAACTTGAGCCTGCTACTAAGTTGTCTCCAGTCCTAATGACCTAATCCACTACCAAAGATTCGCATTATCGACACCAGACTTTGCAATGGTTCCAGTCTTCCATCTGCAACCTCGGATTAGGGTTTCCTTTGTTCTGCGTCCTGCCAGGAGGGAGAGAAGTCAAAAGGAGAGGTTCTTCAATCCTGTGGAGAATAGGGCAGGATGTGCGTGCAACGGTCTTACTCCCTCAAATGCGGCATGCATCTGTTCGTGCACTGGAAATCCTAAAACACGCTTTAAGAGTGGGGTTGATGGCCACAATTACAACACTCTTGTGGTCGGGGGCCTGGAAAACCGATTCTTTGCTGCCTAAAACCTACAGATCGCTCTCATTAGAGTACGAGGGAAAAAAAGGATTATCGACAGAGCGGGAGAGAGAGAGAGAGATAAAACATACCCGTTCGCCAACAAGGGCACCGGTGAGAATGAAGGCGACATACACAGAGTTTCTGCGCGTTAGCAGCCGCACAGTGGTGTCCAACAATCCGCCGCGTGTTCGATCCATGACGGATTCGCCCAGCGATCTCACAGCTGATCGAAGCACCACTAGGAGCGAGCGTGCGAGCAAGCAAGAAATGCGCCGTGCACCGCACGGGGAAACCGGGGGAGGGCAAAAGGGGAGCAAGTGCAAAACAACACGCAACGAAGACTGCACACACACTCTCTCCAAGACCACCGAGCGTGCGTGCACCAAACCCTAACCATGGATGGATGACGACCATAATGCATCCAGAAACACTGCGTCGTCCAACTAGTAACTTAGTGGCTTCATCGATGAAAACTCGTTCTTCAGAATGTCCATGGAATCTGATAATTAAATCTATTTTAAAATTAAAATTTTATGATCATTTGGATTTATTTGTATGAGAAAGAGGTAAGAATAATGATAAAGAAAGAGGGAGGACCTTCATATTAATATAGTAATCATTTTCATAAATAAATAAATTTCATAATCATTTATAAAAAATTATGGAATGTACTTTAGTAGTTAAATAAATTTTCAAATTAAAATTTTAAGCTTCACTTGAAAGGGGTATTTGAAAGAAATAGTTGTAAATCAAGGTTTTGCCTTGACATGTATGTGGTAAGGGACATGAGTGATGTATGTTAGGCTTGGAAACGATATTTATGTCAACATAAATATACATACATAAATGATAAGAGTTATGGTATGTCGTGAATGGCTTGAAATCATAGACTCTAGATAAATCGAGAAAATTGTCACAATGTATAACACTTGGGGTTTTACATCATTGCACACTATCAAGGATGATCAACTTAATTTTTTCTTCTTCTTATGTTTTGATTTGGTTTGCAAATAGTTTGTTACTTATGTGAATGTTAAATTTAATTTGAATTAATATAAATATCATGGACATGAATGGCACATGTTAATTTGTTTTTTTTTTTTCTTTCATATTCATAATGATGGGTAGAGAAAAGGAGTGAGATAATTATTTTAAAAGTTGTGAGAAAAAAGAGATAATTATTAGGAAAGAATTGAGATAATTAAACTTGGCAATGCAGTAGTTGTGTTTCAAAATTGTTTCTAGAATTGTCTAGGGATCACCATATGAAGCATTATGCAAAATCTTTCATATTGTTCCTCAAAAATTCCTCATCCTTAGAATTATGGACAAGATTATTTGATTCAAGACTCATATGATAATTCTAAATATGACATTTCCAAAAAAATGTTCAATATTCATTAATGAGCTTTATCCAATACATATTTATAAATTATTGTGTGGTTTTTGCACAGTGTGCAATTATTGTCTTCCACCAAAAATACTTGTCCTCCTTTAAAATTATTATTTTTGAATGTGATGATGTTCCTCATTAAGTTTAAACCCATGTTGTAAGAAAAATATATGAAATAATACCTACCACTAACCTATTTCCTAATGTTTACAACATTAATATCTTTTATTGTATTTATTAAATTATTTGTAGAACATTAGTCAAATGTTTTGTAGAAATGCAAAGAATATTATATGGGATGTTTGAACATACCTTGCTAGGGAGTATCTAATTTCTTTTGGACATCTTCACGGTTAACAACAAAATAACATGTACAAAGCCCAACACTAGAAATAACTAGTACTAGGTGGCTATCAATTTTTAAACATACCCAATTATTTATAATATTATTTGATGAAATGAGGTGAAACTAAATTTGGAATTGTAAAAAAATCATGCACATGATACATATTGTACCCATGACTATCATAGTATTCGGGCCAATTTGACACTAAATTTTTTTTTTATTTTGTTGAAAATTTTGAAAAAGGGTACATAATTAGGTCGAAAGTTTTAAAAACCTTAGTCACCATTTGTTGAACGTTCACAGAACTTGGCTTATTGGTAAGTTTTGAAAAAACCCTTATTCGAATGTTCAAGAAGCCCTTTTTTTTTGCACTAGTTCAAATATTTATTAGATTGGCACATAGATTATTATTTTCAAAATATCCAAAAATATGATCTTTTTTAATCCAATTTTTTAATTTTTTAAAAAAAGGTCTAAAATTGGATGTGTGAAAATTAATTAAATATTTGACAAGAACCTATCCAATAGGCTCAAGTATTACAATATGTTTGCCAAATAATAATTCTTTTGGAAAAAAAAAAAGGTCCCATAACCACTAGAAGAAAAACCCTAAATCTTAAACCCTTAGTAATGACAAACAAATAATAAAGGACAAATCATTTACACTAGAAGAAATTTGAAAACCAATCAACTGAATTTGTGACTCATATATTATTGTAATGGACACATGCGACTAAAAATAGCCTAGTTGTTTTGGACAAGTGCCATAAAATAGTTAGTTGCAAAATACATGATGTGGCCATGAAGTTGAAAGTGTAGTCACAAACTTTACAATTAGGCCATTGTTGTGGATGATCTTTACTGTGATGTGGAACCCTAATTTGTGATTACATTTGAGATAGTTGCATGCTACCAAATGTGCAATTGATGGGTGGTCAGGGCATTTGTTTTCAAAAATTCAAAGTCTTTTGATAATTTCAAGAGCCAATGGCCATAAAACACGTGTCAATTTTCCATTTGTTCAAAACATATATATTATAATTACAATAATCAAATATCAAAATTAAGGAAATTAAATATTGTAATTACAACAATTAATTATAATCTATCCTAGGTTAAACTATAATATGCAACCTATTCTAGGCTATACTAGGGTAGAATAAGCTAGCTAGCATAGGCTAAATAGGTAGGTAGAATCTTATTTATTTTGTTGGGGACAAGATTTTTGATTGATTTTTGATGGCACATGCATTATGTTTATAATGAATATAGTCTATTCTTGCATACAATGAATCTAGTCCATTCTTACATACAATGAATCTAGTCCACTCCTTCACCTACATATATACTATACAAGTTTGAAGTCGTAGACAAAAGAAATGGAAAATTTTAATGAAAGGGAAACACTACAACATATCACATCCTTTGTCCCATACAAAAACATTATCATATATCCACACATTATTCATTGTTTTCATTAACTACTATTTACTACCTATCTTACTTATTACCTACTATCAACAAATTAACCTACCATTATGTGGATATATAATTAGGTAGATTAGGTACAACTTTACATTTGTAAGAAACATTTTACAAATGTAAAGTTTCAAAATGTTCTTATGGATCCTAAGGTATTGAAAGAAAAACAAATCTTTGTATTTTTTTCAATGTCTTTTGGAATCTTTGTGTCCTTTTAAAAAAGAAATTTGAGTTTTTGTGTCTTTCCAATTTCATACACATGTTTACATGTAATTTCATACAAATGCGAATATGTGTTATTACATTTGAATATTTTGAGATTATTTCAAGAGATTAACGTGTTTTTTTTCTTTTTGGGATTAAGTTAGTTTTGTAATTAAAAAAAATCCCTTAAATATCCAAGTCAAAAATTTAATCCTCACTTGATTAGCTAATTTAATGTTTATCCACCTTAATTGCTTCCAAAATTTCAATGAATTAAAAACAAGGGTGGTTGATTAAATCTCCCCTTGGATGATAATTGGGCGATCTTTTGTAAAACTTGAATCATATGTATATATTTGAAAGTAATAAAGTTTCAAATGTGAATCCTTCTTTTTTTTTTGGTCATTTCATCGTCATCAGTAGTGTGTAACAACGTGGAGTCCAAGTATTCAAGGTAACAAACACATTATAACAAGGATAAGTTGTTGTAAGGAGTTTAAAACATGGGTTCATGTGACATGTCCCAAGAATGGTGTCCATGAAGATCATTGGAGAAAAGAACATCAATCACATGTACCTTCAAAATAAAATGTTGCAAGATATGGAACCTCTTAGAACATGCTCAATTGCATATTTAGTCTTTTCTAATGTTGGTGTTGATTTATGTTTTTATTATTTATGATTTTTTTTTTGACAACCAATGGCCTTATGAGAAACAAAAAAATTTCTCGTGATCACCACAATAATAGTATTTAAATCCTTAAAGATCAAAAGGTTAAATAGGGTGGGTGGTATTGGGGTTTTAAGAAAATTATGGAATTCTAATCATAGGAATAAAAGCAACCTAATGGTGGAAACTACAGTCAGTGGGATTTAGTCGTGCATAATAGATGTTGATTGTTGTTCTATGGAAAAGAAACAAATAAAAAAGAAAACACTATTATACTATGAATTGGAAAGTAGATTAGTGGTGGGTATTTATAGTGATATCCTTAGAATCCTTGGTTTTGATCTTGGTTTGAGTGGTAATATAAAACAAATAATAATTAAAATGTTTTGTTAGACAAGTTTTTAATTTTGAGGGAAGGGGGGTTGCACATAAGAATGTGGAATCATGTTGTTGCAAAAATAGGCCTTATTAATTTGCTAAACATAACTTAATGAAGGGAAGGGGGTGTTTAATGTCTTCCCTCTTACAACTTGCTTTTCATGCTTTGTGATATATGTTTTGGCTTATAAAAATGTTTGTTTCTCATTTTATAATGGGCAAAGTTGTATATGTGTGGTCTCAAAAGTTCTAAATATACATTAGGTGAAGGTTGACATCAAATATAAAATCACACAAAACACAAGTAAACATGTGTGGTGGAGTTTGCCTACTATCAAGTAGAAATACCATTTAGAGAATATCATGAACACAATGAATACAAGAAAAAAAACACCATTGTGGTAGGGAGGTAACCACTATCTTGCCATTTTTCTTTATTTTGTTGCAAATTTGTTCCATTGAAAACTCATTACCTTCACCATTTTGAATGGTTTTCCACCATTGTTTTCGCTTTCTTTGGTTGCAATTATCATCTAGTGATCCCAAAATTTTTAAAAAAGGGAAAACCAAAAAGTTAATCTTTTATATCCCAAAAAATTTAGTAGATATATTTGAAAAGAAAAGCCAAAACAAACCCAAAAAAAAAAAAAAAACACAAAATGTTCACCTTTTTAAAATAAAAAAATAGTCATCTTTGCATCTCACCAACAACAACCTCCAAGTATATTTCCTTTTCTTTCTTCATCTCGTGAGCTTCAAGAAACAAACCATCTAACAAATGAACATTCATTAAGCAATTCAACAAAATGGGCCATCCAAGCTTTTTTTCAACAAGTAATGATCATAAGTCAACCCCAACTAAAAGATTCCCCATCACATATGGTCCACTTCATCCTCTTTTAGATTTTCTCACCATAGCCTTTAAAGTCAACTTATCAAGTTACTTTCTAAAACAATTTTTAAATCATTTCTTGAATCAATGGGAGTACTTTTCAAATACATATTTTTCTAGAAGAATCACTCAAAATTATCTTAAAATAATGCAAGTAGTTTTCAAACACTCTTACTTAAATTGATTTATTATAATAATTTAATGTTTGATTAGTCTATCCTTGAAGACAATTCTATGATAATAATTATTATCATTCAACAAATACCCATTAAAATCCATGGCCCTAGGGTGGGGTCAATTCACCAAATAGGGGCATTATCCCCACATTTTGGTAATGCCCCTATTTGGTGAATTGACCCCACCCTAGGGCCTTATTGTACAAGAAAAATATTCTACTTTCTTGGCATGTTTTGCTTCCGCACTCGGAATGGCCAATCTTCATTTAGAAAGTGCAACTAAACTCATTAATTGCAAGAAAGGACCATTAGGACACATTTTGCCATCTAGTTGTTAGTTCCTAGAGCCTAGCTTACCCTATCAACTCAATAGGAGGCAAAATGCATCCCCCAGTATACCTAGTATGCAATGGGTATTGACTCAAAAGCAATGTTTTTTTTTCAAATATATATATTTTGATTTTGCAAAAGTGGCAATCTTTTTTTAGGGGGCTAAAAACCACATTTACACTAAAGAAAATTAATTTTTCCCCTTGTAAAATTTTTGATATCAAAAAATTGAAAAGCAAAACACACATACACATTTCTTTCACCCATTTTGTTGCTTTTTGGACTAAAACTTTGAGAGTAAATTCCACTAACTTTGTTGATATTTTGAAAAAAAAGTGAAAATTTTAATATGATTTTTTTTTAAAAAAAAAACACGCACACACACACACAAACAGAATGAACACTCCTCAAAACAAAAAAGTGGGGGACCAAAATGAACATGCACAAGACTACTTGCCTTGTAGAAAGGTTTTAGGGTAGGGTTTAAGGGAAAGCAGACTGCTAGGTACACTCCAAGTGTGCAAAAGATAGCTAGCGCACGCAAGAAAAGCAAAGCAAAGAGATCTGGAGGTCTCATAAACTTACGCGGGGCATGTACTCCGGCATGCCATGCAGCTAACACCTTGTCAATCCTTTGCAACAAGAATAAAACCTTGTCGATCAATCTCTCTTACACTTCCCTCAGATTACAGCCTCGAGCCTTCCCCAACACCTTCCTCCATCCACTGAAAACATGTGAGATTGTATAATCTGGGATTAAAGCTATTAATCATTGACATCACAGCGCCTGGTCGGAGAGTTTTTAAAATTTAATCGTCGACGTTTCATCTTGTCTTGTTGTGGTCTCATTCTCATGACTCGTGTGCAATTTACAAGAGAAAGTTGGTTTTATCCTCATGTCCTCATGTGGTCCCCATAGTGATGAGCTCTGGGGATGAAGTAATATGCCAGTTGGGTTCCCTTTTTTTCGGTTTCGTTGTCGAGACAATAGAGCTACAGTTTGAGTGTCAGCTTTTTTGCTGAGGTCACAGATGAGTGACCCAGCGCCCACCATTGCACCATCCCAAAAATCCCGTTCTGGGATTTCATGGATGGGATGAAACCGACCCCAGGGCTCAGTTTACTTGGTCAGTAGTTTTTTCTTAAAAAATTTCTTGTGACCTTTTTTTTCCCCATCGCTCTCATTTTTTTCCTGGGCATTTGTTTTTTGGGTCCCACCATCCTTGAACCCAATTTTTTTTTCTGGGAACTCGTACCTACTCCTCCAATCTCCCTTCCACCACCCAACCCATCTACCTCCCTCCCTCCCTCCCATTTGCGCTCACTTTTCCACAGTGCTCTTCTTGCCATCATCATTGCAAGAGGAGCTTAGGAGGAGGACAAGAGGAGCTACTAAGCTTATGCAAGAGGAGAAAGTAATCTCCTACCTTCTCCTCATTTTGAAAAAATGCTTTTGACAAAAGCAGAAGACAACAACACCATCGTCATCGTCTTCTTCTTCTTTTAGTTGCGAAGAGGATGACGTTGACACCATTTGCCGTCATCCTCCTCTTTTGGTGTGGTCTTGCAAGAACATGGGAAAAGACAATGATTAGCGCACATAACATGCTATTCATCGTCATTTTTTTCTTCTATTGCAAAGAAGACAGCAACAACAATGTTGTCATCATCTTCTTTTTCTTGTTGCAAAGAGGATGATGATGAAACACAGTGCCATCGTCGTCCTTTTCTGGTGTGGTCTTGCAAGAGTGTGAGGAGAGATGATGCGTAGCGTGTTTTGTGCATTACTTGTCGTTAATTTTATTTATTTATTTTTGTTATGGAAAAGAAAATGTCATCATTGTTTTCTTTCTTTTGGTGTGAAAAGGATAACGATGGCACACAGTGTCATCATCATCCTTTTTTGGTGTGGTCTCGTAGGAGCATGGGGAGAGACGACGAGCACCGTGTTGCGCACACTACACACATTGTTCATTATCTTTTTTTTTTTTATTACGCATTATTGTTGTCCTCTCTTTCTTTTTTGCTACGAAGAGAACAACAATGACACTATGTGCCATCATTGTCTTGTTTAAGTGCGATCTTGCAAGACTGTGGGAAAAGACGACAAATAGGAATTTGTTTGTTGCCATTTTTTTTTTCTGTTGCAAAGAAGACAATGATAACATTGTCATCATCATCTTATTTTTGCTACGAAGAGGACAACAACAACATTGTGTATCGTTGTTGTCCTCTTCTGGTGTGGTTTTACAAGATTGCGGGGAGAGGTGACGAATAGCATGTTATGCATGCTAATCGTTGTATTCTTTATTGATTTATTTCTGTTGTGAAGAAAACAATGACGAGACCTTGTGTCATCATCTTCTTCTTCTAATGTTTTGTTGTTAATGTTGGTTGAGCATGATTGTTAACTAATGTTGGCTGAGCATTGTAAATTTAGTTTTTATTATTGTGTTTATGTTAGATGCAAATTTGAACAAGAGCAAGGAATGGTGGGACAAATAAGCAAGTTTCAACTAAAGATGGCATGGGAGGTGAAAGACATTTGGAGGCAACAATGGTGGGACAAGAAATGCAAGTATCATTCGAAGATGGCATAGGAGGTGGAGATTTGGAAGCAAGGGTGGTGGGAAAAGAAATGCAAATATCAGCTGAAGATGTTATTGCATTGGTTGTTCTGAATTTTTTTAGGAATGCATGCAAGTAGGTGGAGACATTGGAGAGGCATCTATTGTAGATGCAGATACAATTGAGACATATTTGGAGAAATCTATTTTGATGATAGAAAATAAGAAGACATAATTCCACCTCTATTGTTGGAGGAAAATAATACAAATCAGGATGTTGAACTTCATGCCCAAATTAATGGAGGTGATATATTAAACTTTTTTTGTAATTTGTTACCCCATCCATCTTATCAAGTAGAGAGGGTGGTGGGGTTTTTTTTGTCAATTTTTTTGTTGCAATACCCTTGTTAGTTCTACTCTTTAAACCCCACCTTTGCCCCAGCTTCCTTCTCCATGTGAAAGGGTGGGTGGGGCATTTGTTTTTGGTGAAAGACTAAAAGCAATACCCCAAGCCTTTGTAGTTGATTCTTTAATCCATAATTAGCTTTTGAACATTGGGTTTTGACAATACCTTTGTCTTGTGTTTTGGATATTTTATGTTTTTTCACAATACCTTCACCTTGGGTTTTTGATCTTTATCCTTATATGTTAATTCTTGTTTTTGTTTTTTTGGTTTTAGATGTGGTTGCCCTTCCCCCAATTGCCATAAAGGGCGTGCATTGGGCAAAGGATGGGCCCAATTTGCTTGCAACATTGATGGGTGCGATGCATCCTTTATGACCAAGTACAATTTGGTGCGGCATTTGCAAGCACATCATAATGTCACCATGGGGCCAAACTTGCATTTATTTAGGAAAAAGGCTTGAAGGTTCAAGATCAGACAACAATGAATATATGGGTTTTAAGCAACCCATTGACCTAATTTTGTTGCAATGAGCAAAAGGCTATTGCTAGGGGCTAGGAGGCATGTAGTCCTGGATTAGGATAGGCTCCAAGTTGATTTGAAGTACACACCTGAATGCCTAAGTTCACACTTGTGAGGTTAATTTCTAGCCACATTTTTTGACTTCTTGGCATGATTGCATGGGGTGTGGGGGCCAACCCTTTCAATGTGAAGACCAAGTGGGAGCGCAATGAGGACCTTGCATTTGTGATTCAAACAACTCAAATCAAATATGCAAAGGCACTTAGAAGCGTTTAATTGGAGTGCGACTAAAAGTTACGTCAAATAAAATAGTGCAACATAAGGAAATTGGCCCACTTATGTAATACCATGATTCAAAAATGATTCATGGTCAATACATTTCAACAATACTTATTGTATTGTGTTGTTTGTTTTAAGGTTCAAAACACCACCAAGGAGGTGTCTATGGTTAATGTTATAGATGTAACATTGGCCAGTCACAAGGTTTTTATGTGTATGGCATGCCCATGATGCAAAGGTAGTGCAATACGAAAGGGCCAATGGGATCCCATCCCCCTCCGAAGTGATATAGATAATCCATAATTTATCTTAGTTTTGATTAAGGTGTTGTTTTAGTCTTCAACATTTAGGGTACAATTTATCTTTGAGGAAACCACATATTTACCATTATGACCTATTCCCCATTTTAGGTTAAGGTTGTTTCGTGCTTAGCTAGGGCATTTTTTGCACATTTTTGTAACACAAATCACCCATGTTTTATTTATTTAAGGCATTTTATTTTCATTTTGCACCATCTTGTGTTAATAGTTAGAAATACATTTTCACAAATTTCTTATATGTATGTTTGATAAATTGATAAAAACAATGATTCTAGTTTTGCACTCAAAACAAAAAATCTTTCTTTACCCCCAAAAATTAGTTGTTTAAACCTAAAAATGAAACAATACCCTCATTAAAATATTCTATAAACACCATTGATTGAATTATTTTGGTCCAGGCCATCGGAGGGGTATTGCTTATGCCTAAAATTATTCAATGCACATGCAATACCCTTATTAAAATATATTTGAAATCATTTGAGTTTTATAACCTATTTTAAGAGTCTTGGAAGGGTATTGCATAGCCCTAACAAAACCTAAAAGGGATGTAATACCTTCATAAAATTACAAATATTATTGGTTTACAAAGATTCCGAAATTCAACAACGCTAGATTTCTGAGATGAAGGAAGTTCTGCCTTTTTTTTAAATGCATCAATTAAGAGTTGTTAACCAATAAAAAGAGAGCAACTGTAAAAGGTTTACTTCAAAAAATGATATAGTCTAATTTTGGAGATAGTTATCATAAAGTGATGGGATTTTTTATTTTCCATTATGACTTTGAAAAGCAGTTAAGCCACTGAAAAAAGGGTTCAATGCTGGCAAAAAAACATCTTCAATATGATCCTAGTAGTCCATGCTGTAAATGATGAGTGTTCATCCTTGGTTTGCACTATATGTAAAACGGGTGATCAAAGGCCCAACTAACATGTTAAACACTCTACCTGGGGAGTACAGCTGCAAGGCTAAAACTCAAAGGAATTGATGGGGGCTTGCACAAGCGATGGAGCATGTGGTTTAATTCGATATAACACGCAAAATTTTACCAACACTTGATATATAAATAATTTTGCTTGTCCTTAACAGGATGGTACGAAAATTTATACAGGTGCTGCATGAAAAGGCTGAGGGCCATGGTAAAATGTTAACAAACACTATAACTTATTATTAAAACCCTAAAAGTAGGTTATTTGGATTTGAAAAGTAGTCAGTATTTTGCACGCATTTGGGTGCTTTCTAAGATAACTTTTTAATTCCAGCCTTATGTAACATAATTCTTCACAAACTAGATCAATTTATGCTCAATATGGAAAAAAAATTCAAAGAAGGAAAAATGTTACAAGACACAAAATTTCAACTTATGGGTTCTTCTGTAAGAAAAGAAATTATTTTTGTAATCTAGCAAATCAAAAAGCTATACTAATGGAGATAGGGAAAATCCCAAATATAATATATTAGATCTTCATTTTCGACAATTAAACCACATAAGGCTAACGACTTTGTAGTTTTTACTTTCAACATCAAAAATGGGGTTGAAAAAATAAGAACGAAAATCGAAAGCTTCCTTGAGTAAGTGTGTGGTCTAAAGTTAAATGTAGATAGTATCCTTACAATACATTTAAGTAGCAAATGGTTTCACTCTTCAAGGGCTAAATGTCAAAAAGCCCCCAAAATAGAGAGATCATTTTATACATACAACTAAATATTTCAAAATCACATGGAGATCTCACACCGAATGAAGGTGTTTGCTCCAATCAAAAATATGTTTGAGCACCAACCCAGTCCTCTCGTACTAGGGTTGGCTTCTCGCAGTTCTTTTTTAGACACCAACGGTAAATAGGAATCGAACTGTCTCATGACGTTCTAAACCCAACCCATGTACTATTTTCATTGGCGAACAACTGAACCCATGGGACCTTCTTCAACCCCAAGATGTGATGAGTATACATCGAAGTGCCAAACGACTCTGTTGATAAGAGTTTTTGGGAGTCATCAACCTGTTATCCTCGATGTACCTTTGATCCATTGAGCAAGAGCCCTTCCACAAGGGACTCTCGAATCACTATGGCCGACTTTTGTCTCTGTTCGACTGGTAAGTCTTCCTCATTGACTTGTAGTTTAGCCCCTAGTAAGGGTTCAACATATTGAAGGTGATTGGGCACCGAAGCTTTAACTTTTTATGAAAGTGTTCCTCTCGATTTTCTTCCTACAACCATTTTGTTATGAATTTTGGGTTGCCACTTCCATGTAATGATTGAGAGTTTGCGGGACATTACCGCATAACAAAAATTACACCTATATCTGACAAGAGTTAAAATAATAAGTTTTGGCCCAAAAAAAAATTCAAAAATTTCAAAAGTATTTTTAAGTTTATAAGCCAACGGGTCACACTAATTTTGCACCTTTTAACATAATTATTTTATTTTTATTTCTATCAAAACAATGACCATTCAAAGGCTGATCAATCAAAATGGGGCCAACCCAACCATTTAGCCTAACCTAAACAAGGGGTGATGTCATGCCCATTTCATGTGGTTGGAACACAAATGAAAGCTTGAAGATGTGTTTTATCTACATAATCTCCACTAGTGTACCAGTAGAGCAAAGATATTTTTTCCTAAGCAGAGGAAAATGAACAACTGATGCGAGAAAATGTTTTTCATCAAGTCTAAGAAGTGTAGACACACTTGCGTGAATTACAAATGACGACTATAGGGGTCGTATTCTATAAACACCATCGATTGAATTATTTTGGTTATTAGAATGGTATTATTTATGCCCAAAATTACTCAATATACATGTAATACCCCTATTAGAAATCCTTTGGGCTTCATAACATATTTCAAAAGTCCTAGAGGGGTATTGCATGGCCTTAACAAAAACCTAGAAGGAACACAATACCTTCATGAAAATATTTGTAAACAATATGGATTAAATTATTTTAATCCAAGCCACTAGAGGGGTATTGCTTGTGCCCATAATTACTCAATGGTGTGCAATACCTCTTTTAGGATATATGAAAAATCTTTTGGGCTCCATCATATATTTATTGAAACTTGGAGGGGTATTGCCTAAACTTACAAGGAAAGCAATACCCTATTAAGGGTAATTTGCAAATACCATGGGTTCAATTATTTTGGTTTTGGCTATCGAAAGGGCATTGTTCAAGCCTAAAAGTACTCAATTCACATGCATTACCCCTCTTGGGGTATTCCATAAAACCTTTGGGTTCCATAACAGATCTTTTGGAATTTCAAAAGGTATTGCACAACCCTATCAAAACCTAGAAAGAAAGTAATACCCACATCATTTTGCAATAATATCATAAATCATGAAACAAAAGAATTTTTAAAAAATATATTTATTCCATGTTCATTATATCATGCTAGACATATTGATTCAAGTAAATGAAGGTATTGCAAAGTTCTTCACATTGATGGTAGAAGGTCACTTGAACAAAATTATGGAGTTTAAATGCAATACTTGCATCGTCTTGGGATATTTGCATTTAACATGAAACTTGGAAGGGTATTGCATAGCCCTACCAAAACCTAAAAAGAATACAATACCTACACCATATTGTGACAATATCCTAAACCATGATACAAATGAGGGTATTGTAGTTACACTTCAAAACTTTGTTGAAGTAGACTTTAGAGCATTAATGTGGCAAATATTACAATACCTTTATTTACATATACCAACAATTTTGCATTGGTCCATTTATTACCATTTATGAATTTGAAAATGTTTTTCAACTATATTTAATGTTTACTTAAAATTCCTAACATAAATAATCATTAAGATATTATATGTATAAGAATGTGAAAATAATAATAAATTTGCACATTAATTAATTAAGTATATCATTATTTGATATATTGTAAAATAAAATTTACATATAAGTAAAAAAATACATTGACTAAACGTACATGATATTAATCACTTATATTTCAAAATTCAATTAAAACCTTGATTCCATGATCATTAGAAAACATTTGCAATGGACCATTGTTTGAAAAAGGGGGAACATCTAATGTTTACTCTTATTAAAATGATTCCTTTGGTGTTCATATCTTTGATGAATTTAGTTTTGAAAAAGCAATCCCTAGAGTTTTATCAAACTAATGACTAAAGCAACAACGAGGCTATATTCAATCAGGGCAAGATGATGACATCACTAAATCAAGGGTATTTGAGAAAAAAAAACCACTTGGAATTGGGATGCATGAAAGGGGTGTTAAATACTTTAATCATCCCTTTATTTATTTTGTTTGAATGAACAAGGGCAACCTCCATGCAACACCTTCATTTTAGTCGTTCTTCATTATTGTCGACCGTTGGGGGTTTATTGGAATGGCAACCATGTAGGTAGGTGTAGCTATGTAGGTGGGGTTTGGTAGGTACCTACTTAAAAGTGTTGTTAGGTAGGATGGTGGAAGGGCAGGTAGGCGGGTGGGGATGAAAATAACACATTTTAAATTTATAGGTGAGTAGGTAGATGGGGAAGAGTCTAAATTAAATATACAGGTGAGTAGGTCAGTGGGGGACAATGGGGGGGTAGTAGGTGGGTGGGTACCTATGGGAAAAGTTCCCAAAAAAAAAAAAAAAAAAAAAACCAACCAGGTGGGGGATGGGGAAAAAATAAAGTTCCCCAAAAAAAAACAAAGATTAGGGGGGAAAAAAAAACTGGGTGGGGGGCGGGGAGAAAATAAAATTGCAAAAAAAAAAAAAACTAATTTCAGGGCTGAGAAAAAGGGCAAAGAAAAAAAAGTCAAACTGGGATGGCACAGGGATGGAAAAGAGAATCCTATCAGTGCACCATCCATCCACGTCTGGTGCACTGGTGTGGGTGGTAGCCGGTTCACTCCGGCCAGAGCTGACCATTTGGTATCTGTGACAGGCATGTGTACACTCTGCATGTAGCAAAGCAGCCCCACGTAACAACTCCAAATGGCTCAGCTCACGTGGTTGCACTGGCAACCACAATCATGATAATACCTACCCGCATGTCTCTCCAATTTTCGAAATCCCCACATAGATCTCAAGTCTCTCTCACATGTGAATTGAGGTGGAGTAACAGAGGGATCATGAATTGTCAGTATATATAATAAGCACTACTCACTCACAAATTGGATCCAGAAGTGAGTTCAGATCAGTGTAGTGTACTACTACTTTGTCTTTGCTCTTGATTTAAACTCTGGTCCAGCGCCAACAATATTCTTCTCTCTCAGTTGATGCACAATATGGCCTTTCACAATAGTAGATCGATATTGGGTGTTTTGTTTACAACTCTTGTGTTGTTTGGAGTACTCGTTGCCGTTTCTATACCCAGCTGCACAGCACAGGACAACTTCACCACGAGCGACTATGAAAACATTCAGGTTGCTCTCAACTTAGAGTATCTTGAGGCCGAGTACTTCCTGTGGGCTGCCTACGGCTATGGATTGGACAAGCTTGCTCCTGACTTGCCTGAGGGAGGTCCTGAACCTATTGGAGTACAGAAAGCCAATCTTACTAAGATCGTCACAGACGTCGTTGCCCAGTTGGGTCTTCAGGAAGTCGGCCACTTAACGTAAGTATACACTTAAATTCTCCCTCCCCCCCCCCCCCACCTTAGCTTGCTGGCATCATGAGCTTTGCTCTTCCCTTGGGGTGTTGGGTTTAAATGGGGTTCTGCATGTTTTGCAAGCTTTTGTTTTTGAAAATCATTGAGGCAAAGAGGCGGGCTTGAAAGTTGATATCTAATGCAAAGTTCTTGAGTCTCTACGAATTTCATGGGATTTTTTGTAGCTCGAGTTTTCATGCGATTTTGTTACTGCAGAAATCATGGTGACTGCAGATCTAGTAGGATCCCATGTATTATAGAAAGCTCTCAGGACTATGGTTAAGGAATTGTGACCAATTTGTGGGATTTTGGTGGTGGCCGCCCGGTTGTGGTTGGAATTCATGTGGACAGTGCTATCAAGAAAGCACTGGGAAGCCATTACTTCCCACGTGTGCAGCTCGATTTGAGCACTGCAAACTGGGCGAAAATCTTCGATAACGCATTCGGCGAGAAGCTGAATCCGCCTTTCAATCCTTACGAAAACGACTTGAACTACCTGATTTCCACCTACACCATCCCCTACGTGGGCTTGACTGGTTACGTGGGAGCGAGTCCTCTCTTGAAAGGGGAGGGTGCCAAAGCGGTAAGTCCATTTACGCCCACTTACGCCCCTAATTCCACTAGCTACTCTCCTCTGTTGTTGTTTTTCATCCATTAACATTTTCCATCCAAAAACTGCCTACCACTTTTTCATCTCAAAACTACCTAGTACCATTTTTTCATCCAAAAACTACCTACTGTTCATTCCTCAAAACCGGCCTTGCTTTCACACCTGGGGGACAGGTACCTCAAATCCTGGAAGGTTCTGTAAATACCTTCCACTCAGCCCCTCCTGCCCACTTGGGTTACCTCAAAAGTGGCCTACGTGGGCCTGGGGATGCTGCGTACACCTCAAAAGTGTAGAGGCCCTACTGGGTCTGGGGTTCAGTATGTTAAAAAGTGGCCTACTGGGCCAGGGGGTCACTAGGTACAGATCAAAAGTGGCCTGTACTGGGACCTGGGGATAGCTGGTGGTGCCTCAAAAAAAGTGGCCTACTGGGTCACTGGGGACAAGTACCTCAAAAAGGCTTGAACGATAGCCACTTAGACTCATGTAATTTTTTGTCTCCCTTTACTAGGTCCTTAAGGTTTAAAGATAGGCCCTTATCGGGTCCTTGCCTGTAAAATGGTGTGTCCTGCCTGGTTGTTGTGGAGCTAAACCACTATTAATTCAGGTGTGCCATTACAGGCAGGAACTGGCCACTAGACAATCGGTTATTAGACGCAACCAATGAGAGAGTGACACATCTGCTGAACTTGTTGAAAAATTGGTTTATTAAGTGTGAACACGTTGTGGATCGGTCGGGTGGGGGGGGGGGGACACAGTTGGTGGCCGGATTGTTGGGTGTGGAGGCGGGCCAAGACGCCATAATCCGCCTTAGTCTTTACTCAGTAAAGGATGTTCTAGTGCCACCATACAATTACACGGTTGCGCAATTTACGAACAAGATCTCAGCCTTGAGAAACAATCTCAGCCATGCTTTTGTGGACGAAGGTTTGGAGGTGCCCAAATCCGAGGGCGCCGATGGACTAGTGACTGGCAACATCTTGTCTGCAGATAACTACTCGGTCGCGTATGCGCGCACAGCCCAGCAAGTGTTAGAGACCGTATATGGCACCGGTGACGCCTCAAAGCCCGGCGGGTTCTACCCCAAGGGTGGAAATGGCACTATTGCCTTGGGCTACCTAAAATCATGAAGTACCTAAACCCTACCTACCTAACCAAAACCTACTTACGTACCTACCTACCTACTACTACAGATGATTTTCATTACAACCTACCACTTGACTTGGAACACTAGTGCAAACTTATGTCACTTGATGGAGTGGAATATGGTGTGTGTTTGTAGAAGAGAGAATTGCACTAAACCCTAAACTCTAAGGCTTATAAACCCTTATATTTTAAACCCTAAAAGCCTAAGACCCTTTCAAATTCTAAGCTTTTGTATAGCAGAAAAGAGAACACATACACTTGGATGTTAGATACACATAACATTTGCACCCATGTGCCCTCTTATGATTCAATAAGAACATTCCACTGCTGAAAATATTTAGGGTTTGTTAATGGGGTGTCCTCCCACTATTACTTTACTTATCATGGTTTTGTTTTTTTTCCTTCCTCATTTTTAGTTTGTGTGAAAGTTGTGTGTGATTTTTTGGGTTGTGAGTTGTGAGAATTTAGGGTGATTGTAGAGGGCAAAATATCAAAAGTAAACTTAATGAATAAAGTTACAAGTTTAAATGTACCTTTTTTCTCACACAATGGATAAATGAATATTTATGTTGATTGAGATTGTAATGGTGTCAATGCTAGGATCTGCACAAGATGAACAATTTATTTTCACATTTGCATTCATGAAGGATAAATTGCATGGCTAGTTAGGTCTGCATTTGGACACACACTTATCTGCATCTTTGCACAAAAGTTTCATATTGAAAATATTTTTTTCTCATTAGAAGGCTACTATTACAATTTGGAAAGATCAAAAGGTTCAAATTGTTGTTACCTCTTGGCAGGTTTTGTTCTTCTCACAACCTGAGCTGGGCTGAGCTTCAAATGTTCTTGTTTTCACAATTTGGACAAGTTTGATCAATCGTGATTGTGTTTTGTTTCTTACGATGTTTATGAGGTTTACTGAAATTTGGTGTGATGAATGCGAGACTTTGAATTGCATTGGGCAAAATTGAATATCAAACTAGGGTTGAACTCCCCCCCCCTCAAAGTTTTTGTGTTTAGTTTATAAGTTTGAAGTTTTGTGTTCAATGTTCATTGATTTCTTTGGTGGCGGCCAATTAAACTTACATGAAAACTAAACACAAATTGTGCTTATCACTTGAAATTTTTTTACAAAAAATGAATCACCACTTTGGAGTATTTTGAAATATCCATGTTTGCCCAAGAAATGACTCAACAATTGATGAAAAAGCCACCCAATTCTCTATCAAAAATTACATAAGAAACCAAGTAGGCATATGAGAGGCCTATCCCATTGGCACTCACACATATCATATTGTCTAAAGAAAACAGCCTAGCCAAGATATCAAAGACTTGGGACACAATAAAATCCTTAGTCATTTTTGAAGTGGCAGGAGTTGTTGTTGTACCTACCCCATCCTTGGGCTTATCCTAAACCCATTACTCCGATTCCATTGATGGGCACAACAATACTTTAGTACCTTGGCCAAATCAACACTAATTATATTATTCTCATAAATGTTGAAAATTTCAAAAATTATCTCTTGCAAATCAAAAAAATTGTTGTGAAGGAAAATAAGTCAATATTGAGGAATATTTCATGTGTTGAGATGAATTTTTTTCAAAATTAATTAATCATTCAACGGACATGTATTGACATGTCCAAGATATTACAATAGTGTTTTTGCCACAAAATGTACATGTGGGTGAAGGTGGAAATGAATTCAAGATCTTTCCATTGTTTTTCTTTGTATACCTTGCCGGGCACTAAAAGAATAGCCGTGGACAAATGTACCTTAGTTGGCATTTTTCAATAAGAGCATCTTCACCATAAGACCCTTGTCTTGGCCCTTGTCAAGGTACGCCCTCACTTATATTAATGTGTTTTTTTTTTTTTTTTTTTTTAGGATTTTTTTTTCTTCTTAATCACTACATATAGACTATAGGTTTGGCATGTTGCCAAAAAAATATAGTGGGTAACTAAGAATTTTCTACTCTCCTCTTTAACCTGGAGTCAACTTTGGTTAAGTCCTCTTGTGGATGATTGCCAACTCCACCTACCTCTCACAAAATTGCAAAAATAAAAACCCTTGGCTACTACTAAAGGACAAGTGCCAAACGGGACCCCCTTTCAAAATTTAAGTACAAAGAAACACCAAGTTGCTACAAGTGAGAGGTGAAAGAGTTTTAGATAGGTAATGCAAACCCAAAGTTCAATTACCAAGTGTTTCTAATTATGGTCTTTTTCTTTTCAATTTTGTGAAGTAGGTGGATTGGCAATCATATTCACAAGAGGATTTTTAGCCAAATTTGGCTAGAAATAAAAAATGTGGCAACTTTGTGCATTTTTATTCTAAAGAATCCAACGAATGCTTCCCAACCCCTCCCGCACCTCCTCTCTTTTGTTGTCACCAAATGACTAAAATTCATCACACAAAAAAAACCATACTTCTAATAAATCAGTTGTGGGAATAGGAGGTGGGTCTAAAGGGGAGTGGGAGGTAGTCTTGAAGTGTTTAAACCCACAGCTACCACTTGACATAAGATAGAAAATGCTTGCATCTTTTGAATTGCAATGAAAACCAATTGGCAAAGAAAAGTGATTAGGATACAAAGTGATGGACCACTTTGCCCTTTCATAAGTCATGTTGAGTTAGTCACTAGACAAATAATCCACTTGTTTGTGCTAGCATCCAAATACCTACCTTCTTAATGGGGAGAATTGATCGATTGGGTGTTAGTCAAAATAACTCCTTTCCTTCATTTGCAAGGCTTGCGTCACAACAAATCTTTGTGTAGAACATGATTGGGGAGGTAGGAATGTGTAAGTATGATCAACTATCACAACATTAGTTAAGGTGTGGATTATGCCATCTTCAAAGAAGACAATGTCAAATTTGCTTTTTATAAGACACTGTGCTACAACATGATATTTGTGATTTGATTCTTTTATTTTTAATGCTCAAACTTAGTCACGTAAATATCCGTGACATGTAAAATGCCTTGTAGTCATTATTATGACTACGTGATTCCAATCATCTTTTTCATTAGCCATATAACTTGGGATGCAATTAATGGCTATTAATCCTTCCAAGCGAATGAATTGTAAGTGAATTTTCATTCATCAAGTCTATCATCAACCTAAAATCCTTCTATGTATATTAAGTTTTATTACAGATATATTAAAAATATATTGTGTAAGCTAATATTATCTTTAAAGATATAGGGGTAAGTTGAAGTCTAGTAATAGGTAGGTAGGCCTACCTACTTACTTTTAATTTATGTTTCTAAGTTACCTATTCCTAGGTTGATAAATAGGTCTAGCTAAATAGTCCATGTGGTTTTAATATGGTTAAACACATGTTAACATTTCATAAATCAATAAATACCTATTATTTAATTATATTTCATGGCTAGAGTAATAAAAATCATGGTCTTTCCCAACTACATAATCATAAAATCCACACGACAAATGGCATAAATTATAAAACTAAAAAAATTACTAATGACAAGAACAAAAGTTTGATTTTATTACATATTCATGTAGTTACTAATGCCACATATTATTACAAATTTAATCATATGTGAAATAATACATCTTGAACATTTTGGCTTATTGGGAGTTGAGTGTTGTTGAAAAGAATACATGCAATTGTGATTATCCTACATTGGAGTTAACCTCATGAACAATAGATGCAAAACTATTATGCATTGCATTATGTGTCCCTAACCTACATTTTCATTGCCATAGGCACATTGCAAAAGGTGAACACCCATTGAATCAATGAATTGTGTGCACACACACACCAAGAAAAACATATGATGGACAATTGAGGAAGTTCAAACCAAATCCAAAATACCATGGAAAAAAATTATGTAAGATAAATGAAACATAGGGAGACAAATTGAGTTGTAAGCCATCCACCCCCATTTAGTCTAAAACATGAAAGGATATAGAATTAATGAACATTCAACATCTTTGTGAAAAACATGTTCAAGAAGGTGTGACAAACAAAAGCACAATATAGTGACTCCGTTTTTAGGCCTTACGATTATTATTTTTACAATACTAATGTTATGTAATATTATTGAAATAATAATGTTATTATTAATTACTTATATTAAAGGATCCATTGGTATATTTATGATATAGATTGCTACAATAGGGTCATTATTTTGTTTTGATTGCATTAACTTAAGGCTTCATTAGTCATTAAAATAATCAATTTTAATGGAATTTTAAATTATGTCCCATTAACCCATGCTTGTCATCTTCCATGTGAATGTGATTACTTGTCAATTTTTCTATTTATCACATATTTATCCCATCATTGCTGAAAAAAATCAATTTTTTATATTAAAAATTTCAAATTAATCACATGGTATCCAAATATGATTCAAATTATGTGAAATGACATGGTTAAATATCTTTTCAACTTTCATGAAAATTAGAAATCATTAAAATTGATTCTAGAATATATTTGTGTTTTTTAATACATTATACAGTACATTTGTTTCCACAAATATATTCCAATCTCCCACTTTATAAAATGAAATGAAATAGTTTTTAAAAAATTAACTTGTCTAGGTTATATTTTAACATAATATGCAAAAATATTGTGAAAATTTCAAAAGTTTGAAGTGGGATACATTCAAACATGCACATTCTTGGAAAGTAGTATAATGTGACACCACAAAAGGGGTCACTGTAGTGTGTTTTCACCTTAGCAATGCAAAAAACATGTGTTGCAAAGGTAAGATTCCAAGATGGAATCTTAAAGTTGAAACATTTGTTAGCAAATAATTTAATAAAATATAAGAAAATACACACATTTTGAAGGTGACAAAAGGATGCAAGTTGCTTTCAACTATTGTTAAAATTGATATTATTGCCATTGACACAAAAGAAACTTTTAGCAAGAGAAACCCAATATAAGATAAAAGGATGTTAATGAAATAAAATCTCTTTTCTTGCAACATATAAAATGCATGAAAAAAATCATGTGTTGGAACATTGTATTCAATGTTTATAACATGTTTTTTTAAGTACCCTTGCATAAACATAACATTCATATTGAACAATCCATGGTCATTTTTTCTAATTAACATAAATAGAGCATAACAAAAATGATCATTACATGCTTCTATCTTTGAATTTCTTTTCGAATTAAAATTCAATATGGAAAAAATTTGAATTCAAATATGAAGGAATTCAACACATAAATCCTTTCATTTTTGGAAGAAATTCAAAGTTGGAAGAAATCTACTCCATTAATTAACATTTCCTGCATGTTGAATTTTAACACAAATACCTTAATTTGTTGGAATCATGTATGACTTTATTTATATACAGACCCCAAACATAAGGAAAATGTAAATGTACAAAGAAAAAAGGACCAAAATTTAAGCAAGTTGACTATAACTAATCTAAAGGTTTGAAAATCAAGGAAAGATAGAAAGGTCGTTAATTCATCTACCAATTGTTTGAAACAAATTAATAATGGGGATGGGGAATGGGTTTTGAATTGGGGGAAGTTGAAAAGTGCTATCATTTGACTTAAAATGGAGGATACTTCCATCTTTTGTAATGTTATGGATATTATTTAACAAAATAAGTAACAAAGATGGAAAGGGGAAAGTTGTTTAACTTCGTTAAGCTCCTAACAAGATTAGCACAATCATGTAGGAAAACATTTGTTTGTTTGTGTAAATAACCAAGGACCTTAATTGCAAAAGTGAAAAACTGATCAATGGGGTGCTGGTCATGATAATTCATTTCCTTTGCTTGAGCTACCTCTAATGTTACAAATCTTTGAATTGAACATGATCAAGGAAGTAAATCCATCTAGGTCAACTATGACAATGTTAACCAAGGTACAAACCTTGTTTTTGGTGTGCACAATGTCAATTCATTAACAAACTTGGAATTGAACATTGTTCAAGGACCAATGTACAACTATTTTCATATGACATGGAAACTTGCAAATGTGTTCCAAACTACATCATCCGTTTTGGTGCATTTGTTATTGGTGGGTGCATTATAAGAGATGGAGACCCATTGGGTGTATTGGTTACATGCACACATCAAAGAATGCCTATAGTTGAAATGTGTGGTAGCCTTAATTGTGTCCAAAGTGCTATTAAAAATATTGCAAAAAATAGTCAAAAGTTTTAAAATTTTGGTTAAGTTGTAAATTAAATATTGGACCCAAAAATAGAACATGATAAGACGCAAGTTTAATGAGCATGAGGTAACTCCTTAAAGAGCATGCTAGAAAAGATATGTTGGTGCACACATACACTTTGAAATGGAATTTTTAAGTTCAACCATTTGTTTGTACAATATGTTGTTCAAAAGGAGGAAGGCATGCACATGTTAAGATTAGAAGCAGGTCAATAAGCTATTTTGAGGCGTTGTTGAAATGGAAAAATACCCATGTCAATTCAAACTAAGGCTTTTGGAAAAAAGGATTTTGATATTGTTTTATCAAAAACCCCACAATTATAATAAAAGCCACAAGGGCCCAATTACCTAGGTAGGATATTGGGTTTATAATAGTTGTGGAAATGCATCTAATGCTTCCATAAGTTATTGGAAGGGAGGTCTACTTGTAGGCCAAAAGTCCATTTGAAATGTTAAAAGACCTTCAACCTAAAAGATGCCCAAACACATGAAAGAAAGAAGATCAAATGAAAGAAGGAATTCTATGAAAGTAGAAGAAGGGGGTAAATAACATAACATGTGTGAAGGCCATTGCACAAAGTAGTGATTAAGATTCCAAAAGCCACTTGGACATACCCTAGTTTAAGAACAAGTCAACATATTAAACAAAAATACATTTTTTATGAAAAATAATGTGAATGATAATGAATTCATTAAAACTCACAAGACTATAATGCCATTTGATGGGGTGTTAAATTGTGCTAAGGTGGCAAAGTAAGATGACAAACCAAAAAAAAGACTAGGCAACATTTTTTTAATGTTGAACAAACATGCCTATCACACGAAGTTGGGTTTTAAAATATTCATGTGTGAATGGAACCGTCATAGTGGGACCTATGATGAGCATGCTATTGGCAATGTTTGGGAAAATACATGAAGGAAATTGACTATTCACAAATTGTAAAGTTTTAAAGTGTGTTAATGTGAATAGTGAACCCTTTAAGGATCACCCTAACTTGTTCCCATGGTAGATGGGATCATAATGACATCACCTTAGTTATAACAATGAATGTAATATAAAGGAATCCCAGACACATAAAAACGTGTGAACAAAATGAATGACTTGAATAATGCCCCCACATGCAACATAATGTTTTTGAAACATGACTCCACTTGACATTGAATTGAAGGTGTTTGCCATGTTAAGTGGGAAGACAACCCAATTTAGATGAAGGTCTAAAGTGCACAAGATTGTTATCCATCATGACTTCACACTTGCCTTTGGTGGCTATTAATTTAAATTGGTGTAAGGAACAATGTGTTGCAAAAGCATCCCAAAATTATAAACTGAAGGCACAATTAATGAATCAATATACTATTTTGCTTATATATCAATGGGATGGACCACCAACATGCTTGGTCATGGTTTAAAGGTATGTTGTTGCAAGGACATGTGCATATATTGAAAAATGTGGCCTTGTGCAATGTGAAAGCATAGTTGAAACAACTAAAGAAATCCACTTGTAAAGTCTTTTAGATTAAAACAATTTTGGAGGTGTTCAAACATTGTATTGGAAAGGCCACTCACATATTGGTGGGGCATGCATTGGAATGCTAGCTTGAAGGACTCAAATGAAAGTTCAAAGTCTTGAGCTAGTTCACAGTATTACAACAAGAAGGAAAAAAAGAAGCCATATCAATCAAGGTGAAAAGTCATGAAAATTAAAATGGTATTTGAAGATGTGGAGTTGAAGATAATGGTGCCAAAGTGTGCACAACTTGAAAATATTCCCCAACATGTTTGAAAATTAAATTACAATGAAAACATTTGAAAATTAGGGGTGTTCATGCTAGGAAAGGGGCACCAAATTAGAATGTCACCAAGGCTTGAACTTGTATGAAATATTTTTCTTGCAAGTTTTTTTGATCACTTGCTAAAAACCATTTGAGTAAAGTTCAAATTTCTTTCTACCTAGCTATCCCACCACTTGGGTCTTGCCAAACACCATTGAAGTAATAATAAAAGCAAATGCCTACCACATCATAAGGATCCTATTGGCCAATCAAGTGGAAATCAAAAAATCATTTCACATCAAAAATGATAAAAATGTGGATATATAATCAAAGATACAAAAATCCTAAATGGAAACCCCTAAGGATGTCCAAAGTTAAAATATAAATTCAAGTTGAAATATGTGGGAAAAGAGCAACTATAAAACTTAAAGTCCAAATGATCATGAGGACTTGGATTGGTTTCATTGGATAATTTATAAAAATCTTGATGTCAAGTTAACCCTTGGTGAGTAAATTGGTGTCCACATGTGTCACAAAAGGTCAAACGTGAAGGTTGGGGGATGGGGGTTTGGGGCAATAGCCAATGTTCAGGCTATTGATGTGGGAGAGGTGTTGACAAAGCTTGTGCACCTTTAACAAGGATTGGAAAGGTACAAGTTGGGAGATTGTGTTTACTTAAAAGGTATGGGGTCAATTTTGAGAGATAATGGTTGATACATGGTTTGCAAGAAATATAGGGGTTTGGGGCAAAGAGATGTTTGCATAGAGAAAGGTGGAAAAAGAATGTACGATTATGTATGTGTTAACAAATGGACAACATGAACTTAGGGATTCAATAAAAAGTGATGAACCAAGTGACATTTTGTACCCATGAGAGAGGATGCCTACATATTTACGTTAATAGGTTTGAAAGAACCAATAGGTCTATAAAGAAAATCTATAAAAATTTTGGGTGAATAATATATTCCAAACTATGTATACCAACTTTCAAATTTTATTTCAAGTCTCAAACATTGGTTGCTAAAGTAACCAAAGTCTTCATACCAAAACAAGGGGTAAAAAGCTCTCCAACTATAAGTCCCAAGCATCAATTACCGGAGCAACCAAAGTTTTAGAACTCACAAGCAAGATGAAAATACAAAAAGAAAAAGAAGGAAATGAGAGAAAAGAAGAAGACTTTGTGTGTTACCATTACACTCTCCCTTGTTGCACTCATTGGAAACAACCAAAAGCCTATAAGCCTATTCATCATGATTTGTCAAGAACAACTAAAACCCTAAACCCTATACCTTTTTTTACACACTCTTTTTCACTTTGTGATTTCCACAATTTTGCCTTTTAGTGTCATCATTGATGACCCAGTCTAGGTTTTCCCAATTGCAGTTGGTGCCTACTTACCTTGTCTCACTCTGCTTAGCCTAGATGGGAACCCTATAATGTTTCAAAGCAACACAAAAACATTTTGGATTTTTACCATGGTACCAATGTAGGTGTTGGTTCACTCAAGGCCTATGAGTATAATGGCCTTGCCCATTACAATAAAGTTCAAATCAGTGTTTTTCCTCCAAGAAATCTTGAGGTTTTTTGAACCAAATAAATTGAGAAGTTCTTTTTAAATTTCCCAAAAATTTCCATATCAAAAAAATTGAAAGAAAATTACATGGTTCTCGGGTCTCTAGAGTCTCCCAACAAATCTAGAGACTCCCAAAGACTATGAAAAACCCAACAAATTTGCAAAAACAAATTAGAGCCAACAAACTTCATTTTTCAGAAACCCTAAACCCCAAACAAGAAATTAATAGTTAACAAATTCAGGAAGGATCAAAAGTTCAAAAACCTCTGTGAATGGAAAAAAGTATATATCAGTCTTTTCTGGGTACTTAGGATTTTTTGACTTCGGAGAGGTCTCTGGAAACGTCTAGTTTAAAAACAGAAGTTGCAGTTAGGGTTTTATGGGCTTTGCTTCTTCTCCCTTCTGCTTCCATAGTGCTTCGATCGACAGTGGCCATGTTTGATTTTGGTGTTGAGGACTACGAACGACTTGCAGCCAAGAAACCTCTCTGAATTTTTTGCAGTGACGACCAAAATAATAAAATCTGAAGGAGCTTGAACTTAGTAGCAATTTTGGTGGGTTTTGGTTGTGGTTGTACTGGGCGGCAGTATGGCGATGAGGGCAGCTGGGCGTCAGCTGAGGTCATTCTTGAGGCACCAAGCTTCTTCTTCCCGCCGTTGTGTCCCCAATCCTTCTTCAGGTTTTTTTTCTTTTTTGCCCTTCTCTCTCCCCTCTTTTTAGGGTGGCAGTTTGGGAGATCCTCGATAGCCAAAACCCAATGCAAGCTTGCTGAAATTTCTAGGGTTTGGGAATTTGGGAAAACTTTACAAATTTGCTTCATAAATCGTTTTGTAGACGATTTTTCTGATCTTTACAAAAATGCAGGACAGACTTCACCTCGCTTTTTTCCTTTGTCAAATTCCCAAGAACAGTAAAGCAGATCAAAGTTTTGATCAAAGTCACTGGGAGGACATAGTAGTGATGGTCTGCTCTCGAGGTTGTAGTCTCCTCTAGATGCCTTCAGGTTCAGGTGTCTTATCTTCAGGCATTGTGAAGAGGACTCAACTACCTGATAGTAGAATTCCAGGATTTGATTGTTCAATTATTGCGAATTTCTCTTACCCTCATCAATTGTTCTCTCCTATTTTTGAGCTCCTCTCCTCTTAGACTCTCCTACTTTGTAACTCGTCGGTGTGATAGTGATAACTAGGTAACACAGAAGGTGAATTCGACCAGCCAATGAAGGCAAAAGTCTGTCAATGGGGACTGATCTGATTGTGATAAGATTGTGCTCTAAGAGCATCTCCAGCAGTGCTCAGTATGCAACCGTGCAAAAATATTTCTCATGTCCAAGTTTAGATATTTACCTTTTTCCAACCCCAACCCATAAAACTAAAGTTGGGACTGCAAATAGATATTACACTCTTCTCTGGTAGGTGTTAGGCTTTGCTGTGCCTTTTAGCAACCTCAGCAAACTGTGAAAAAATGTTGGGCCAAAAGTGTTTTGCTGAGCCAAACTGGCATGTTTTGACTTTTCTTCATCCAATTTTAATTTCCAGGGTCACATACTGAGCACCGGTGGAGTTGCTCTAAGGTCACTCAGATTCTATGCTTCTTGACACACTCACTTGGTTTACAAGTTTATCCTCGTTCTTGGCTCCTTGTCCATTGGCTTTTGTTTTCTGGAATTTTATTTGAATAAACTCAGGTCTCTCTCTATCCAGGTTCTTTTGCGGGGAGCTATGAATCTGGTGTGAACTACCCAAAGTTGCCTTTCCTGCCAATCAAGCCATCTCTTTCAAGGCACAACTTACATTGGTATGCTTGTTATGTGCTTGTTGGCTACAATTTTCCGGCAATGGGATGCTACTCAGAATCTTCTTGTGAAGGATATTGTACCTCATCAAAAGAAGGATCAGGTAGTGACATATTGCTAGACCAGAGTGGAGTATCCAGTGGTGGTGGTGATCCAGGATCCAAACCTACTACTGACACTAAGCTTTCGGCAATCTCAAAGAGACATGACTTAATCATGATGTTTACCTGTAAAGTATGTGACGCGCGATCAGCAAAGACAATGAGCAGAGACACATATGACAATGGGATTGTTATTGTGCGGTGTCCACAATGCCGCAATCTTCATTTGATAGCAGATCGTTTAGGCTGGTTTGGGGAGCCTGGCAGTGTTGAAGATTTTCTTGCACAGCAAGGGGTGGATGTAAGGAAGGGCTCCGAGGAGACTTACGAATTCTCAGCAGAGGATTTTACAGGATGGACACCAAAAGAAAATGAGTGATTTTTGCAACAATTTTCTGTGGGAGCCACAAACAGTCCATCACCAGAAACAGGTCAGAAAAGAATGCTGCCTCCAGTGGCATACTGACAGTGAAGCCAATGTGAATTTTGTGACTGGCCTCTTTATGCAGGTTGAATACATTTGTTTGATTCAGAAGGTTAATATATAGCTGAAGATAGTTCTGTGGACAGCCTCAGTTTTTCAAGCATTTGCAGGTAGCATCATAGCACCATTAGTTTTTTTTTTGTTTGGTTTGTAAATGCTCATTTCTTCACCATTGATATCACTAATATGCAGACATGGGCATGCAGCAAAAAAGGAACAAATCACGTTCATGATATTGGTGAATCTGCCACCAGGTATGTGCTAGAGTTATGATCTTCTGATTTCATCTGCCATAATGTGGGAAGAAATTGCAATGAACATTGTGTGTTTCCAAACAAGTAACTCCCGAGGGAATTAATGTATGTACTAGTCCTGCCTTACCTGAACCAATTGGGTATTGGATTCCAAATGATTAAATCTTGCACTACCTGAAAATCACTATACCTGACAACAACAATGAAAGACCAAAGAAGAGTTCAAATATATTTTTGACCAAAGGTTTTGGTTTCTTTCAAAGACCAAACATACAATTGAATGGGTGAATTGGGAATCCCATAATAAATATGTTTTCTCATTTGAGGTCCTTAATGATTTGGTTGTTAGTTCCTCCTGTAGAGTCAAACACTGCATTAGAAGGGTGCTCGGGTTTGAACTCAAGAGGACTCTCTTGTACACCCAAACAAATTGACCATGTATTCATCCAGAATATGCTCCCAAACATGATGGTAGGTGAACTACTATCCATTCACCAACTAGATTTTAACTTCCACTTATCAAAGTTAGCATTGCATTAATCATTTGTATTTCATCATCAAAACTAGGCATTATGAAAGGAACATCAAATCCCTCAAATTTTCCAAGTTCCAACTAGGATCCAATTGGCATATCAGTGCATGTTAGGATAGTCATGACTTGTGATGTGGCAATAGTTGTTTTTCAATTGTGAAGTAAATAAGCCTACACGTTTGCTGTTCTTGTTTGTCCAATTTGAAATTTTCTTCATGACTATCCATTTGGTATGATCAGTGGTTCAATATTCTTTTTTTATCTTTGCTAGAGTTCAATAGTAAATTATGCTTACACAACTCAACTTTGCTATATGCTATGAATATCTTGGTCTTGGAGTACAAACTAAACTAGGACTTCAAAGGTTTCAAGCTCTACAATGAGCTGCACTCCACACATTGGTTTTGAACTATAAAATAACCAACAGGCGAAATGTTTATAATTTGGACAAATTGAGAGTTGAAAGTGTGACAACACTATAGCCGCCACAAGTTTGACCTCCATAATTGCAAAAATTTTGCTTGATGCAATAATGGGGTCCTGTAGAGAAGGGAATGAATCCTTGTTGGTGTTTGGATGCTTTCGACACATCTTCCATGTGCAAATCTATTCAAGATCATTGCCATATGTTCCAAACATAAGAATTGATCATGGTTTTATCTATTGGCACCCTCCCATACACGCATGATCAACCCATGATATGTTTTCACAAAAGTTCCAAAGAGATATACCCTAGATGGAATCAATGTGATCAAATTCCAAATAAAACTTGTTACCCTATGAATGGCAAGTAGTTCAACTTGGCCAACCAATATACCTATTCCATTCAACCTTCTAGTAAAGGTAAATTACTATCATTGGGGCATCCTAAATATCTCCAAGATCTCTTGCACTAAACATTGGCTCAATTCTTAATACACAACAATTTGTATATTGCAAATAGATCAAGTATCATGTTATGATTGTGAATAGGCTTGTGATGTGGCCACTTCACTACTCGTGGGTTTAAATCTCCCTAGAAACATGTGGGGGTCTTACTCATCATTATGAACAAATAGATGTTTTTGATATACTAGCTAGAATTGGTGTCATTGATAAACTCTTTCCTACACCAAAAGTATTGCTTCCATCTAGAGGTGGGCCAAATTTTTAAAATCTTTGCAACACTTTTTTTATCTTTGGAGCTTATTTATCCCATGATTATTTATATGTGTAGTCACTAAATGCCTTGAAAGTACATTTGGGATTAATTATTCCCATGATTGTAGCTAGCACCTTCTACTCATCATAAATGTATTATGCAAGAAGTGAAATAAAGTTCCTTGATCAAGAAAAGGGAAGAACTTATAGTTTTAAACTACTAAAACAAAGATGCATCCAAGTGGTTATTTTGCCCACATACCTCCAAGACCTTGGCCCTTGCATGGTCTTGCCACTTGCTATACTCAATAGGCACTAACATGGTCCATGTCAACAAACTACCAATTGTTTTAAAGCCAACATAGAAGACATTTTACATTCATCAATTGTAGCTTACATATTGAATTGATATTTGGTTTCATATGACAAATTGCTTACTCTTGCAGTGTCTTGTCATTCTTGAATGATTTTTTTGTATTATCCTTCAATTTCACAAGTTAATTTTGTGATCTTATGATTATTTGTGGTGGGAAGAAACCTATAAAACAAGGGAAAAAAAACTTCAAAACTATATACAAATTGGACTTACACATTACAAATGAATTCAAGACTTCAATTAAATCACAAACATTGTGATATTTGCTAGTTCAAATAATGTTTGACCTCTATTGTATGCAAATTGTTAATTTGGGATGTTAAGATTTGGGGTAGGTTAACATTTTCTTGAATGGGGCATACATAAATAATACCATTATAAATTTGCATGTTAGATCTTGAATCAAAACCATGTCCATAAACTTGGAGGGGTTTTGCAATCATTTGCAAGATCATTTGAACATACAACACACTCATTAGTATGAGAAGGCAAAAAATTTCAATGATTCATTTTTTTTGCATGAGAAAACAAGAGTTAACATTAGGGGTTTTTACAAATGGGTACCATATTTTCCAGAAAAGAAAGCATATGGGAGATCGATTTTAGAAACAATGTCAAAATCTCATATGGCTAAATCTTTTAACACTTGTTCATCATGAAATTGTATGATTTTAGGCATGATTCATTTGACGAGAAAAAATTAAAGCCCTTTCCAACCCTATTGTTCCATGATGCACTACAATATTTTGAATTCCCACCAAAGCTTTGTGACAAGGGACTAGACATAATTGTGAAAATTTGCTACCACCACCACACATAGAATTGTGATTACCACAAGTCATGTAATTGTCCTCCATGTGACCAGCTCTTACCTTTGCAAAAATTCCATCAATCCCATTTTGAAGTGAAGTTCATTTCTTCTATCTTGGATTTTGTTTGCAACCATGAATTATTTATTGCATTCTCAAAAGTTCCAACGTAGACAAAATTGAATAGTTTTAATAAAAAACTTGAATGTTCTTTAGAATTCAAAACTCTTTAAGTGTTTTGATATTTTGCTAGGTGATCATTGTCATTGCTTTCTATAACTTCTTCTTCAATGAAGGAGCAATTGTGACATGAGCTTGGTGGCATGATTCATGTTTGATGTCGTGTCAATTCACTCTTCAATTTTTTTATCATAAATATCATTACGACTAATGATTTTGTTGTGCAAATGTGTAAAGTGAGTTCAATTTTAGAAACTTTATTTTAAGAGTTTCAAGTTCAATTCAAATTTTATACTTGTGCTACAATAAAGTGTTCAACTTTAAACTCTAGAAAGGTTGAAGTTAGAAAGATGGAAATCCAATGGTATTGTAATTAAACTTGAACCTCAAAAAGGTGATGCATTGCCCTCTAATATTGTTGTGTCCTTGTCGATTGGCAAGTCAATAACAGTAGTTGATAGGCTAGGTCATGGCTATGGCAAAGTGCAAGCAAATGAATTATTTGCATTACAAAACCAATCAACTTTTTGGATCTTGTGGTGTCAAAAATTTGCTCCTTGGACCTTTTAAAGACCAAGTGTAGATGAAGCCATAACTTTTGAAATTGAACAAGTTGCATTTTATGTCATTTAAATTCTTTGGCTACTAATAGTTTAGGGTTGAAAACTAGGAATAGGAAAATGGTTATTTCTTACAAAACAAAAAATGGTACTTGGCCATAAAGAAACATGAGGAATTTGAACATCCAAATGTTGCTTATATGTATTTCAATGAGGTTGCACTATAACATTTTACATCAATAGATCTCTTTCAAAAGTAGAATTTTGAAATAAAAAAAGTTATCACTTTGAGATCCATTTCACAATTTTTTAGTAGTAATGCACCTTACAAAAAAGGTCAAAACCAACAAAAATGTCTCATTGATGATCTTGTGTTGCTTGTGTGAAAGGTTTGCTCCTTTCAAACATGGTTGAAACATATAGATAAAGCACTTTGCTTTGAAGAGGGACCTACAAGTGATGTTTCCATCACACAAAGCCTTAATTAAAGAGGTAAAATCTATACTTGAGCACACATTTGAAGAGTTTGTTTTGCCTTATGTGAATATGTAATTTTTATCATAACAACAATTATGACATGCCCCTTAACTCATCCCAAGGTATTAGTGGTAATTCCTTTGTTCTAAAGTTGCAAGACACCCTTATCGACCAAATAAATGGTTTTTTTCATGATGTACCTTATTATGAAGGTAGATTAAAAAAATCTTGCATGACCCTTGTATTAACCTTCGTTAAAATCAAATATTCCCTCCCCATTGTGGAGGTAAAATACACCATATAAACATGCCTCCATTTTAGACTAGGAAATTTCTTTGAATGCTTAGGTTTCATTTAAGCTCCACATCAAATTTTGAAGGTTTATTATGCTACTTAAGAAACCATTTGGTTATAACTATTATTCATTGGAATTGACAATTTCAACTTGTTTGAATGGAGTCCTAATCAAGATGATATATGTTAAGTTTTGCCCTCTCAAAAGGAAAAACTACTTGCATCCAACATTGGTGCTAGGACATTACCTTAAATTGTAATGTTCACACCATTGTGTTTTTATTGTTTGTTTATCACATGTTCACATTGCATTATGCTTACAATGTTCTTTTTTGTATTGTGCACATTGGTGCTTGATGAAAGGAACACTCAAAATGTCATGAGGTATGTGCATTTTTTGTTTTGTTTTTAGTTCCTTGTTTGAATTTAAAGAGTTGCACTACTGTTTGTGTGCATGTTTTTATTTGTTTGTTTATGGTTTTTATTTTTGTTGCCTCTAACTTTGTTTTTTTGTTTTTGGTGTTTTGTCTTGTTGTTTTTGAGTTTACTATTATCATCTGGGTCATGGGTCCCCTCTCTTCTTTTTTTGTGTTTTTTCTTATAGAAGTGGTGTGAAGTTTGGAAGGAGAAAAAAGGTGTTTGTTTTTTTGTTTCTTATGTTGCAAGTCTAAGTTTTTGTTGTTGTAAGGGTGCTTTGAAGCTTGAAGGTGAAAAAAAAAAAAACTTTTTTTTTTTCTTGTGTTGCATGTTGTTTTTTGTTAAGTTGGGATTATTTCCTTTGTATTTCTTTGTGTATTTTTTCATTTTTTCATGTTTTATAATTCTTTTTATAATTTTTGTTTCAATTTGGTCTTCTGTGCAATTTAAAAATATATATTTTGTGTGATTTTGAATTTTTTTGTATATTTTAGATGTTTCCTTATGTTGTTGTATTTGTGTACTTTTATGTATATAAAAAAATTATGCATTTTTTTTGGTTTTGGGTGTGTCCACACTAATAAGAACTACAAGACATGTAGTAACTAATGTTTAATTTTTCATGTTTTTATCTCAAAATGTTTACTAATGTTGCAAGTTTTTAATTATTTTGCTGATAATGTTTCTAGTATAATATGGACACATATGATATGATTTGAATTGAATTTAATGAGGATAAAATACTCAAAATTATTCATTAAACACTATAACCATTGCTTATAAAACATTATAAATACTCAGTTTTTGGGGAAATTATTTAAACATGACATATTTTGGGGTAGAATTTTAAAACCTATATTTACAAAATAGTATAGTGTAACATTCTTTTAGGTCAAAAAAATTTCAATATTTTTTTTCAACTTAAAAATGAGATATTTTAAAGATATTCCTAAAATAAACAATCACCTAAGTGGTTGGGTGTGGTTCCTATAAACATGGAAATATTTTCTAGTATAAATGATTTTTTTTAATGTGTTTATTGTGCATGATTTTGTTTGGTTAAATTGGTCTACAAGTGTGGTGTAACCAAATTTGCTTTAAACAAAGTATGTAAAAGGGCAACCCAAATTTGGGAAAATCTCACTTGCTTCCATGTTTGAATGGTGACCAACATAATAGGTCTAGCATTGGTCACCACTTTATACTGGTTGTTTGTTTGAACATCACTTGTTAATCACCACTCTTTTCCCTATAATATTTTTTGTATTGCAAAATTGGGTGCAAATTCTAAATTATTTTTTCATTTTTAATTATTTTTTAATGTCAATTAATCTATTACTTTTTTGGGGTGTTTTTTGTGCAAGTTTTCATAATCTAATCGTGTTTGCTTGTGATTTTTAAAAATGCAATCATGTGTTCCAATGTTGGTAGTAGTGTAGATAAATTGGACATAATTTTTTTTCTTTCATATAGTGTAAATTCATAATAATGTTATGTGGAAAGGGGGAATGTTGATGGTGAGAACATTAACTATGGCATTAAGTGGTAGGTTTTTGGAGGTGAAAAATGTTGAAAAAGTTAGATTTTGAAATATAGTATTTAAGATCGTTGATGTTATGGATTAACATTGTAATAATATATTAATGTCATGGTTTTATGGCCATTATAATATGGTTCAAGACTTATAATATTAGAAATCTAACAACATTGTTAATTAAAATGGTGAAAACATAGTAAATGGAGTCATTGACACTAAAGTAAAAGTCCTTTTCCAAAGATTGCACCACACATGTGTTATTTTTGTGTTGATTTATAACTTTAAAATTTGTATTTTAGATACTTAATTTAATGTTACATGTTAAATACAAATAAATATTTACTATAATTTGGTTTTATATCATGTATATTATGCATTCATGGCCTTTATCACATAAATATGAACAACTTTTGTTAAAGTCACATTTTTAGAATTCATAATTTTTAGGGTCAAAAACATTTTTGAGCTAAATGTGTTCAAATGCATTTTAAAAAAAAATCATCAATTCAAGTCCTTTTGCCCATCTAATCATCAATGTTAAAATCCTCTTCAATTTTCAAAAATAATGGTGCACATTTGGTAGAAAATAAAGAGATTTGAAAAAAAATAAAAATTGTTCACACTTGACATTTGAATTTTTTAATGCAAAAACATTTTTGATTTGTGTCAAACTTTGAGCATTTAATCCAATTGTTTTTTACAATCGAAACTATTATGTTTCCCGTGTGATCAAAGATACAAAAAATAAATAAATGCAATTTTAAGGAGTGTCCATCAACTTGGGTGGCTCCTTATATTATGTTTTTACCAAGAATTTTGGGAATGTCATTTTTGGGGAACATCAATTGGTTACCAATTATTCATTTGTTTTTGTGATTTTTGTTCCTAAGGAAAGTTCTAAGCAAAAGTTGGTAAAGGTCTACAAATCCAAGCTCAAGAAGAAGCTTTAGCATAACAAATGAAACAAGGATTGTTTTTAATTTCTAAGATTTTTTCCTGATATTTATTTTAACAAGTATTCTTATTATGTTGCATGTGTGAGTGCAGGTTGTTGGGAAGTTGAGACTTGTTTTTGGTGCATAATGCTTTGAAAATGTTAGTGTTAAATGCCATGTACCTTCCTTAATCAAAATAAACACATATTATTATTGTTTTTGTGTGTAAGGTTATGGTGTTTTGTGAAGCACAAATGAAGATTAGTATACACCAAGACACCAAGGAAAATTTTGATTATGTTTTGTGTATTCCTTGAGTTCAAACATTATTAGATTGTGAATTTACATGGCAAGCAATGTGTTTACATGAGACTCTATATAGACAAAAAACTTTATAGGAGGTTTGTTTATGAAACCTATTGCTGAAATTATTGGCTATTTTGTGTTAAAGAATGAAACACAACCATAGATATCACGCATGCAAGTTTTTTGTTCATTGATTTATAATGCATGTAGCTTGTGTTGTTCTTCTACTATATAATGCATATAGAAATTGCTATTGAACTTATTGATTATTTTGTTGTTAACAAGTAATATCAAGAACCAACTTTAAATATTGCATACATAATGGTATGTTTTACATTTAAAAATATATAATAGGTGAAAGCATCCTTGGGTGATACCGTTAGGAACCACTTTAAGGGATGGTTAAGAAATTAAAGACAATCAAACCATTTTTCTAGGCTTGTTACTTTAAATGAAATATATAAAGTTTTGTGAATGATGTGTTTTTTGCATATTATGTAATGAATGTAGCTATGTTTGCAAATTTACAATTTTTTTTGGAAGTGGTTGCTTATTTTATCATTGACAATCATGCCATACTAGACAATTGTCAAGATCAATGTTTTTAAAATAATTACATTTTCCAATTGAAAATATTGCAGTCTAATTTTGAAACTAATGTTGCTATACTCAAATGGATGTTGGGTTTTATAAAACATATATTGATATTCTCAAAATGAATATTGGTGTTTAGGAAATGGATAAATTGGGACTAGTTTTGAAATTAAGGTTCTAGTTTTGTGGGTTGTCAAGTTCTATGTAAAAGATAATGTTTTTATTTGTAAATTTCATGTCAAATTAAGGTTCTTGTCTGATATATTCTCAAATGAAGGTTTAAAAAAAAATTCAAGTTAGGTTTTAAAAAAAAAAATCAGTTTATAGACATCACAATCAAGTTAGGGTTCAAAGATTTTACATTGTCAAGTTTATGAAATTTTCTTTTTTTTATTACCAAGTTAGGATGCATAATGTTTTGCTTTATAGATTAGGGTTTTGGTTCACACATTCCATACTTGCATCGGCTTTGTGAGGGTCTAACTAATATTTTATTTCATAAATCTCATGTTTAGATTAACGTTCATGGTTTTTGTAACTATGGACTTAATTTACATAATGATTCTAAATTTGTAAAAGTCCTAAGTTGATTGATTTAATGTTGAAATGAAGGTTCTAGTGTTTTGGATATTTAATTTAACCTTCAAATATTAAAAGAAAAATTGATAGTCTTCTCACAAAACAAAATTTAAACTAAATTGAATTACAAATACCAAATATTTGCAACCAATATCTCCCTTAAACATTGTTACGTTTCCACACCAACACTTTATCCTGATTATCATTTAATCTAAAAATCCAATATTGAATACTACAAGACAAATATTCTTTACTCATTTAAAAGCAAAAGATCACTATTTTCATAATTTTTTTGCAATTCAACTTAAGGTATAATAATAAATGATATTTTCCAATATAATCTAATATTACAAACATTATTCTTCAAAATTACATTATCTTTATCCCACAAACACCTTAAACAAAAGTGCTTCTAACATATCGCAATAATGCAATTTTATATTACGATCTTATTATTTTCAATCATTTCAATCATTTGAATTCATCTAAAATAGATGGGTAGGGCCTATGTATTTATGTGGCCTTGTTAACTTCGATTGCAAGTCCAATACCTCAAAAAGTCCCTACTCCTTCTCATTGTCTCAAGGTCACAAGGTTCTTAATAGAAGATAAACATCTCAATTATTTTATTTTGTATTATTTTATTTTATTTTTAACTAAGTGTGAAAGTACTCAATGTAGGGACAAAATCATTTGTTTAATGAACAAAATGTGACAAGTAAGCTATATTAAGGTGCGTTCACACCTGGTGTTAGGGACTTTTGTGTTGTGTCCCTTAACACCATACAAGTCCTTGAAGACTTAAACTTACTTATTGTGAAGATTTTGTGTTAAACTAACATTCATTTAACATTTAGCTATCACCCATTTAACATTGGGTGCCACCTAGGATGCCACCTAGATTTTCATTTTAACATTGATTTAACATCAAGTGTGAATGCACCATAAAGTTTAGTAAAGATTGTTGTGATCAATGAAATCAATGGGAAGTTCATTTGCTGAATGTCCTCCATAGTTAGAGTACGAATTAATGGTACTTTGGAACTTATGAGAGCATGCATTTTGTTTATCAATCAAATCTTGGGCATTATTATTTTTCCTAATAATTTCTTTGTGAAGGCCAAAATCAATATTTTTTTGAATCAACAAAAATCTTAAAAAACAAGAAGCTCAATGTGCCAAAAGCAGGCACCAAATGAGAAAAAGCACACATGTCCTTCAATAATATTTGGATTAAAATGCCTTCTTTGGACCCGGTCTTCTTGAGAGATGAATGCTGTGATCTTCTTGTGGCATAATCAGAACTTTGTTTATTTGTACACACTTGATATTATACCTGGTTGCACATGAGTTCACAATTGAACTGTCATGGTGATACATAGAGGGAGGACTTAGTCTGGTTCAAGTTGTTGTAAATCATGTTTCTTCCTCTCAATCCTTCATGATAATTAGAGACAAACTTAGATCCCAAATTAAAAAAACAGAGGTGCCCACCACCCAAGAACAACCCAAACTAAGAGTTTCAGTCCTAACCCTTTGCAGATGATTTTACTTGTGGGTTTCTCTATCAACAATATGAAATCCACATTTTTGTTTTTGGGAAAATTGCTGGGAAGAGTACAATACTACCCGGAAGTAGATTTTAGTCCAACTTATATCTGGCTGTCCTATAATATCCTAACCACAACAAAAACTAAAAGAATATTGGACTTTTAACATTTACATGCCTTTTCAACACAACACACAAAAGGAAGGAATTTTTTAGGAAAAAATTCCTTTGCATTTTGAGTGTGCTTATTTCTTGGCAAACCTGCCTGGAGCACCCTGGGAATGGGTAAGAGTTTTGGTATAAGAAAAATAAAATAAAATAAAATTCTGTCTATAATTTGTTTACTTGGTTTTTTCATCACCATGTGTGCACGGAGTCTAACGCACTCTCACCAGGCTAGCAAAAGGCAAATAGTGAGTTGCATGTGCCACTTCACACCCCTTCTTTTTTCAAAGCAATTTCAAAATGCGTTTGTGAAGGGTGTGGGACACATGATAATACGCTAGAGAAAAATTTTGTCAGATGAATTTCAACAACAAAACTGGAAAGAAGTTGCCCACTGGATCACATACCCCTGAAATTTTGTAGGTGGATATAAAAAAATCTTCAATTCCTGCAGCTCGAACATAACCAAGCACACCAAAGAATCACAGAGAGTGGAAACCCGACCTTCCCCAAGGAAGTCTCCCTTCTGATCTCCACAGCAGTGTTGTGGTCCTGAAGTGAAAGCACAGTTCACAATATGAAATACTGAGTTCACAACAACAGAATTTTTATTACCCCTTAGGATTTAGGTTTTAGGGTTTACACCTAAATCTGCACATATCAGGAAAAAAAACAACCATAAAACAACATATGATGTATAGTGCAAAAATTGTACAAATTGTACTGAGCATACGTCTGACTGCCAGTGTCTTGTAACACACCTTTGTAGTATCACCTACAGTGTGCTCAGAAATAGACATTGGCAAAGAGTTTGCTGCCATGTCGTCAGAGACAAGAGCTTCATTTTCAGCAGATTTAGCTTCAAGACTGTTGTCAAGTGGTTGTAGATTCAAAGTGTCTGCAGATGTGTTATGATTAGCTGCTGCAGATCCAAGAGCTTCCTTTTCAACAGATTTAGCTTCAAGACGGTTGCCAATTGGTTGTGGATTCAAAGTGTCTGCAGGTGCATTATGATCAGCTGCTGCAGATCCAAGAGCTTCCTTTTCAACAAATTTAGCTTCTTGAAGACCATTGTCAATTGGTTGTAGAAAAGCATCTGCAGGTGCACTATGATCACCTGCTGCTGCAGATCTTTTAGTGAAGTCAATCCCTTCATCTTCTTGTTGAACCTGTGATGTTGTTGAATCTGTTTTGACAAGCTGCTGCTGCACCTGAGATGCAGTATGATGATCATCCAATGTGCCAAGAAGTCTAACTGGCTGCAGGGTGTGGTCATCTGTGTGCTCCTCCACCTGTAACTCCTTGACCAACAACAACCCATGATCTGCCAAGCTCTCTGTAGTAGGAAGGTGATGATGACCTTCTTCAGCCTCCACCAACAATATTGAATCAACCAAATCTGTTACAGTAGCTGGAAGCAAAGAAAGCTCTGAAAATGGCTCGTCTGAGGTCACATATTCCTCCTCACGAAACCCTAAGCTGTCAAATGTGATATCCTCTGTGGATGATCGACTGGAAGTAGGCAAACATTGAGCCACTGAATCTTCACCAAGTTCTCTAGCTGCAGGTGATGATGATGCCACACTCATCACTGCATTGTGCTGTTCAAGGGTAGATTCAATCTCTGCTACTGCATCATGCTCTTCTGCCACTGTCCCTGCTGTACCTCCACAATCTGGTGGACCTCCTCCTTCTCCTAGAGACTCAGCAGGCCCGATCATAGGTGCTTCTTCTCCGGGATGATTTCCTTCAGAAATATGAGGTCCTTTTGCTGCCACAAAGTCTGAATCAAGTTTCTTTTCCCAATCAAGTAGAGGAGGATCATCAACAACAGACGTACTTGTAACCCAGTCTGGGATGGCAAACAGTGATAGTTCTTCATCTGGTGCAGTAGTGTATAATGACAGGAGCTCATCACTGAATGCAGTTTGTAGGGAGTCTAAGAGGTCACTGGCCACAGCGCAGCTGCTGTTGCTAATTGCAACATGTGTTTTAGATGATGCAATATCATGTCCAAATTGATGATCTTCTCCAAGGAAGTTTTGTGTTTTGGAGCTCATTGATGTGTCATGCTCAAATTCTTCAGCTGAAATCTCAAAGGGATAGGCTGGGATCATGTCATCAAAATAGCAGCACTCACTAGGCAGATCTGCAAGGCTGCAGAGTGAGTCCATATCTGCTGACGAGAAAGCATCTCCATTCTCCTCCTCAGCTAGAAAGTCTGAACTGTGTGCAAAGAGCCTTGCACAGTTGCCGTTGGAACGAAGAACTGTTGGGCCTGGAGTTCGCTCAAAGCTGCTCAGGGGTAGCTTCTTCCTTGGAGTTTTTCGGCCAGACTTGCTGCGGTTGTCAATCCTAGAAATTAGCTGATCGTCGTTCATTGAAAGTCCATTTCTAATTCCCCGCAAGCTTGGTGACCTTGGGGACCTGTTCAACATATGGCAGCATGTATGCCCCCGTCATTTCCACTGTCCAGTACAAATTCTTGAAACTTAAATCAATGGACTCTTGAGCTCAAAGTTTGATCAATTGACTTGGAGTTCTCCAAACAGAGCTTAGGGTGCAAACCTAATAAAAGGAGGGACTATGAGATGTGGACAGTGTTTAAAACTGTAATTCTGGATCTTTGAAAAATCACAATGAGAGTTCAATAATTTGGAACAATAGACCAACACATGAATATCACATGTCAAATGCAGTCCTTGGAAGGACTTTGACCTTGATGTCTCTAACTCATTATACCATGTTTTCATCCCTTACTATTATCTATTGCACCATGACATACATGTTCTCAATTTTCTTTACTACTGTAATTACTCTAGGCACCAACAGGAGCTTCAAGGATACCAATTGCTTTTAAGTTCCGCCATGTCCTGAAGGAAACTGTAATGTTAAAATTTGAAAAATCACAATGAAAACACAATAATTTGGGACAATAGACAACACATAAATGCCACATGTCAAATGCAATCCTCAAAAGAAGACTTCAACCTTGGCATCCATAACTCATTATAACATGTTTCAACCCCTTAATATTATCTACTGCACCATGACACACATGTTCTTACACATGTTGGTTTCCTCTACTGCTGTAAGAACTCCAGGCACCAAACAGGAGCTTCAGGGATACCAGCTGCCTCTAAGTTACACCATGTCAAGAAGGAATTTACAGGTCTGCCACAAAAACAAAAAAACCAAATCAAGAAGCTCAACAAGAAGAACATGATGCCAGTTCTTGGGAAGAAGTAAGTCCTCAGAAAGCATCATACCTGCAGGTTGTGACTTCATCCTTAGCATGTAACTTGGTGCGAAGCACGCATACTAAGTCCTCATGCTGTCAGTAGTGATAAAAAACAACAACAACATCGTCATGAATTGATCACCAAACAACACTGTCAACTCTATAGTTTCATCACATGTAGGTTATCGCAGAAGCATCAAAGGAGCTGCAGGCGAAAACACAAAGATCCAACAAAACGCTGAACTTGCAAGGAGCATCATTTAAGGCTTGCACGGTCGGGCAGAAATCTATGGTCTAAAATCATGACTGAATCCTGTGGCAGGAGTGCAAGTGCTTACTTTCACGCCGGCAGTCCGGATGCCGAATTGTTTACAGAGCTCCTTCAGATCCTTGCGAGACTTGAACTCCAGACTATCGCTCATCGCTCATACACCGACCATGAACCCGATAAGCTGACGTTGTATATAGCTCTCTCCCCTCTCTAAGGTCTGAATTCTTGTGCCTGGAACTTGAAAGCAAGACAAAACCAGGTCTACAACTGGAATTGCGATGGCCTACAAGACCTCGCTCCAAGGATTTCCTTCGAGCTGCAAGGTGCAAGAGGAAGTTGTTGCGAGCAAATTGACGATCTGCAGTCGCTTAACTTCTGTGCACGATAGGGGGCCAAACCGCTCGAAGTCGCTCGATCTTGTAACAAAGATTGTATTTGCTTCAGATGCAAAACTTAATCCAATCGTGGTTCGGTGCAGAATGTCAATTTCCTCAGGCACTATGTACTCGCGCACTCATGACATCACGAAAAACAAAAGTGCGTCGATTTTTCTTCAACTGTAGATCATTGACAGTTTTCTTTTGGAAACCGCTGCTCGAACAAGTTTTTGTGCAACTATTGACCTCGGAATCAATTCCGTTGTATCTTTGTTTACAGAAGTTCCACAAGTTCTGCAATTTCCACAGCGCACCGCCTTGACTTGGGGAAAAGAAACAAAGTCGAAACAAAAGAAATCTCTCTATCGCGAATGAACTCAGCGGTCGACGTCTTAAGAAAGACTGCTCTTCGATTTCTATGTTCACAATAGACGAGCTCATACTCCAATTGCTGTGAGGATGAGGCTTCGATTTACAACTAGACGAAAACGAAAGAGCAAAAAAAAATGTACCGAAAAAAGACGCTCCACGAGTCTTCTGCACGCCAAGAAAGTTCTGAACTACGACAATAATTCTCCAATCCTTTTCCCCCCGCCGGTCGGAAAACGAAAGACAAAAGGAAAATAGAGAAAACCAAGAACAAAAGGATCAACTTGAGCTGCAAACAGTCGGAATGCCCCCAAGAGAGGAAGGCTCAAGAAAACCGCACACAACTGAAAAAACTGCACTTAGGACCTTGAACAAGTCAAGGGAAAACTAGAAAGCCGGACGACGGTGCGTTTCTCACGAAGAAAAACAGTGGATCTTGGACGATAGTGGACCAAATCTTTCAAGAAAAAGTCCGAAAATCACATCTCAGATGAGAAGATGAATGAATCGACGAGACATCAGACACCCGCAACGCTGAATCGGTCGAGATCTTCTCATAAACATGCTCCAATTTCTCTCCTCAACCCAGGGCTCTCTCTTCCTCGACTGACTCTCGACCTCGTCTCTCAAGACCTCTCGACTGGCGCAAGGACCTCAAGTATCGCCAATTTTCGCCACCCATGCACAAATGTGGATTCCAACCCCCAAGCATACATGTGGCAAAACCACGGTCTCAAGAGTTAGCATTTCCCCAACCATGGAGTGAGTTTTATAATACATACATACCTACCTGGTTTTCCCATCCAATTTTCACAACCTAATAATTATTAATTTTTATTAATTAAAATGATTTTAAATAATTAAATAAATCAATTAATTTAATTACTTCATCAAAAGGAAAACGAGCCACACCATGTGAGAAGAAGAATAGTCACAACAACACGAAAAGAAATAAGAAGCAATGGGGGGGAAAAGAGTAATAGTAATAAAAAGAAGAGTAGTAAACAATAAAGAGAGAAAAAATGATAATGGGAGAAAGAATAATAGCAATAAAGAGAGAAAGAGTAATAGCAATAAAGAGAGAAGAATAATAATGGAAAAAGAGCAATAGAAGTAAGAGGAAAAAGAGTAATAGCAAAGCTATCTTGCTATTGTTGTTGTTTGTTGTTGTGTGTTGGCTTTCATAGGAGAAGAGAACAATTACATGTGGCTTTTTTAATTTATTGAATTTTAATTTTTTTTTTGTCGATGAGTCTACATTATGTGCATAAAAGATGACATTTGTAATTTTAATCGACATTATTATTGTTGATTTAATGCGAGTAGAATTTATTTATTTTTAAATTAAATTAAAATTTTTTTTTTGTGGAACTCAAAGACTTAATCACCTTTGATACGATTCAAACTAAAGAAAGGAGTTATCATAATCGACACTTCATTGATCGATTTTCTTCTCTTTAGCAATTGAAATATTTTAAATATTTACACAAATAGGCTCATATGTTTTTTACATGGTTGTGCCAATGCTATTTGGAGCTTGAAATGGCTCATAGATGTCTTATCTTGGCTACTTTTTCTTCATCAAAAAGTTTAATCACATTACAAAAGATGCAAGCGTCCTCCATAAGTTGGTGAAACCCCATTTGGGTTTTTTTTTTTTTTTTTAAATTTTTAAAGTCAATTTTTAGCTCTGGGTTCTCTTAGTCGGTTCTCACATGGGTGAGAACCTTAAAATCAATTTTCAGCCCAAATGAAAACAATTGATTTTCGATGTGAAAACTGAATTGAGAACCGAGTCACCTAGTATTGAGAACCGCCCAACACTTGGAATAAACCTCTATTTGCCTCATTTTTCATACATCTCCATGTCTTGAGTACATGGGGTACTAACTACTAGGGTTTTTGCCACCACCCATGCGGGATGGATGCATGTGGCATTAGAATTTCCAACAACCCCATTCTTAAATAGATGGGAAAAAAACTTATTTTGTGTGACATTTAAATATATGCAAAACATTAAAGCTGTTGTGAGGGTTTTTGCAACCCATGTGCATGCATGCATGGCATGTGGCAATGGCAATTTAAGTACTTTTTTTTGGCTTTAAAATCCATTTGTTGATAATTTAAGTAAGTTATGTCCTTATTATCATTAACACAATGTTGAGAATAGGCTAGACTACCTTATTTTGTGACACCCCTAAAACATGACTTAGGAATCATATTATAGTGGCAACCCCCCATCATTTTGTGATGGACAACACAAAGCAATATGAGACTATTTTTTTAAAATACATGACTTGGAAATCTAATTATAATCAATAAGCCCATGTGTGCCTTACCCAACTAAAAGAAACTTGGGCTTTACATTGTTATGCACTACTAGTGAATGATAAAATGATTTTAGAAAAATGAAAATTAAGTTCAATGAAAATATTGAATAATGACATTGCATGCACCTTGAATTGAATTAAAATATGATTCGATTGCATTTAAATTAAATTCAAATTCAATTGAAAAAAAAAATGGGATGCAAATTGGTGGAAAATGTGTTGAAAATTTGCTCATAACTATGATGTGTGAATTGTTTAGGGGGAAAAAAAAAACACCTTTCCACATCACTTTACTTGCAAATGGGCAAAAATAGCATAAGGATTTGTATGGGTATGATATGTATGCATTGTTGGTTGGGTGGTCTGCAAGTTATTGACTAAATCAAAGCTGATGTATCCTATCCCAGCTGAGGAGGTCTGTAGCATGTACTTTGCATACTAAGTCCTTTGAGAAAAACCCTTAGTACTCATGCCAATTCACAAGTAGGAAGAAGCAGAAACTGCATCAACAGACAGAAGTAAGTAAGTAGTAGTAGTGTGGGGGACCCATTCCAACATAGGTAGGACCAAACTTTCCCAAAGAATCAAACCCTAACTAAGTCAAAAGGTGAGGTGGGGGTAGTTTTTTAAAGGAAGGGAAAGAGTGACTTGCTAGGTTATATAACTTTCTTAAGCTACTTCCCCATGGTACGAGTGTGTTTTTGTGTGCATGGCAAAGTCCCATGCTTGGGGGCGGGGAGGGGGGCATTCCGAAACTAAGGGACCTTGCATTGGGCAAGGTGGTAGGCTGAATCTGACCTTGCAATTTGCGAATGTGCCAGTCCTGTCGACTATAAACCATTGTAAAGCACAAGGCAAAGGTTATCACGAACGAACCTTGACATGGGTAGGTTATCATGAGGGGTATGAAGGGAAAGAAAAGGTTCTTACACTTAACTCTTTAAGAGTGGTAGGGGATCTTACACCTATAAAGAAGGTGTGAGATCTTCATGCTCATAAAAGCACTTGCCATAAAAATTTTAATGTCTCTGAAGAGAGCCCTTATGTAATAGAACTTCTCCTTTGTCAAGGGTGGGGCAATTTGAAGAGTGAAATGGTTGCCAACACATGAGCATTTCATTTTCCTGGTTTTCCCCCATGATACTCAAAAACTCCCATGAGATATTTTATTGCAAGGAAAAACTTTTGTTTTTATTTCTTTTGGCTGGTGCTCCATGTCGGGTAACACCATTGGAGCAAGGGTGTTCCTGAAATTAGGGTCCCCCTTGAGGTTTTTGGGTGCTCACTTTAGAACAAACATGCTTCTCAAGCATTACCCTACACTTAAAAGAGTAGGTGTTAATATCCCTCCTCTTTTTGAAGAGAGATATGTATGGCTAAGGTGTGCCTTCCAAATACACCAAGAAAATGTTTACTTATTAGATAGTGGGCTGTAGATTGCTGATTTTTCAAAGTTAATATGCATTGCATGAAGGCGTTAGGGCAAGCTTAGGGTGCGTTTTACTTGGCAAAATTTGCCATCTTTATAGCCTCCTCCTCTTTGGTTGTTAAAGGAAGGGAAAGGCATTGAAACATTGGAGACCAATGTTGACAAGTTCTCGGATTTTGGTATGTTCAGGTCCACGTTATAGGTCATCATGGGGTCATGGTTTAGCAACTATGATGTTCCAAGTTGTGTTGGAATCATAATTAGAACTCTAACCAAGCAACCGGCTTCTTTTCAAAATTGAATTAGAATTTGAACAAAGGATGTTGCTCTATTTTAAATACGTTATAAATTCAACATTACATTACCAAATGCGCCCGCTGGTCACACAATCAGCAAGCAGGGTCGATTCTGCAGAGCATTAAAGAGTAGAAAAGATCCCTGACTTCGCCAAAATGTGTGCATGTGTGTTCATTTCTGTTCTTCTGGGCCATAGAGAACCAAAGTATCTTGCAGTTGATGAATGTGCACTTGGATTCAGAAGTTCAGAAATTGTTGGACTTGTTATGCTTCAAAAGTGGCTTCAAAAACATGGCGGTTCAGAAACCCAGTGGCCGCCGCCATTGTGGCGGTTCCAATACCCCCACCAACCCATTCCTGTGGTGTCACCTTGAATGGTTCAAAAAAGGGTTGTCGAATTGACAATTTCCAACCAAAAAGAAGTGGGTAGATCACAGGGCCCCCTCAGAGTGGGGTCTTGAGTCTTCACACTAAGATTTGTCAAACTTGGCTTTTAGGAAAAGAAAAGTTGCCTGGGATTTTGAGCTCAATTGTTTAAACATTTTGTTGCAAGCCCAGCTCCCAAGTTCCAACCTCTTTTCACTTACTAAAGAGTAAGGAAACTTGTTATAGTTTTAAGGACTTTGATTGTTGTTGTTCTCTCATGAGAATCATAAACCAAACCACATATGCAAACATTGGATAAATAATTGCAATGGTTCCAATGTAGACAAACAAGCAAAGACAAGCCTCTATCTCCATTTTCTCTTAAGCTCTTTTTCAAAAAGACTCAAGCATAAAAATCATTATTATTGCATTGGAACATTTGAAGACTTGTATTTTACTGAATACTAACAATCCCAACCCCAAAATTGTTTCGCTCTCAGCTATGAATTGTCTACCTACTAAGTATTTTGCCTACCCAAGCATTTGAAAATATCTTACTACCTTTTGCTTCTTGTCACACACATCTTATCCTATATAAGCCTGACACATCCACATGTAAGCCTTTGTTACTTTCTAAAAGTTTTCCAAGGATAATGGAATAGAATAAGCTCATAATATCTATGGATTTTCTCTGGGTATGGTTTTGGATTTGCATTGTTCTTATGGACCCATTCCCCATTAAGACAAATCTACTTCCACATCATTTATCTACCTCCGATGCAAAGGAGGCATCTTTCCAATGTCGTGTGGTGATTGGAATTTACGAAGAACCACTGGTTTTAGTTTTCTTAAGTCTTTCAGAACTTCTAGTTCCAGTTTTCCATTAGAAAAAAAGGGGATTGAAGAAGCATGGATTCCAGTTATTTCAAAAACCTCAAATTTTCTCAAATTTCAAAACCCTAAACCCAAAGAACCAGAAGTTTGGTTTTGTGAAACCACTGGCAGTTTCATAGGCTTTTGTTTCATTAATTTTTTCAAATATTGGAAATCCATGGTCATATATCAGAGTCAGTCCTTTGATTTTTTGGGAACCATGTATCCTAAAAGCCACTTGGATATCTGCCAGGGGTCTATTGTCTCCTCCTGTTTCTTATAACAGTGACACATTGGTTTCTTCATGTTGGTAAGCTCATTCCAAACCAACTCATTGAAGTCTGATGTACTTTCACCTTGTTCATGAACAGTCTATCTTGGCATTTGTTTCAATATAAAGAAGAAATTCTGATCAGACTAGAGCTCTAGCTTCATGGGTTTGTTTGTTTGTTTGTTGCACTCTGTGCTTTCATTCACCTCCCTGGAGAATGTAACGACCCAAAATGATACTTGGTTTCCAACAACCACCCCCATGACTTTAATCCTGATTTGTTTCAACAGGCCAGAACTAGCAGTTCTCTGATTCTTCAAATTTTCAAAAATCCAGGACTGCGGCTATTAACAAAATCTGATATCGATCAGTGCTCAAGCAATCACAGTGGTGTTCAACAAGGGCAACTTCTGGAAAATAAACAATGTATATGAAAATGGTATATTACAAAGGTAATATCTGCAGCACTGCCTTCTCAGCAACCATCACAATAACACTCACCAAAAACCCAACCAGTACGGAATCAGAATTCTCATCAGAGATCAAAGACAACATCATTTCTCAAAGAGACATCATGAACAGGGCAAATTCCTATGCAAAAAATCATACACATTTTCATGTTCTGATGTCTCCAAGCATTCATCTAAACAATCAACTTTCAGTGCCAACATAACAAGGTTAACAGTTCTAAAAACAAAGAAGAATCCAGCACAAATGATAAGAGACTAAAACACACTTGCATGAGCATATGCAAATTTGTGGCAGATTGACAAATGTAAGTCAAGAGATACTTCCAAGTATCACCCATTAAACTAAGACGCCTCCATATATGCCATGCAGCATTACAAGATGGAAACCACCATCTGGGAATCCAATTGGCTATGTCTAGTGCACAGCACATCAGCATCAAATCTGCATCCATCATGTTTCAGATGACATGAGAAATCTAGAATACAAATGCCAAAGTATTAATCTGTCTGCATCTCCTGCTACACAATAAAAAGACAAGTCTGCTAATGGAGCAATACAGTTGAGGACAGGAGAACCAAAAAGCAAGATTCCACAAAGAAATGTGATGAACAAGTCCAAAAGCCTCCATAACCTGTACAGGACAACAAATTGTCAAGAGCATGAATGCGGCCGACCTCAGACTTAACAACTATTTCAAAGATTTATGAATATTCACCATGCAAGAATGTTCCTACATTAAGAAACAGAAAAAAACATTGTCACAGTCTCTGGAATATACCCTAAATCCTAAAACAAATCAGCACTCAACAAATTACTACTTTGTATACTCTCTGCTGTCTGAGGACAATTTGCACATGAAAAAGCAGGACTTCTCCCAAGACACAAAAGCACACCTGCAAACCCTAATTATTTACTGAAACTTATGGTAGGGACATAGTGCCCAACCTGTTTCAAGTACCTGTTCACTACAAATCAAGAGAGGAAAAGAGGATGAAGAGTTTGGGCAGAAACTACAAGAATTTGGTGACTGATAAAAGAAGCAAGACCAATACGCACCAGCATGAGAACCACAAAATCCAGAACATACTCAAAATCTACAAACTTATGAAACTTCCATCCACAAAAAGTTACCTCCTGTAGGAAGCAAGCAGTGCACAACTGTGATGACCTTCAAAGACTGAAGTGGCTCCCTGAATTTGAGGGTCACAGAATGCTGTACAATGCTTTTACGAATATGCATCCCATGATAGTTATATACCAATATGTATCTCTCCATTTCTTCAACCTGTGACAGATGGTCTTCATGCAAAGACTGGAATCAATCAGCCAGTAACAGTCAGTAGTGGTGTCCTTTTCTATGACTCCAATTGTCTGGTTGGGTTGCATGCACACAGTTTCATGCACAACCAACCTAACATGTTCAACATCCCTGAGATTCAGTTTTCAGGACAATGTACCCCTACACCCCATGAATCACATGCAAAGCTGCAATAGCTATGCATTCCCAAGTGCTGCCTCAGCTTGTCCAATATATTCCTTGCTTCAACTTCCCCTTCATAGAATACAAATGATCATAGACTTCATTCCATCCAACTTTAGCTGACTGTGATGCTTGTGAAAGGCTCTCCAGACCACGTCCAAGTTTGGCCATGGTGGGGGCCAGGGGCACAGCTCCAATGGCACTTTCAATCCTATCTCCAAAGAGCAAAATCCCACTGCCTGCAGCTGCACAGCTGCCAAAAAGTAACCAGGGGCTGCGACCGACAGGCTTGCCTTGATTCCACCTCATAAGACTATAGAAACTAGTTCTAACAGCTGATAAAGTTGATTTCTGAGCCAAGGCAACAACACTTTGTGCAGTGGCTCGAGACTGCTCTGCTGTGATTGCTGTTTTTGCAGCTGATATGGTTACAGACTTCACAGTTGATGCTTTCATTGAAGGAACCAAAACCTTTGCCACTGGAGAAAATCCTTTCATTACAGCAAGAGCTAGGCTGCGTTGCATACTGAGATATCCAAGCTTCATTCCAGTGGAAACCTTCAATATCAAAAGCTTCACAAGAGGGGATAATGGGGCTGCCAACTTAGGAAGGTATAGTACACTAACAGCAGCTGCTGCCCCTGCACCAATCATGACCACAGCCATGGCTTCTTGACTCCCGTCTGCAGCCATTGTGTGCTGATTCGGGGTTGACAAGAGTTTACCAAAAAGGCTGCCTTCCTCTGCATTGGTCATGGTTATGTAGCACTCACTAGTGAGAGAGGACACTTCTTCTGGCACTGGAGTTGTCCAATGCTGCCAAATGCCTGCAACTCTATTTACATCCATGATTGCAACCACTGTCCCAGATTTCTCTGCTTGTTGCCGCAGAGATTGAGCAAGAAGGGCATTACACTTATTTTCATAAGAAAGAGCAGAGAAATCAGCTTCGGTTCCCTTCCGTACTGTGTTGGAGAAGACAGGAATGGATGCATTGCCTTGTACACGAAGCATTTCCACAGCTAGCCGGAATCTACAAGCTTCAAGCAGGTCCTGGGAATTAACCTCCCGACCAGCTTCCACATCATAAAGCATTGTTCTTGTGCATTGCAGAGCATGGCCAAGAGCTGGTGTTTTGTAAATTTCATACAATGCTGTCAAGTAGGGGTATAGCGGTTTGGCAAAATCTGGAGCCATGATAAGCTCTTCAAGCTCATGTACAGTTTCTTCTGATGGTGGCATATCACTCCTACTGCCAAAGAACCAAGGTCACTGGTTTAGGCTACTCAGAAACAACAAATCAAGTTCGTCAGATTTAACTCCTTGCACTTCTTACCAGTCACGACATCTAACCATTTGCAATGCAACTTCGAAATCTTCCAATAGAGCTTTCTGTACACTAGGAAATATCTTTACCGAGCAAACAATGGAGAACTGTCTGTTGGCATACAAAGCGGGAGGCAATCTAACCTGTTTGAAGAAGCAATATTCACCAGGCCATCGCCTCTTAAGGCCTCAGAGAAAAAGCTGGTAGAAAAATCCCTCCATTTTTCCCTCTCCCGCTGCGAAATCCGGACATTGAGCTTCGCTAGAGAATTCGCCGCGCGGCGTGCTGGTACAACCTCGATCTTCGTCCTCTCATCGTCCTCCTCTGAAATCAACGATGAAGAGCCATCCCTGTAGGAGAAACCAAGCCAATAAAACGGAGTTCCCAGCTCCGCTGCGGCACTCTTCGCCTCCAACACATCTCCAAACAATCCCGTCCCGAAAATAGACTCGGCAGCGAGTATCCTTGCCTTGCTCTCGTAGGAGAGAATTTCGGATTTACCAAGCAAGCACTCGACGACGACGCCAAGACTGGTGGTAGGAACGACAACAGCCGCAGCATCACCACCGCCAGCGGCGACAACGGTCTGCTCCTTGACATCCTCCTCCTCTTGAAGAGCATCCAGAAGCTCGACATCGACCAAGCTCACAACAGCCTTAGGTTTTGCAGCGGCGATGAGCTTGCGAGCATCCGAAACGGAGCGCTCCGAGAATTGCAGCGTGGAGAGCAGATATACTACGGATTCAGGCGATTCCGGCGGCTGCAGGGCCAGTACGAACTGCGCTGTGGAAGAGGAGAGGCCCAAGCGCTGCACAAGGCCGCGCGAGAGCGTCACTTCCTTGGGCTCCCAGAGCGCACGCGCCCACGCCACTAAACTCTGCATCACGCTCGGTGTACGCAACAGCAGCACCAGCTTGCCACTGTAAGGCGCCACTACAACCCAAACACAATTTCTCTAAAAGCGTGATATTACTGAAATGGCGATCATCCATAAGACGGTTTAGCCAGATTTGGCTACATACTAAATATGAAAATAGAAAAAACAAAAAACAAAAATCCTTCTATATTCTTGGCTGCCTACTGGAACTTATCACAAAAATGTGGCGATTTGGATGATTTTTCCTTCAAAATCTGGCGAATTTAGGTTTTTTTTCCCATGAAAGATCCTTTGAATAGGTCGAAATCATATTTTTCAGGTTGAAATTTGACGAAATTTGGCCCTAACCAAAAGAAAAGGAAAACAAAAACACTGACCTAGAGTCTCCCTTGGCATCTCTTAGAGGCATAATTTTTTTTTTATGCACCCCTATTTAGGTGAGTATGGACTCAGGTTTGAACTTAGGGTTTAGGGCTCAAAATCCTTCTTGACATCGCCTATAGGCTATCATCCTCCATGTGTTTATCTACATCATTATTGGAGATCGACATCTTGCACCAAAAAGGAGCAAACATGGGTGCGATTATTTGGACTATGTAACAATAATTCTATGGAAGAACATACCAACCTTGTAACACTTAATCAAATCAAAGTGCTATTTTGTTTATTGGCTTTGGCTACCAAGGCAAGGATATTGTGTTTTAGATTCATTATAGAGTATAGTAGCTAAATGGATTTTGGTTTAGTTTAGAGGATTTTTTTGAAGATTATATTTTTGCATGGTGAAATATTTGATTTTCAGAATTCTTCTTTTGCCTTAAGATACTTTTTCATTTAAATGGTAAGGCCATAGTGGCATGACAAACCAACCCCTTGTTGAAAAGGTCTCAATGAGAAATAATGTGGTGAACTTGCATCATTGTAATAGCCTTAATGGTTAGAAGTTTTATGCTCATCCAAAAGGTTAGGACAAAAAAAATGTTTCAAATGCTTTTAAAAAATGTTTTCCAAATGTTTGCAAATGTCACACATTCAAAAATGCAATTCAAAAAGAAGATTGTCTTCAAATGAAGAGTTTGATACATTTGTGAACAGATGTTTTCAAAGGCTATAAGGAAAATGGTCCCCTCTTTTGAGTCCAAACCATGGTGAATCCAATGTGAGTCCATGTTATAATTCTAGATCAAAAGCACTAAAGTTCTCCTTCTTTTATGGTCCAAATTCATCAGGTTTTGAAAAAAAAAAATCCAAATCGTCAAATGTTTATGATAAGTTATGGTAGGTAGCCAAGAATATAGAAAAAAATTCTATTTCTTTTTTACTTTCATATCTAGTATGTGGCCAAAATTTGGCTAAATTGATTTTTTGGATGGTTGCCACCTTGGCTACATCAAAAAATCCTCAAGAAAAAACTTATCTTGGAATTATTGCTGATTCGTGGATTGGAGTCAGTGATTTTTTTGTTGGTGAATTTTCACCAAATTTTTCCCTTTAAAATATGATTTTTTTGACTTACACAAAGGATTTTTCATTAAAAAAAATGTCCCAATAGTCAGATTTTGAAAAAAAAAGAAGTTCCAAATTGTTAATTTTTTGTGCCAGAAGGTAGCCAAGAATATGGAAAGATTCTTTTTTTCCTACTTTCATATCTAGCGTGTAGCCAAATTTGGCTAAATGATTTCCTGGATGATTACCACCTTGGCTGCTTCACAAAATCCTTAAAAAAAACACAACTTGAAATTATCACAGGTTGGCAGGTTGAATCAGCATCACCCTCTGGGATGGCAGATTATGCCATTTTCATCACCACATTATGCAACATAATCTTCCGGTGATGATGGTACATTTGTAATAGTGACCAAAATCTCTGTTGAACATGATTCTTATAAAAAATAATTATTGAATCTGCCACCCCAGACATTAATGTCATGGAATGGTCTTGCCTTTGCCCATTATGTTGGGTGTGTTGCAATGCTCACACTAACAAAGCTCGCTTGACTCCTTACCCAGTATAATGGGCAGGTGCTTGACCATTCCATAGTGCATTTAAAACATCTTACACTCGACCAATGATATTATTATAAGTTAACTTGAATTGTGAAATTGGTATTTTGAATGTCAAGAAATGAGCTCAACAATATTTGATAATTGTAATTACCTGCCTCACGCATTCTGCAGCGTAATGCCCTCTGCCGTACACATTTTGGGCATTTTGCGTAATGCCCAAAATGCTAGATCTGTCCATAAAGGAGTTCTAAGATCGCAAAGCAAAAACTCAAATTTGGATTCATTTAGGGTTTCATGCAACGGCTGCTAATGCCATGGGTTAGGGTTAGGGTTAGGGTTTTACTCTCGGTATAAACCCGCAGCTGGAGCTCCGGGCAAAGGAGGTAGCCGGTATCCCTTGTTGCTTTCGTCAGATTGCGAAGCCCCTTGTTCTGTCTTCTCTAGGAAAGCGAGAATCGTGGTGTACTTCTTTTCCCATTGCTTAGGAAAAGATTCCTTGTTGCCTGAGTGTTCTGTGTTGTCCGCAGTGGTGATGAAGGGGTTTGCGGCAACGGTTTTGATGAAATGCTTTTGCTCTCTATATGGAATGCGAGGTTTAGAGTCGCTGCTTTTGAAAGTCGCGTGTGTATGTCGTGGTTTTTGCGAAGTTTGCTGCTGAGGTTTTTTTCTTTTAGCTGAGCTTCGGAGTCTTATTGATGTTATTTTTTGGGTGTATGTGGTCGTTGGAAATTTATTCGTGCGTATTGGAATCGGTTTTGCATTCTTTATCAGCGCTGCAGCAGTGTGCAGAGACCTTACCTTTGTGGTAAACGTCTCGCAGACAGTGTTTGCAGCGTTAAATCAGGATGCTAGATTGAAGAGGGCGAATCTTACCAACCCGGGACCCATACTGTGGTCCTGGCGTCAAATGTTTCTTCCCACATTTGTTTGTCGATTTTTTCGCTTGCAGGTGGTCGTTCTCATAAGTTGTTTAGTAAATCGTATCAGAAGTTGGTGCAAGCAAAGTCGAATTTATTCCTCTTTGGCTTTGTCATGAAAGGAAAAATGTCAATTTTTTTGGTTTGGATTCAAATGAAGAGGAGCAGGTTTTGAACTGGTGCACAAGGTCTTGAAAATGTGTTTGTCACTTCTATCATTTCATGATTACTATTGAAGTCTGTGCCCACAAGAAGCAGGGTGTGAACACTGTCAATGTACAATGTCAAAATAGAAATGAACTAAGTTTAATGTGATGGCTACACCTCACATAGTAGATTTGCAATATCGCAATGGTTAACCAAGAATGTTAATTTCAACACTCTGTTTCAAGGCATATGCTTATATGTTAGGCTGGGCACAAAAGTTAAGATACAAATAATTTGTTTCAGAAAAGTTCATATTGAATGCATTTCTGTTTTGTGCCAATGTTCTTATTGAGAGCCCACAAAAGCAAAGTTCCAATGCCAATTATTCATTAGACCTAATTTAGGTAGAACACTTTTATAATTCATAAGGTGCTGCTGCTTGAACAGTTCCAAACTGAGGTCTGTTTAGCCCATTGTCCAGTACATAGCCATGCAAAGATACTTGTCCTTTTAGAGGTTTTTTTTTCAACATCATATTCATGAGCAAATTTTTAGTATCTTATCCATCAATATTCATCTCATTTCTCTTCAACTAAATTTGAATGCAAGTCAATCTTTCAATTATTGAATTGTCTTCAGTTGAATTGAAATTCAACAATTGGATTCAAATTTAATTAAACATCAAATTCTTGAATTCAATTCGAACACATTGAATGGTTAGAATTGCATTTCAATTCAAGTTTTGTACAATTTCATATTTTCATCTAAATAAAACTTAATTTTCACAAAAAAAATTTGTGTAAAAATGAATTGATTAGTTGATCATCAAGTTTGATATTGTGTAGTAGCTTTGAGCTGAAGTTTTGTTTCTGTAGTTCATTTCGTTCATCATAGTAGGAGGTGATATGAAAAATGACACTTCCCATCATTTTTGAAGCAATTATTCTCCTTGAGTTTAGGGGTTTGCAATGGGGAAAAAGGGGATTACATTCAATATCTTTTCAAGAGCAGATGAATTGTGAGTGTGCATGCAAGCAAAGGGCACTTTCAAGTACCACAATGAACAACTTGTGGTTTGTTATACGCATTGCAGTGTTTTTTTTTGTATCAAAATTTGCCATTTTGTGATAAAATATTTCGAAAAAAAGTAGTCACAAATTCCTTGTCTTTAAGAAAATCACCGAAACTGGCAACAATTGCTTACAATATGAAAGGGTGCTTCAAAACTATATATATATTCTGTAACCATTTTTTATAAGGTCTTTCAATGACCACTGAGATAATATGAAGGATATTTGGAAAGATTTGCTATGGTGATATTTAACATTCTTGTTGCAAACATAGTGCTCCCTTTTTTTTAGTTCAACAATATCCCAAACTACTTTCTATTGTTGTCACATAAACATTTGAGAACCTTTGGCTAAAATCTCTTATAAATAGTCTCATGGTTCCTTGTGGGGGATAATGAGCTGATATTCAGTTCTGAAAATTTTAAAGGTTGATTTAAGGTCTTAATTTTGTGAAAAACTTATAAAATTTTCAACTACCATAGTACCTTGGCAATTTTGACACTAATTACATTATTTCAGAAACGCTGAAAATTTCCCCCAAAAAAAATTAAAATCCTTTGTATTCAGCCAACTAGTCCACAAAAGTGGTTGGTTTAGGAAATCCCTGTGAAGTCAATTTTCTTAATTTTTTTATATTTTCCTTTGACTAACATATTGAGGCAGTGAAATCAAGAGGGACTAACATATTGGGATATTGAGAGCAAAAGGGACCTAACACTTGATATTTCAAAGGCAAAGATGCAAAAATCCAAGATTTTAAGCTCAAAATCTCATTATGTTATCATTCACTGACATAAATTATTGAACAATTTTACACCAAACACTCAATCTTCCTCATTCTTTTATTGAATTACACCTTTTTTTTGACATTGGAAATGCTAGGTGGAGGGTTACAAATGTTCTTTGAACTTCAGAAGGAGAGGAGCAATGTGTGAGGTTTTTGACCTCCTTTGACTTCTTAAGTGTTCACTCAAAGGTCTATCTACCCTAGTTAGAAAAAATTAGGATTAGTTTTGATTTTGATTTAGGTTAATTTAGGTTAGTTTATTGAGGAGAAGGTGAAAAGCATTGGGAGGTGACAACCAAACATGTAAACACAAGTTGGTTTTTATTTTTCAAATATTTTTTAATTGGGATTTTTTTAATGAATATAAATTTGAGATCCAAATTGTGAAAACTAAATATAAAAATTGACTATTATCATATTTGTTAGAACCACCTTGTTTGAGAACTAGCTTGATTAGTTTTTTAATGTGATACCCTAAATTCTTCAAACTATTTTTCAAAGAATTGGGTTGATTCTTTCAAATGGTGGGAAGAACCAGAACCAAAAGTGTCTTATAAAAAAAAGGCGAACCACCCAACACTGGTTCAGACCCATGTTAGAACCAATGGGTTTTTTTATTACATCCAAGCAATGATACACAAGTGTTATCATTCTTGTTTTCATCCACCATGATGCAACCAGAAAATTAGCTGGAGCAAGTAGGCAACCCATGATGGGCAGATTTGCTTATAAAAATGGTGGTCATCCCAATCTTCCTCATTTCATCACATCTGTGCTGCCAAAAATGGCAGACACAGAAAGAGATAAAGAGACAAGGACATCTTTACAAATGAGATGCCACAATAAACAAGGGGTGTGTCACACTGTGGCCTTGCCATTTACATTAAAAAGTGTCTTAAGGCAAATGAAGGATTATGGACATTCAAATGTTTCACCATGCAAAAATATAATCTTCAAAAAAGTCCTCCAATAGAAAAACCAAAATCCTTCAAGATATCATAACTTCATAACTAATCTCAAATTTCATCACAAACCAAAAATATCATCGTTCAAAAATCCTCATGTAAATATGAACCTACTACCTATGGGCCAAAATCCCTTAAGCTACTGTACTCTATACTGAACCTAAACACAATATCCTTGCCTTGTGGTGGATAAAGGTCCTTATTCAATCCAGTCCTCAAGACCCTTTGTCGTTCACTGCGTTCCTAAGGACCATTCCTATGGGCAAGGCTACATGAACTCATTAGAGTTATCCCTAAAGTCTCGTGATTTGGGGGCAAGAATAATAAAGTTTTGACATAATAGGGCATCAAACGTCTAACTTGGAATGACAATTTCCTAAAGCAGAATTACTGGGACCCAAACTAGTTTTTCCAACAAATTTGGTGATAATCTGAGTTTCATCCTGTCTTTCCTTTTTTTGTAAGCGCCTCCATTGCTGAGTTTCATCCTGTCTTTCCTTTTTTTCGTAAGCGCCTCCATTGCTGAGTTTCATCCTGTCTTTCCTTTTTTTCGTAAGCGCCTCCATTGCTGAGTTTCATCCTGTCTTTCCTTTTTTCGTAAGTGCCTCCATTGCTGAGTTTCATCCTGTCTTTCCTTTTTTTCGTAAGCGCCTCCATTGCTGAGTTTCATCCTGTCTTTCCTTTTTTCGTAAGTGCCTCCATTGCTGAGTTTCATCCTGTCTTTCCATTTTTCCTAAGGGCCTCCAATGCTGCTACATATATTTTCGTAGCTCCTACCCGTACAACTACTATAATTACTCTTGAACCTTGTGCATTACATGCTGAGTTTCAGCATTTCATACCGAGATTCAATAAAATTTCATCATTTTATGGATAGCACTGAAAGAGGGGATAGGGGGTGAAAGCAAGCCCAAAGACAGGGTAACTTTAAGGATGACTCTATTGGCCCCCAAACAAATAATATTTGATTACTAACTAACTTGGGTCCAAAAAACAAGCCAAGATCTTCCCATTATTGGCCCCAGCAATTTTTGGGTCCAACTCTTAGTCTACAGCGGGCCTGAGTTAACTTCAAGCACACTGTCTAACTTTAGTGTGTAAGCAAATAGCTGTTATTGCTGTGTGTATAAATCAGTTTTTGGTGCTTAAGTCTTTAGTCTAGCCTTGGGTTAACTAGCACCCATGTTGGTACCATGGTTGAATCCCAAAATCCATTTAAAATAATTTCTAAATATGACAAGTATAAAATATTCAGACTTACCCTGTTTTTACCCTACCCATCTAGTGTAAGTTTGAGTTTTATCTTCACCTCGGGTCGGTAGTTGTAGGTAGAAAACAGCATACACAAAAATAAATAAATATACTCATCTTTATTGTGAGCCAGTTTCATGCATTCGCCATTTCTTCATATGGTGTATTTGTATGAGTTTGGTGACTAATTAGTAATTAGTTTTGTATAGTTTGCATTTTATTTCCTTCCATTGCACTAACTCACTTTCACAAATATTCTTATTTTACTTAACACTCTTGGAACTTTTTTTTTTAAAGAAAAGAGTCATTCTCCGTTATAGAAGCCTTTAATATATTACTAAAGTGTTGAATGGATTTTTATTTCTTTTGTTAAGTTGAGGTTTGCGTTACCTCTTTATTTTGTGTCTAATTTTTTATATCCATAAGACAAATATAGTGTTAAGTGTGCAATTAGTGTGCTAAACAACTCAAACTTGGGTCATTTTTCTTTCTTTGGAGAACATAAAAAAAGTGTAACAAGTGGTAATTCCACAAACTTCTATTTTTTCCTCAAAAACCTCATGTTGTGGAAGGACCTATGGTTAGTTTACAAGAGTGGATATGATGGAAGATTTTAAGATGAAAGATTTTAACATGTTACCTGGTGTTGTGTGTGGCTCGTTCTTTTCTACCATTCTTTCACCTTCTACCTAGGGTTCCTTTATTGTTATTTTTTAGGCCAACATAATCATACCAACCCTATTTAATCTCAATTCAACATTACGACGAAAATGATTTACTAAATTAGTTCCTTTGTTATACTATTATTGTCAACTCAACATTACGACAAGAATGATTTACTAAATTAGTTCCTTTGTTATACTATTATTGCCCTTGGTTAACCAACATTAACATCATCACAACTTCTTGCTTTCTTGTTATCTCCTCTCCTCTCTACACCCTCCCACCTATACTCACCACACATCAACCTTATTTGAATTTGAAACCTCATACAATAAAGTTATTTTTATCCTCCATTCCTCAAGACCACAACACCACATTCAAGGATGAGATGTTCAACCATTCATATTGACAAACTTTCGAAATCCTTTATGTTCCAATCAAATACATGAAGTCTTCCTTAGTGATCTTTTAATAACTTTGTTTACCATCCTATCATAAAAATGAAACCCCTTCAATAGTTATAACATCATTTGACCTCTAATTAAGTATAACCCCCCCAAAAACACAACCCACCCACAACCTCTTTTCTCTACCCCCTTCACTTAGTCTAATCTTTGAAAACACCTTCTACTTCTTCACAAGTCCTTAGCCTCCCCTTTTGTACCTTTTCGTTGCCTTTGCCCCTTCTTCCACACCCTCACTTGTTCCTTCTTCTTTCTTGCCTCCCCTACCACTCCTCATCCCAGAACAATCCTTGGGTAGTTATCACCACCTCCCTTGCCTCCCACTCATACTTCCACCTCCTCTTCTCTTGTGTCCTCCCTGAGCTCACCTTGTGGTCTCATTCTTCATGAATGAATAACCACCTCCTACTTGCTTGTTGATGATGTATTTAGTCCCCCCCAACTCTCCCCAAATCTTCACAGCATATTCCTATTCCCACCCAAATTCATGAGTATATGAACATCTTCACATCAATTGAGAATCAACAAGAAGGAACTAACCATGAGGTCCCCATCCTTCTGTTGTAACATCATAGCCGTCTAATCAAAACCTAAGTAAAAATTTTAGGAGTTAATTTTCTTCAATTATTTTCTTCCATTACCCAATAATAGGTCAACCAGCCTTAGGCAAGATAAGATAACCCCTATCCTTAATAGCTTTTGTCTATCAAAATGCTTCTCTAATTGTTCAAGAAATAGCTTGGAAACTAGAACCAAAAAAATCATTTTGACAAATATATAGATCTACATTTCAATAAATTGAAAAATGCCATATTTGAAAGGGATCCGTATTTCTTGTTCAAGTTGATTAAATGGTGCATAAATAGTTAAAACTGAATGCAAAAAGTACAGTGAACAACTTTACATGTATTTTTTTGATCAAATTGATTATGCAAAAGCACAAGCATCTACTTCTTATGGAATCTTAGGTGTCAACGTGTGGGTTTCATATTTTTAACATGAAAAGAAGGACAAGTTGTGCTATATTTAACACATACAAGATTTCATAAATATCAAAAAAGGCAAATTTAAAGGTTGCAAAGCAGACAGTACACAATTTTGTTTTGGAAAATATGGCATGAAAAGTTGTAAAGCTAGTTGTATTTCATATCAAGCAATTGAAGCAACATGTTGTATTATAAGTAGAGAATTTTGAAGAAATGGTCAAATATGGGTAAAAGTTTTCGTAGATATTCCTATTAACATTAAACCCATTGAAATTAGAATGGGAAAAGGCTAACTAACCCATTTCCTTCGATCTTGTCCAAACAATTGTTCTTTAAAATCCAAGGTAGTTAAGATTTTATCCTAAACCCTATTATATCATGATTTTCCCCCCTTTTCCCTAAAAACATCAATCCCACAAAATGAGTCATTATCCAAACAAAATGGGGTTAGGCTAATTTCTACCCACCATATAGGATAAATGATAAATGAATTACCTTTAAATTTACCTTGTGATAAGTAGTAAATGAGAAAAAATTGTTATTTTGGCAAAGAAAAAAACTTGTTTTTAATTTCTTCACCTTATTGTGTAATATTTGGGAAAAAATGATGGATTTGAATGAAAATGAAAATGAATTAAATGTCAATGAAAGTCTTATTGAAAAAGATGTAGAAAGATTGGAAGAAAATGCAAATTTCCAAAAAAAAAAACATAGTAAAAGGAAATGAAAAAGAAAGTATACAAGCAAGTTTTGAAAAACTATATGTTCAAAGGAGAAGATGAAGAAGGGATAATAGAAATGCATTTTGAACATTCTATTGTGTCAATGATGGGAAAGATGTTGATAGGGGTAGACCTCAAGTCATAAGATGCATTCTTTGTCACAATCCCCCTATACTTGAATTTAATTCAAGCACTAAAGAATGTAAAGGTCTAATAACATATCACAAGACATAGTGAATTACAACTTTGAGAAAAACATGTGGATGCAGACCATTTCACCATGTTAACAAAAATTGAAGAGGAAGTGAATAGTGCAATAAGAGGTTTAATGTGTTAGTCAATGCAATATTTATTTATTTTGTCGTGAAAGATATTTTCAAATATGATGGCTATGTAACAACAAAAAGTTATGTAAGACCTTGGTCTTTTGATTGTGAAAAATCACATACCTTTTTAACTTGTGGAAAGTGCTTGGTTCAAGCATTTTGTTTTACACTTATGTTTTTGAGTGGTCTTCCTTTTTAAAAGATAATTTTCAAGAAATATTGCTTACCTAGTGAAGAAAACAAAACAAAAATATGTTTTTGCCAAAATTGATAGATTATATTTTTACAAGAGTTAGTTTTGATTATGAATGTCCAAGGGGGCACGAGATATATTTGCTTGTCATGAAGCTTTTTTGATGTGATTAGCAACCTAAACATGTGACTATTGGTTTCTTGGAGGCAACATAGGCTACTAATCATCTTTTCCTAATAATCTAACCAAATTCTTTAGTCAATATGGGTTGAGAAAAAAAAATCATTTGCTTACATATCAAAGATCAAAGGTCAAATTTGAAATACCATGATTACTGCCTTCATATTTATTGTGAGATGTGAATTTTTTAATTTGGATGAAAGCTTTCAATGCAATTTTTTTGGTCATGTGTTTTTCAAAGCATGTCAATATGCCACAACTAACAAAAGAAAGTTGTAAATTTTTTAATTTTGTTTCAATCAAGCTTGCATAATCAAATATGTAGAAATGTATAACTTGGTTTTAAAAATCTTAGAAAGGTAGATAGGAATGGAAAAAGGTTTGTACAAATTATAATTTTCACCTAAAAAAATTAAATACTTTAAGGAAAACAAGGTAAAGTTTTAATCTATTATTGCTTGCATATTTTCATTATTTATTAGTTAATTTGCTAGTTGGATATATTAACATTTCATGTGTAAATTTAATTGTAGGCATGCTAACAAAATCATTATGTTTTATGAAGCCTTGCAATTTAAGGATGTATTGATCTTTTACTACAATAGACAAAATGTTATTAGAATTAGTGGGAAAGTTTCACTTTTTATCACTTTGGCACATTTAAACAATAATTTTGGATTCTCTTTCACTTGTTGTGAATGCTTGTGTTTTGAACCAACCTAATGGGCATTGGTTACTATCTTATGCATTGCAATCTACTAGATCAATGTGCTTGAAATTCGAGGAAGAATTCCCAAATCTATCAACCGAAGTCCCTTTGATTGATGATGATTCTAGGGTTACTCTTGAGTTGCTTTGTTTGCTTCCAACATCAAAAATGAAAATTGGGTTTTCTTTGAATATATATATTTCATTTTCTAACAAGATAAGAAGAAAGAAGTTTATAACATGTTGTCTTTGAATGTTGGACCTTAAGTTTAAGGACCTTTGTCTAATATTTTTTTTTAACGGTCATGAAGAGGGTGTGGTTCTTGCTAAGGCATTTCATAGAAAATTTTATATTTTATGGTTTTGAATGTGGCATAAATTAAAGTTGTCTTTGCAAGGCAAACAATTACTAAGGATTGCAGGGATATTTTTGAACAAATTGCCAACACAAGTGAACTAGCGAAAAAAAACTTCTCCATAAAAAAATTATTAAATTTCAGACATTATCAAGTGGATTTTAAAGAAATCAACTATCCTTTTCAATGGTGGAGGAAATATGAAACCAAGTTTCATGTTGTTCATTTTTTGGCTAGTAAATTTCTAGGCATTGTAGAATCACAAATTGAGAAAGAAAGAAAGAAATCTTTAGGAGATGTCTTTTGTAATGGGACAATTTTAAAAAGTTGATTTTTGTGAAAAAAAAAAACTAGTCAAGTTATCTAAAGTTGGTTGTAAATCTTCTTCTAATTTGGTGAAGTTAATTGATAATGATTTTAGTTTAAAAAAGGAGCTTGAAAAGTTTCCAAGCTGTATTTGAACAAAATGAAATCATGAACATATAAAATGTTTAAAGAAGTAATAATAATAATAATAATAATAATAATAATTTCTTTAATTAAAAATATTAAAAATATTAATAATTTATGGATAAAAATAATTAAACATTTAATACCCAATTTTTGAGAATCACCTTTGAAGATCAATTGGTACAAAATTTGTGAGAACTGACACTTTGAAAACTGGACTTGACAATTCTGGTAAAGCCATGGCCTACACAAATTTTAAAAAATAAAAATAAAATCTAAATTAAGAAAAAAAATTCTCTAACTAGCCTAGCAATGGCTTTGATAAAGGCAGTTCGAAAAAAAATCAACAGCCCTTAATTGAAATTAGCAACCCCTTAATTTTGAGTAAAGGGTTCCCACCTCATCCCACGTTCCCCACGTTCCCCCCTCTGCTTTCACAAACTACCAAACAGAGTAGCGGGTTCCCTTCGTTCCCCACCTCCTCCATCTGTTTTCCCCAACTACCAAACACAGTAACCCACGTTTCGATGCTCCATATTTAGCGGCGCCCCCAAATTATCGCCGGTTAGCTATGGAGCGTAAGATAGGCCTGCGCCGGCCTCCTCTACAAATAGCGGGAAGATGGTTGTTAGTTGTATGTTGTTTAGCCTCTTCCCCCTGACGGCGCCTTTTATCGGCGACTCTTGAAAGCCGCGATTCTGCTCGGCTCGGTTTGGTTTGCTTTCGGCTCGGCGCTGATCATCATCGCTGCATATCCGTCGTTGTCGTCGTCGTCGTCGTCGCGCTCCTTCTTCTGTTGCGTGGTTCTAGGCACTGAATCATCCTGCGTTTTTTGCGCCTCATCACGTACTTACTAACCAAAGCCTGTTTGTTTGTAAGCGCGCGTTTCCTGATGTTTCTCAACAGTTTATGAATTGAATCTCTTCAAGAAGAAAGCCAGTAGCAGCTGCAGCTAGCCAGCCAAGCTCTTGTAGTAAGCAAGGCTCACCACGTTTCTGTCTCCATTACTGCGAGTTAGCGTCGCGTCCTTTACAGAAGACATGAATCCTTTCTATTGATTTTTCTTTATTGATTTTGCTGTTGTTTTGTCGTCGATTCTAGCGTGCATTCATGTCTTCTTCTTCGTGGGTGTGAGCTTTTGCTCTCTGGGTGAGCGCGCGCTTGTCACAAATCCATCGGATCCGGATCCAACTCCCTGCGTTTCAGCTTCCATGTAAGGAACTAGAATATTGTGACCTATCATCCTCTTTAGACTATCCAATATTATAATCCGTAGCTACTGTGAATAAGGTTTGCAAGCAACAACTCGGGATCTCGTTGATCTTTTTTGTTTGCTGCATGCAGAAGAGAGAGAGAGAGAGTATGTCGCTTGTGTTTGAATGCTTTGAATTTGCTGTGGAATAGGAATTGGAATTCGGCAGAGTTGTACAATTTTATTTTTCTTTGCGCCTTCTGATCAACAAGAATAGATTCAATGGATATATGTCTAGAGATTTGGAATGATGGGTTTCTGTTTTCTGGAGAGATTCTTGGATTTCGAGTGAGTTCCATGGTGATGGTGCGGTTCAAGGCCATGTTGGGTTGTGTGAGCTTTTGGGCTCAGTAATGCGTTTCTGGGTTTGATGGCAAACGGAATGGTTTTCTGTGAACTCACCATCTGCATTGTCTCTTGCTTTTGCTTTCAGGGCGTCCTCACAGATCGCGATGATGCTTGTTGTTGCTATCGCATTTTCCTTCGTTCTGATCCATGGAGCGGCAGGAGTAGAAGATGGAAAGAGCGATGTGCAGGTAGTGGGAGGAAGCGCAGAGAATGTTGATCTTACATCGTTGAAGTACGACGAACAAGGACTGCAATTGGAAGACGTGAAGGCGGTAGTGACCGCAGCAAAGTTCGACCTCACGTCGCTCAAGTACCGCGAGGGAACTAAAGAAGTGCACCTCCCTTCCTCGACGGAAAAGGAAGAATCTGCGGCTGCGGCGCCTGGTCCTGACGCAGCAGCTCCGGAAGCATTCACTGGAGGAGCTGTGTACTACGACCCTTCCAGCTCTCCAGCTTCTTCGCCTGAGAGGTCCATGGATAACGATCTTCCTTCTCCGGGAACAGATGATCCTGAGTACTACCGATCCTCTCCACCTGCTCCTTCACCAAGCTACGAAAATGATTCTGGGCATGTTCCGGCTTCAGAGGGATCGGCGTATGCGCCAGAGCCAGCTTTCTCTCCTGATGGGTCTTACGCACCGGAGCCTTCTTCGACGGGTCCACGCGAGTACTCTTCTCCTCCCGCGCCACCCTCAAGCTTTGCTCCTGAGAGTTCTCTTGCAACTCCTCCTGTTGCTGCGAGTGGATACGGCTACTATGCTGATGGTCCAGGACCTTCACCTGAGCTTTCTCCGTCTTCTAACGAATCCTTCGCACCGGAGCCAGCAGTTTCTGATGCGCCGGAGAGTTACGACTTTCCTGGTGCGCCTGCGCCTTCGCGGCAAAGTGCAGATGCCTACTACGACTACGCCGTGAAGTTGAAGGAAACTGATGAGGTTGCTGAATCGCCTGCTGAGTCTCCAGAAAGCGAGAAATCCTACGCCTTCACCGAGACTCTAGCGACTGAATCCCAGAAACAAGCTGAGTCTCCTCCAGCAGAATCGTCAACTGGCGATGTGTTTGCTGCTTTCTTCGGGACTGCAGAGAGCGAGGATTCCTACGACGACAGCGAAAGCGGGAAGAATGTGCAGTTGCAACAGCAGCAGCAAGAAGAAACCCAAGACTTGGGTCGTGACTACAGAAACCGCATGTATGATCTCTACAGCAAGAGATCCGAAGCTCTCAAACACAAGGCCTCGACATACGTCCCTCCCAAGAACGCCACAGTAGAAGAAGACAAGGGGGAGCCTCCAAAGGATTGGGGTCGTTCCTTCAGAGAGAAAGCGTACCAAAGCTATAGCCTGCAATCTGAGGCTCTGAAGAAAAAAGCTGCCACCTACGTACCCAAGAACCATTCTGCTGCGGAGAAGAACGAGTCCTCGTCTCCAAAGGACTTAGGTCGAAGCTTCAGAGAGAAGGCATATCAGAACTACGCCGCGCAATCTGAGGCGCTGAAGAAAAGAGCTTCCAGCTACGTGCCGAAGAAGAATGACACTGTTGCGGAGAAGGGCGAGCCTCCGAAAGACTCGGGTCGTGCGTTCAGAGAGAAAGCGTACAAGAACTACGGAGCGCAATCTGAGGCGCTGAAGAAACGAGCTTCCAGCTACGTGCCGAAGAAGAATGACACTGTTGCGGAGAAGGGCGAGCCTCCGAAAGACTCGGGTCGTGCGTTCAGAGAGAAGGCGTACAAGAACTACGGAGCGCAATCTGAGGCCCTGAAGAAACGAGCTTCCAGCTACGTGCCGCCGAAGAAGAATGGCAGTACTCTCGCGGAGAAAGGCGAGGAGCAGCGTCCGAAAGACTTGGGTCGTGCGTTCAGAGAGAAGGCGTACCAGAACTACGGAGCGCAATCTGAAGCGCTGAAGAAAAAGGCTTCCACATACGTCCCGGGGAGCAAACAGCAAAAGGCGCAGCTGCAATACTCCCAACAAGAGGAGGAGCCCAAACGGGATCTGGGGCGAGCTTTCAGAGAGAAGGCGTACCATAACTACGGAGCGCAATCTGAAGCTCTGAAGAAGAAGGCGTCTTCCTACATCCCCAGGGGGCAGCAACAACACCACGTGCAGTTGCAATCCCAAGAAGGACCTCCTAAGCAGGATCTTGGGCGTGCCTACAGAGAGAAGGTATACGCATCCTACAACACACGAGCAACCCATCATACAAGGCCGGCAGCAGCTAAACCTGCATCCGCATGGACTCCTGCTCACGCCACTTTCTACGGAGGCGCTGATGCTTCCGGCACCATGGGTATGTCCCAAAACCCTCATCCTGCATTGCCATTGCAAATCTTCTGTAGGTTCTTGCAATTGGGTTTCTTTCTCTGGGGAGAACTGCTGTATGCATGCACGCATGGCATCAAGTTGTTCTTTTCTCCTGCGACAAGAAAGAATCATCGGTGCTGAGATCTGTGTCTGATCAGCTTAGGGTTTGTTTGTTTGTTGTTGGGTACAATGCTGCTGCTGCATCTGGAGCTTGTGGGTCTGGCTGAAATCTGTGTCTGATGAGCTTTGCGTTTGTTTTTGTTGTTGGGAACAACTGCTGTTGCTGCAGCTGGAGCTTGTGGGTATGGCAATCTTTACAGCACAGGCTACGGCATTCAAACCGCGGCGCTAAGCAGCGTCTTGTTTCAGGAGGGGCTGAACTGCGGTGCCTGCTACGAAATCATGTGCACGGGCTCATGGTGTTTGCCGGGATCGATAGTCGTGACCGCGACCAATTTCTGCCCACCCAACTACGCGCAAGCGGCCAACGACGGCGGATGGTGCAACCCACCCAACGAGCATTTCGACTTATCGCAACCGGCGTTCACCAAGATCGCACAGTACCGGGCCGGCATTGTGCCAGTACAGTACCGGAGAGTGCCGTGTACCAAGAGCGGCGGAATCCGCTTCACCATCAACGGAAATCCCAACTTCAATCTCGTCACCATCACCAATGTGGGCGGCTCAGGAGTCGTGGTTGCCGTGAAGATGCGAGGCGATTCTTCCCCCTGGTATCCCATGTCCCGAAACTGGGGCCAGAACTGGCAGTGCGGATCCAAGCTCGTTGGTCAAGGTCTCTGGTTCATGGTCACCACCAGCGATGGCAAGGTTACCACTACTAGAGTTGCAAATGGCGACTGGCAATTTGGACAAACATTCCAAGGAGCTCAAGTCGTGTACTAAAACAAAATCCCCCTCTCCTCCTCCCAACTCCTCTCTGTCTCTCTGTCTCTGTGTCTCTCTTCCCAATTGTGAAAGTGTCTGCAACTGCTACCGTGATGGAGATGATGATGATGATGAAATCTCTGCAAGGAAACAGCAAGCAACAAACACAACTGCTTCTTCAAACAAACAACTTCCTCTTTGGATTTTTGCTTTGGCAGAGCAAGAAGCCCATCTTGTTGCACCAGCAACACCTCTGCAACAACAATACCAAAACACTTTGCCCACCAGCAGCAGCCTCTCCTCAGTTTTTCTTCTTTTTCCTTCAAATTCGGGAGATTGCTTGAGAATCAAAATTCCTCTCGAAAAAGTCTTAAATTTCTTCTCTCCTTCAATCATAAAAAATGCTTGAAAATCAGGAGAATCAAAACTATCACCATAGTAGAAGATTTCATGGTCCGTTGTTGGGTGGGTTCTAAAGAAAGCTTATGGAAACCATGGATCCTACAGAAACCTTATGGAAACCTTATTTTGCTGCTGCTGCTGCTGCTGCTGCTGGTTCGTAAGTTTAAGAAAAAGATAAAGTCTAGAACTTGCAACTTTCAGGTTAAGATTCTTGAAATGGTATTTATTGAGTTTAGATTGGGAAGTATTTTGGAGGATCTTCCTCCTGCCCTTTATGAGAATGAAGAGGAATGTGAACTGTTTCTCTCTCTCACAATTTCCCTGAAACTTTTTTTCCTTAACTATTATCTTATTAGTCATCAATTTGGGGGGTGATGGAGCTGATTTTAATCATGAATCAAGCTTCTCACTTTTGTGCAATGAAGAAATTGATTGGAAATTGAAGCTGTGGTGGTGGTTGAGCACCCGCCCGCTTCCAAACTCTTGGGCATGTTTCTTGTGTTCAGTTCTTTCATATCTTTTATGCACTTTAAATTATGCACTTATGTATATGAGAATATGAATGAATAATTATAAATATGTATGTATAATACTTGCATCGATGCAGCCTTTCAAAAAAACTTGTCTTACTTTTGTTTTGTTCTTCTGCCACCTTCTCTTCAGTCTACTTTCTATTTCTCTTCCATTCTCGGGTCTGGTATAATACCAACAGGGAGTAAACAAATCATCAATCTTTCTTTATGAAGATTGTGCACCTGAAATCTGCAAGACTGACCTTGCTTGCCCCATTAATATATCCATCCACTACTTTATAACTAAGTTTAAGATGGAACTCGCAGTTTGGAATAGGATCACATCATCAAAAGCTCCCAAAGAACAAAGCAGATTTTGCACACTACTTACAGAAGATTGATATGAAAGTTCTGTTTATCAGTTTCAGAGCAGCCTGCTAGTAAGTGCAATCCAACTCTCAGTTGTTAAATTACACTTACCTACTGCTGTCCAAAGTATGTTCCTTTCGTACAAGGAAATGGCTAGTCTTCCTATCAAAAAAAGAGCTGCCTGGTATCATTCACAAAACAATGTCTAAAAATTTGTAACTAGACAAGTCCCAGAAATCAAGATTCCCCAGAAATAAGCCAAGTTCAAGCACTCTTCCAGCAGTATGAACAAAGTAGTTCATGTATCACATCACCTATGTATGCAATATCTGTACGTATTACCTTGCATATATGTATGAAGACTTACATCTTCATTGACTCTATCGCTGGAAGGCCTGCCGGGTCAATGTCCCAGCAATCCTTGGGGATATTGTGACCCTCCTTGCCTGTCATTCTATACCCCGGTACTCGATGTGAGAATAACTCGTAACTGTTGTCAGGAAGAGTACCTTTGGTGTATGCAGGCACCCAGAGAGTCTGAAATCCAGCAAGCTTCCCAAGGACAATTACCTCTGGTGCATTACCTTCTCCACAGCTTGACAGTATTTCCATCAGCCGGAATCCAAAGCGCTCAGTATTTCCATCTCTCAATTTTTGATGACCTTGTTTGCATGCAACATTATTGTTGTTGCCAGATGATGATGATGTTCTTTTGTAAAGTGCCCACACCTCACCACACTGGGGGTAAATCTGGAATTGGTTGTGCAACAGGCGAGTAACTGACTTCATCTCATGGGAGAAAAAGTTAATTTTATCACACACAGCAGTCCTGCCTTCCTTGAATGTGCCACAAGAGATGTTGTAACCTGTGGACTGTTTCAGCCAAGGAGGGTGAATAAGAAACATATCAGAGAAAGCAACAAAACAGATGGAGAAAGGAGAAGGGTACAGAAACACAACAGTAGGTAAATGATGATGAGCAGACTCAACTACCAGACACATATGTAGAGAAATCAGAGCTATTGAAGCTGCTGTTGAGGAACAAGGTGAGGAGAAAAGTTACTCGGGTTTGACCTCATGCCATTGCAGAGCCCGCTTCGATGGATTGTGAGGCTCTAGCCATGACACCCAGGCCTTGAATGAAGGCTCATGCGTCACCTTTTTAACATGCACCCACATGCGGGGCATCCCATCGAATTCATCATACAATGCCCATACCTACAATTCACAGCATGTTCCCATTATTTCCCGACCTTCCGGATCTTATAAAATAAATTCCACTCTATGCTGTGTTGCCACACAGAGATTGCCATCCATCGAGCAATGATTATGCATCCTCAACATAGAGGACACAAATACATGTTGGCAGAAAAGAAGTAACCAGTATTGGGTGGTTATTAGAAGCAGGAACAGACCCCTGGAGGTTACCAGAATGGTTATTAGAAACAGGAACAGACCCCAGGACGTTATCTGGGCAGTTTTAAGAAACAGGAACAGATGAACAGACCCCCAGAGGTTTTCAGGGCAGTTCTTAGGATTCATAACCATGGTTCTCAAAAAATCAAAGACCCAGTTCGGGTATGCAACCACAGTTCTTGTTGCTTTTTCAAAAAATTAATTAACCAGTCATAAAACCACCAGTTTGTTGCCAATTCTTTCATGAAAACTGCCTTTTTTTTAAAAAAATTATATAAAAAGGATGAGCAGTTCTTTGATTCTGATATTTTCAAAGATCCAAAACCAGTGATTCTCTGATTCTGAAATAATTTAAAAACCAGAACTGTTTGTTTCCTTATAAACTCAAATGATAGCACAACATTAGAAATAATAGCTCTCAGGGACAAGGGATGACTATTATGAACATGTCTGCAATGTGGGTCATGAATGTCCGACTTGATGTATGTCACAAGTGTCAATTTCAACTATGTAGTCATGTGGTTCAATGTCATTGGAAATGGCAATGGGTCACAAAAGAAGGGGTCTAACTTTTTTCTGTGTTGCATGTAAAGGAATGATATGGATCTGTCAAGACTAACCTGGTCCTGCTTGACATGTTCCTCAGTGCGATCATCATCGAATATATAATAATCAGCATCAGGAACTTGTTGTTCAATCATGCTTTCTGATTCCTGATCAATTAATGAAGCATCATCGTCGGAGGAATCAGATGATAGAGCTGGGTCTGTCTCTTCTGAGCCAGTTTTTTCCTCTGCACCTGCAATTCTCTACACAGGAATGCCATCTTACTTTGTGGTGACAAGACCGCATTTCTTCAACTCTCGGACTATGTTATTGCATGTAGGTGGGCATTGTGACAAACTGACAATCAGAGTAAGACATTGCAGAACATATAACTCAGAAACCTTCATGAGTTCTGAGAGAACTTAGTATTACGTTCTGGGAGAACAATTTCTCCTTGAAGTCCACAGGCTGCTGTGTGTCCTCTCCTCACTGACCATGCAAGCACATCTTTGTTGTTTCGTGAGGTCTGCCTACCAGGGCACTTGTTTTGTTGACTACTTGCCTTGAGCGTTCCATGTCCTCTGCTCTTCAGAATTTCTGAGATTGTCTGTCCAACATAAGGAACCTCCTCAGTATCATCTTCTGGTTGACACTGGTATCCATTTTCATCCTCATCATTCCTTTGGCAGTCATCTTCCTTCATCTCTGCTTTCACAGTTGTCTTGGTTTCCAGTCTTTGACCCTGGTTCACCTTAGAGAATATCAGCTCCTGTTTTACGTCTCTTCTCTTTTCCCATTCCATTGGGAATTCCCAATTTCCATGTTGTTTCTTCTCATCATAGCTTCTTAACCCACTATCCAAAGGAAATAGTGAACTGGTTTCACTAGTAGAAAATGGCTCAAGATTCTTCAAATAAAGTTTCCTTTTCAGTGAAGACGATGGCTGCACCTGGAGAAGGCTTTTGTCTTTTTGCCCAGAAGTTGGATCCTTGACATCCTTGTTGTGCTTGGCAAGCTCTTTAGAATTGTTGCCATGAAAATCCTTCAGTGAAGCCTCATGCACTTTACCTGAGGATAAGTCAGTGCTGGTGAACTCTTGGAACTCTAGCTTGGCTTCCTTTAGCCATGTACTCCACTTCGATTCTTCACCTTCTTTGACCAGGCCCCTGCATAGAATAACAAAAATGACCAATGGCCTCTTTGTCAAGATCAAGAACATAAGAATTGTCCTTAAGAAGCATCCTATGAACTTGTACAATTCCATGTACAAGGGATATTATGATCTCCAAAGACAGAAGAATTTGCTATGGATACAATCTTTTTTAGGGTTCAGGAGGTGTAGCTCCTTTGTGGCCTACCTGAATGCAGTACAGGTAGTAGGAATTAGGATCTCTTTCTGACTTGGGCCAGTAGTGGAATGCAGCCTTTTCTCCAATACTGGTTCATGGATCACGTCTTCCACGACCCTACATGTGGTTTGAGTGTCACATATGTCTCTTTGCTTTTTGTGATGATACATACCTCGGTTATCTGCCTGTCTCTCAAACCACATATGTCCTTTGTCCAGACTGTCATGTTGCAACATGAAATCCAGATGTTGTGCATCACAACGATTACCTTCACACCTACTCCTGGTTCTCACTTTCCTATGATTTTCAAAATGGCTTGGTTGCCACACTCCTTTTTCTCCCTCAAAACCATGAACACCCTTTCCTTTGCTGATGAGGGCAGGAGGGTATACTAAATCCTTTGCTCTTCTGTCATTCCGCTTGCATTGAGGAAGAACCACCTTGCTGAAGGTCTTCAATGATCCCTGACGCTCCTTTTGGTTCATCCTACTTTCCTTTGCAGCCCCATATACCATCTGAGTAACCCTGTTGCTCTTGTGACTTGATCTCCCTGCTAGTAGTACTGGCTCGACTGCTGCTTCCTGAGCCTCATCATCAGACGATCTCTCCACAGTATCCATTAACTGTTTCTCAAGTAGTCCTGAAAATTCTCCATCAGAGTCATTGAGCATATCACCATGTCTGTGTCCAGGCTCACTTTCAGAGTCACTGAGAATGATAATATCTTCTCTAGAGTCACCACCTGCAAAACACTGTCTAGCATGGACAGGGTCTGTGACCACTGCACAAATAGGACCTGCACTTTTCTGGTTGCTGATCAGCCCTCTTTTGCCATCATTGCCCATCATCACCTTGGAAACAGGAAAGATGGTTTTAGCAGCAGTTAGCAGATTCTCTCTGTTATGATGAGAAGATGCTTGATTTCCCTGTTTATCACTTTCTGACCCAGACAAGAGCTGCAGTCTTGGTTTCAGTTTTTCTCCTGCTATTATTCTACGAGTATAGAATCTCGTCCCTGACCCCTCATCACCATGACACTTGTCCTCATCCATTATTTCATCACTCACATCCACTCTCAAAGGGTTGAATACAATAGGCTCAGGAGAAGCCATGTGTGTGACAATCTGGCCAGCATCCCTGAGACATGAATTTGGGGCTTCGGACAGAAAGTAGGGTTGAGAATTATTAATATTGAGGCTGCTGGTGCTGGGACCAGCCTGTTGGCTGCACACTAGGGAACTCGACTGAAAGGCAGGGTGTAACTTGAGTAGAGGAACTGTGTTTAGCTTCCGTCCAGCAGCAGATACACCATAACTGGCCTCTCCCTTGTTTTGTCCCATGTTGAAGTCATTAGACTTATGTGCCCTCTTTGCAGTGAATTTGTTCTCCCCAGCTGTTCGGATTCGTTTGAGCATCTGATGTGTTAGTGCAGCTTTGTGTGCCCTCTCTTTGGCTGCAAATGTCTGGGCCTGCATGTTGAACATTATTTTAGCATGATTGATTTCTCTGCCTCCCCCTTGCTGCCTTCTTAGAACATCAGACACTTCATAGTAATATCATCCCATCTCTCTTGTGAATTTGGTACAATGGAAGAATGGTTTACACATTCTATTGTAACAGAGTCACATGTGCTGCACATGATTTTGGGGCCGTAGATTATGTCCTCTTCTTGACCACATTATAACACATAATCTTGCAACAATGATCATAGTTTACTCATATTAGTGAACAAAATGTCTGTTGAACATGAATTTTTTTCTAAAATTGTTGTATCCACCACCCCAGACCTTAATGTCATGGAATGGCATCACCCTTGCCCATTATGTTGGGTCCATCACCTAGCTCAGCTCGCCCTAAGGCGTTCGCTGGCACCCTTACCCAAAAGAATGGGCCTCTAGGGGGCTCAACCATTCCATAGTGCATAAAAGAAAACTCTAGAAATAAACTTCGTGCCATGAAGTACGCATCTTTAAGAATTGCTTCTGAAAAAGATGTATCACCTCTGTTTCTCAAACTCATGATGAAAGCACAAAGCAGACAAATGAACTCCAGGGGTGATATGAAAGAAAGACTTATTTACTTGGAGATTGGTCACAGTGTTAATCAACACATCAAAGAAAGCATTGGTGACAGAGGACGTGTCAGACATCCGATGTAACCTTAGAACCACCTTCAACACCTGCTGCACATTGTTTGTTGTGCATCCTGTCCAAGACAAGTACTGCTGCCACATCCATTCCAGGCAAGGCCAGAGCAAAATTTGTAAATAAGGAAGAAACAATTTCAAACCAGTGAACAAAGAATTTGTCACTAGTCTTAAGATTGATCAAGGATTCAATTGAGCATTCAAACTTTTTCTTTTGGGCAATGGAATCCAAAACAGAGATCGATACTATGATCTTCCATCATGTCAAGAACTTCTTTGATCAATCAAGGACTCAATTGTTCAAATTGTTTTTGCAACAGAATCAATCCAAAAGAGACAGAGATAGGAATACTATGATCATTCCTTCATGTGTCAAGAACTACTTCTTTCTTTCTAACCTGTGTGTGGTTCTTGTCAATTGTGTAGAAGGAGTAAGTTGAGTGTGGCTGTTGTGCACTCAGATGGCTGCGAGCATTTTCCATATATTGTCTCACACTTTTGCCTTGTAGTGCTGCTTCTTCTGCCACTTCCTTCTCTACCACTGTCCAACCCAACACAACACACCCCACAAGAGCTGTAAGAGCATGTCTCCAGAGGTGCTGAGTATGTGACCCTGCAAAAATATTTCTCACATCCAAGTTTTAGTTATTTACTCTTTAAAACTCGGACAGCAAAAAAATAGGCAGAAGACTACTACTAATAGCAACCCACCTGGCCCAATCAAACTATCTAGCCAATCAGAAACAGAGAGAGCAGTCAATAAATACGATTTGATTGTATTTATTAGACTCTTCCATTGGAGGCCTCTAGAAAGCTGTTCATTTTTCCAGGGTCACAACAGTCTTTTCTTCGAGTGGATCGATTGCATATGACTGCTGCACCTCATCCAAGATTTCCGGTGAAAGGGCCACATATTTCCGCTGGAGATGCTCTAACAGAGCTGAAACCAGAGGAGTATGTATGTACACAAGGGTAAAACAGTTGCGGATTTGCGCTCACTGCAAAATTCAGCTCAGACTCATCAGGTCCGAGAAAGTCTGCTCTCGAGGACTTCGAGCCAGAATATATCAGTTCACTATGATACAAACGCCAATTCGACCCTTGCAGAGAGAATAACACGACGACTACAATCCTCAACCGAAATGCACGCCCTCACACGTACAAGCAAGCACGCACCAAAACAAAGAACGGGAAAAAACACACGCAAACGCACGCACGCACAGAGTCTGTGTTGATTACGCACCGTCGCACGACCATGCTTCGCCACTTTGATTGTTGAGAACGACGATGCTGAAGCTGGTCTTCCGCCAGCTCGACTTCACGTAAACGCAGTCATTGTCGTTCACGTTCAGACGTACACACACCAAACTTGCCACCTCCTCTTCGGGCTGCTCTTCTCCTCCTTCATCCGCCATGATCTCGAGGACCACAACCAGCACCACCGAAGCAACAAGGACGTGGTGTGTACACAGCTTGTACCGTGTTTTTTTTTTCTTTTGCGGGAGTTGACGATCTGCACGCAAGATGGAACACACACATCCACACAAACACCTCTGCGCACCTGCGATCTTCGTAAAAAAACACACACACAACGCAATCCAAAACAAACACACACCCCCACACGCACGCACACAAAAGCGCGAGGACGCAAAACAGACACACCACACGGGAAAAGGAAACGGCCAAGCAAGCAAGCAAGCAGCGGCACGGACACGAGGAGCTTTCATCCAACGACCAAGGTGCAGGCGAGTGGACGAAACACGATACTTCGATGATATTCATTGTCTTTTTGACTGGAAAGTATCCAGCAGATTTCGTTTGGATGAAGAATTACCAAGTGACACCGGGTTCTTAATAGTAGAGTCGCTCATCACCGAACATGTATTTATCATTGAACATTTTTCAATAAATTTTCTCATTCTATAACCAAATTGAGTGATTTTTTTTTGTGTCATTGAACACATAATCTGGAGGGCTAAAAATGTTCTTTGAACACCAAAAGTAAAGGATAAAATGCATAAAACACAGGAAGAGAGTGAGAGATAAATTTATTTCAAAAAAAATTAAAAAACAAGTTTACACCCATATCTAGTTTCTGCTCCATATCTTCTTCATTTTGAGTTCATTATAAGTTATTAGAACCCTGATGAATGTGGCAAACAAGAGCTTGACATTCTTCTTTGTATTTAGAAAGCAAAGATGCATCAATCAAAGATTTTAAGCTCGAACTTTTAAGTTTTAAAAAATTCATCCATCACTGAACATTGAATTTATTCTTTTATAAAAAATTGAACAATTTTTGTGACATTGAAAGTGCTAGGTGAAAAGTTACAAATGTTCTCCAAGCTTTGGAAGGACCAATGTGTGAAGATTCAACTTCCTTTTGAGTTCTTCAATGTTCACTCATCGACCTATGTAGCTTAGGTAGATAGTGAAAACAGCCATTATCTTAGTGTAAACCATCTAATTACGTAGTAATTGCCCATTTACCTACCTATTTACCTACGTATAGGACCTACTTCTTACAGAATGGGTTACCAAGTCGAGACCAGATATTAACTCGGTTGAGGTTCATCCATAACTGAGTCATAACCAGCATCCAGTGGATGGTGCGCCGGTCGATGTTGTCACCTGACCATACGCCTCTTCACTGTATCTGGCTAATTTTCGCCAAATTTTGACCTGAAAAATATAATTTTGACCTATACAAAGGATTTTTCAATGGGAAAAGGCGCCCAAATTCGCCAGATTTGAAAAAAGAAAAATCTAAATCGTCAGATTTTAATGATAAGTTCTAGTAGGTAGCCAGAAACATAGAAAGATTCTCTTGTATTTTCTACTTTCATATCTAGCAGGTATGTAGCCAAATTAGGCTAAATTATTTAATGATCGCCACTTTGGCTACATCACAAAATCCTTAAAAGCAACCCTGTCCCACACATGGGACATCCCCTAGCCTACCTACCTGCGCCCCCACATCAATTCAAGTGAAACCTTTTAATGCCCCATATTTAATGGCGCCTCCCTCCCCAGGCCCTCCAAAGAGGTATACATTTCTTTCAATGATTTGAAAGCAAAGGACCTTATGAGTAAGCAATGAAGTGGACTTTCATTATTGCATGGGATCGTAACATTGGACACCTTTTAGAGCCATAACTCACTGATAGAAATTATTTTTTGCTCTCGACCTCACGTGTGTTAAAGCCGTTTCATAAGGGGAGTTAAATCACGGGCAAAGCTTTGTGATGTTGTCACATTGGAGATCATTCACAAGGAGATTTAGCCATGTTTGATTATAAACTAGTTATGAAAATGAATATTTATTAAAATATATATTATTATTTTTCTACTTGCTTGAACAATGTGTAGAAACATGGAAATTTTTTAGGTTTCTTTTGGGGAAAAAAGAGAATATTTGATGAATTTTTCTTTTGAAAAAACTACCAAATGACAAAAATTCTCTACATACAAAAATGCCGATTCATGAGTGGACATGTTGAATGTGTTTTGATGAATTTTTATTTGACCAATTTTCTTAGGTGAAAGAGAATTTTTGTGCATTTGAATAGGTTTTCTTGATTGATGATCTTTAATCAACATGAATGAGTTAGGCACATTTTCAACTCTTCTGAATGCAAATAATAATAAAAAATAATGTCACTTGCAAATTCATACCTAATTGCAAACTACTTGAGACATTTAGGGCATAATTTTTAGAGATCTCAATTCCCTCTGATTATTTGTCCCGAGCATTGAATTACAATTGACCCATACCAAAGTATTTAATTGCACATACACATCCAATTTCAGGCTAAATGATTTGTCGTTATTAAACTGCATTTGATTTCTTTTTATTACTAATGTCCATTCACAATTTTAATGGGCAATGATCCACTATGAAGCTTGGTACACATTATTATTAGGGTTTGAAATTGAATAATTAGTCACAAGTTCCGTCTTTAAACGGCTGTTGGGTCATTTCTAGTTATTAGGCTCGAACCTTAGAAACTATTAGAACCTTCAATTTACAATTTGATAGAACCTCAGGCCTAGATCTTCTGATTTTTGATTCCGATTTGGTTTCTTTTTGATAAATTTAAAATAGGCAGTCTGAATATTCAATCATCATTCAAAGAACTGAAATCAAAACTTGCTAAAAATCGAAACCTCACAACATTTTTTGGTTTTATTTATTTATAAACAAACCTTGTTGCAAGGAACCAAGCTTCTCACAATTTTTATTTTTATCTTTAAAAAAAGAAACAAGCTGTGAGGATGTCAACTTTTCACAACAAAATAAAACAAAACAAAAATGGCTAAAGGCAAATTCTATTGAATTCAATGTGATTACAAAATAAATAAAGTGACTCTTTCTTTTTTGTGTGTCACAATGCAATTCTTTTGCAAAGTCTTATGCATTTACATGTTATTAATATATCATAAAATTAACAATATAGTAAAATTGTAACTAGATTAACATTTTTAACATCAATAGAAAGATATTTATTTTTAAAAATAATAACATATGTAAACCAATTTTATAGTTATGAACTTTTGAAAATGAAAAATATGAACAATTTTTTTATGCATGTTTTTAAATACATGCATTTTTTGTATGATTATTATTTTGAATTTTTTAAAGGATTAACATATGCATATATAACAAAAGGAACATAAATGTAAAACATTTGTTTAAAAAGTCTTTTTTTTAAAAAATTATGGACTTCTGAATAATTTAAAATGAGCCATATTTTGAGAAATCAATATCATAATCATTTTTTGATGAACTTTTTATTTTTTAATACATGTATATCAAAAAATTGTATATTTGGTCTTATCTTCACATGGATTATTTTAATTCATTATTCATCATAGGGTAAAAATAGGATAAATGGAAATACTTTAAGATGTAATCACTATTTCATTTCTATTGTAATAAATGGTCACTTAAGTTAATGTTGAATTTTTTTGATGAACTCGGACAATGATATATTTTATATTATTTGGAAACATTTAAAATTATTTGAATTGAATTTAATGAGTATAGAATACTCAAACACATTTTTAAAACAATTGAATTTCCTTTTTATTTATTTATAATAAAATCTTGAAATGGTTCAAAAACAACATTTTGGGAATGTTTTAATATATTCAATATAATGTAACATCTTTTTGAGTCATAAAACTTAAAACAATTTAAAAGTTGACTTGTTAATCATCATTTTAAACATATTATATGAAATATTTCAATATTAAGTATTATTCAAAACTCAAAATCCTTGTCATGGATTAACTCTTAGTATTTTATTTCACATAATCCTCACTTAGCATTGGGTTTTTAATTTTTTTATAAATTTTTTGTTAGAATATGAATCATTTGAAATGTTTTATTCATAAAAAATGAGTCACCTCAACTTGCAATCACCATTCATCCTTGCCCTCATACATGAAGAACATGTTAGATGGTGAGTTTTATCATCTCCACAACAAGAATAAGAAAAAAAAAGGGGTGGATGATGAACTCCAAGCTCATTATTGCTCTTATAAAAATAATTTTTAAAAAATCGAAGAAACAAAAGGGGTGACAATGAGGTTTGTAAACTTTTCTCCCACCCTTGCAAACCAAGACATCAAGGAGGATGGTCACAACCTTGGATCTTGTCACCACCTTAACAACAAGAATAACAAAAGAATAAAAAACAAAGGGGTGAGCAAGAAGAAGACACTTGAACAAAGAAAGAAAAGTTTATTGGTGGAGTTTGGCAATGTTGGGAGTGAGCTCCTTTGGCATTTCTATGGTCTTCAAAAACCAAAAAAGGGGGAAGCTTTAAAAGTTTTTGAAGTTTTGTAGAAAAGAGTGGTCTCATCGCCCTCCCCCCCCCCCCCCCCCCCAAAACTCTGACCTCACCTACCAATCTCAATACTAAATATATTCTTGCCTCATTCTAGTTGCAAAAGTAAGCCTTGGACGAGCCCTCATACCAGAAGTAGGCTAGTTTGGAAATCTAAAAAAATCTAAATACAAGTACCAACTTCCAAGCTGATATCAAATTAAAATTTAAAAACTAATATTAATATCAGCCCAAGGGTTTTTTTTTCCCTTAAGTTTTGTGGTTTTCAAAGTTTGGCAATTTGTTCAGTTTATAAAGCAAATTAGTCAAATTTCCACCAAAAAAACCAAAATTTTAAAAACAATTCAATTTATTTTTTCCACACAAGTGGCAAAAATTCACTACCTAACCAAGGTAGTAAGATTTTTTTTTTTGAAATCCAATATTAGTACTAACTAGCTGGTATGTTCAAAAGTTGATTACCCCCTATCACTAATTTAAGTTTGAAACACATGATATTAAATTTGATTTATTCTTCAATCACAAACTCCTATTCATTCTCTATGGGGTTCAATTTCTTCTTTTTGGGAAAAAAAATAGAATTAAAATGTTAGCCTCTTAATAAAAAGAGCTATTTGATTGACAAATTTATTTACCTCTCCAGAATAATTGTCCATTAAACTGACTATTCCCTTGTAATTTAGGGGTATTTTGTGGCTTCATTTAAAAACCCATGAGGGTTTGGTTATAGGGATATATGTTACTTGCTCAAACATTCAACACCGGAAATGGAAATGCGTATGTTCTCATTCGTTATTCATTCATTCAATCAATGGGACATACCTATATATGTTCAACCGATGGGAGAAAACTTGGTCCCATCTAACAGAAATTTCATGTTCTCATCTAGTGAACGGATGAGACTTTCATGTGTTTTGACCGATTTGAGTTTCCTTAATAAAAAACTTGTTCATCTACCTAATAGTCAATGGAGACTTTCGATAACCAATTTTGTGCAACAATTTTTTCTTTTCCCAAACCTACGGAAACTTGATGATCACCCTTTTTTTTTGGGTGTGAAATTTCAATTATTGTAAAACCAATTTGTTGCCAATCCAATGATTTTTTGAAATTATTTTTGGTCAAAAATATTTTTTTTGAAAAATCTTTAGAAACCTCCAAATGTCTATACATGGTTCTAGTAGGTAGGAAAAAATATATGAAGATATTAAAAAAAAATTCTCTTTCATATTTTAATAGATAAATTTGGCTAAAGTAGCTACTGGGATGATCTTCACCAATTTGGCTACATCAGAAAATTGAAAATGATAATAATGGTAATAATAACAATAGCCCATGGTAGGTATAGTAGTAAAAGCCTTCTTTTACTGGCGAAATTTCGCCCAAAAATGAAATTTAAAATTCAAAAATGTGAAAATGAAACAATTTTCAAGGGTATCAATTGCCAAAAGTGAGGGAAAAATTAGTAAAAATTGCCAGATTTCTATATTTGGTTTCAAGTGTGTAACCATAGATATAGAAGATTGATTAAAAATTCCAAATTAATATCTCATTTCTATAGCCACATTTGACTAAATCTTCCAAGGGATTCTAGATTTTTTTTTCTACCACTTCTTATGTATGATCACCACTTAATCTATATTTAAAAAATTCCTTTAAAAAAACAGAGGTATACCACCCTTTCCACAAAAACTACATTATATTTAGAAATGCTGAAATTTTCGAAAAATAAAATTTCAGATTAATCTTTTCTGGGAAGGAAAAGGAAAGAATATTTTGGGACGGTACAGGAATATTCCATTTTGCCCGAAATGCGATCTTTAAAATATTATTTTATTATTTGGCAAACATGTGCTGAAACTGCCCCTATTACTGGGGTAGTGTGTTTAAAAGTTTTTTCAAAGAGTCCAAATAGGTAGGCAGCCTTTTTTCGTACTCCCCCAAAAACAGGTCCCCGGGCACCCTCCCCAAAAAAATGGGCCGGGGGGGGGGCCGAGAAAAAACAGTGTGAAACAGAGCCCCTTTGTGTACCATCGTTTTTCTTTGAATTTCTTTGCCATTTTCGTTGCTGCCAGAGAGAGTTTGAAGTGTGCTGCGAGCGATGGCGGCCACCTGCGCGAGCGTTTCCCTCCTCAACGGCGCCGTGGTTTTTCCGCCGCATCCATCCTCCGTCGCGATTTCTCAGGTACCTATAGTGTCACTGAATTCGCAACGCTTGCAATGCGATTCTATTCCTGAGAATTTCAACTGCAAGAATAAGAAGGAGGAATTCTTCAAAGGCTTTTCCAGCTCTCCTTCGTCGTCGTCGTCATCGTCTTCTTCGTTTTCTTCTTCTTCTCTATGCGGCTCGACAAGGTTACCCCTGTTTTTCCCCCAGCGATGCAAGGAGAGACGACTTCCACTGGCGCAAGTAAGCAAGCCATTCTTCCTTCTGTCTTCTTCGTCGTGACTTCTCGTCATGTATATTCCTGTTACGAAAAAGGCGAGTGCGTTCCAGTGTGTTGTTTCCGAAAGAATTTCTATTTCTAAGTGCACATTTTGCAAAATAGAGGATGCAAAAAATTGATGATTCCAGGGTTCTCTTTTTGTGTCTAATCGTTAAATCGGAGTTTTTTTAAAATTCGATTCCAAAGTGATTACCAGTTGTAGCGCAGTACAGGGGCGTATTACGGTTTGAGGTGCTGCTGAAGTCAAGCCTCTGAAGGTTGGAATTGCTAGTGGTTTTTTTCATTCTTGAAACTGGCTATTATTATTGTGCAGTTCGATGTGAAAGCCTTGGCAGGAAAGGAGACACTGAGGATCATGATTTCTGGAGCACCTGCATCTGGAAAGGGGACGCAATGTGAGCTTATCACAGCCAAGGTGTTTTTTCTCAATTCCTTCCTCTGTGATGAAAGTGCTGCAAGTATCTCTGAATTCCTAAATTGAAACTTGATTGATTGTTGGAGTAATGTCTTAAAATGAGTCAGTTCACATAAGTGTTTCTCAAATTCTTGTCTGCAAGTTTTTGTTTTTGAAACCCTAATGCACTTCTCAAATGCTTGTACCTCTTTGCCAAGAATCTCAATTTGTGCTGAATCATCACTCTGTGCATGATGATGACACAGTATGGATTGAAACATATTTCAGCTGGAGACTTGTTGCGAGCAGAGGTAGCCACAGGCACTGATGATGGGAAGAAGGCTCAAGAATACATGCAAAAAGGCATGCTTGTTCCAAATGAGATAGTTGTCACGGTATGTATGTACCCAAGCTGTCTTTGTTCTTATTTTGGATCAAGTTGTCGTGGCCACAATTGCCTTTTGATTTTCAGTCTCCCTCCCTTTATTCATCTTTGCAAACTGAACCATCTTTGTGATACTCTGAAGAACCTGGCTATTGTTTTGTTCTGCTGCTGGAAATTTGTTGTTTGGACTTCAAGCATCAAGACTGCCATAGAAAATGAACAAAGCCTTACAGTTTTTAAAGATTATTTCCTGTATTGCAACATCCAGGATCTAAATACTTGTAGTGCTGACTGTTGTGAGATGATGTTGGTAAATGCTGCAGATGGTGAAGAACAAATTGCTGGAGGCAGTTGATCAATCTGGTGGGTGGCTGTTGGATGGATATCCACGAAGCTTGTCACAGTCAATGGCACTTGATGCTTTTGACATCAGACCCCAGCTTTTCATCCTTCTAGATGTGAGTTTCTAGATTTGGAATAAGTTTTTCATGAACATGTCACAGACAGCTTGCTGAGTCAAGAAAAGATTTGTTGTGAACTCCTATTCTGAAGCTCGACATTGTCTACTGGACATTAAGAGCTTCTATGCTTAGCCACCAACCCAGTGGTTCATGTGCGTTTCATTTCCTTGTGTCTTGTCTTGCATGTGCTGATTGACAGTAATATTGCTATCAGGTGCCAGACGAGATATTGGTGCAAAGATCAGTTGGAAGGAGGTATGATCCTGTCACTGGGAAAATTTACCACCTTATGTATGCTCCTCCAGAGACTCCTGAGATAGCAGCACGACTCACTCAGCGCCTTGATGACACAGAAGAAAAGGTCAGTTGCAGAATATGAAGTTTTATTGACCACATTAAAAAGAAAGAAGTGGTCACAGATTCCGGCACAAATAGAATCTGCCACATGGGCTATTGCTGGACATGGCAGCAGGGTTTCTGGGAAACGAAATATCGTAATTTAAGTCTCATTCTAGTACTGACATCAGAAATAACCCAGTCCACTTTGTGATGTATCTTCTGAACTGCATCTGACTTTTAACCTAAAACTGTGGGCTCATGTCACCATTTTTATGGGGACTCCACGTCTTCTGATCTTGTCTCATGAACCTCAACAGGTGAAATTACGGCTGCAGACTCACAAAGCAAATGTTGCAGCAGTGATTGAATCTTACAAAGATGTTATCAAGCATGTGAGTTTGTCTTATCAAAATCTGTCTTTCCTTGCATGTGGTGACTGTTCAGGTGGAAGTTTTCTACAAATCGTTCTCTTCTATTTATTGCAAAGCTGTGCATACAGACAATCAACTGTGTTGTTGTTCTGGGCAGGTGGATGGTAACCGACCTAAAGCAGAAGTGTTTGCTGAGATTGACAAGCTCATCTCAGAGCTTCAAGAGGGGGTAACTGCGGAGGTCAGTGCTCCAATTGGTGCAAGGAGTTAATAATAGCTGGTTATTTGTACTACCATTTAAATAGCAGTCATTCATTCTTGTTCTAGGCTGCCTGCTCAGCCACAGTATAAATTAATAGGGAGAAATGAGGGGAAGAAAGATATGAAAGAGTGATCTTCTTCGCTTCAATAAATTTTGGAACTTACCTGAGCCTTCATGAGAATTGGAAGCTAGCCATATGACATGGAACAGTGGGCATAGAATATCCCTATGTTAATGGGCCTGTCGATTTGGAAGTTAAGCAAACTGGCTTTGAAGGTTTGAGTCATTTCCGGTGAGAGAATGTCTGCACACACTGTGGAAAGGAATGGATGTAGGAGTATTGTTTCTAGGATGGGAGCTGTTGTACACTAGCTCCACCACCACCAGACTTTTCTCCCGTTTGGGTAACATATTTTCACCAAGATCTTGTCTTCATATTGTGCATAGCTTGGGGATAAGTTAATTAGGTGAGTCATGAAGACCAAGGTAAGCCAAGTTCTGGGAACCTGAATTCTCATTAGAGTAGCTACTAAGAAAGTCATAGAAAGTTGTACTCAAATTTCAGGGCTACAAGGTATCTATCGATGAGGGGAAGTCTCTGAGCTAGCAGTGTGATACACTGTCTTTTCCATGTTGGTAAAGAGGTACTATTTGCCTTACGCAAGGTTGTTTTGCTTGCAATTTGATGATAACTACTGCTCGGGACTTGGCTGTACAACTTTGATTGTTTGTGTGCTTTTGAAGGACGAGACATATCTTTGTAGGTATTGAAGACTGGTCATTAATGATTTTGGTGCAATGACGAAGATAACCGATGGTTTTAAGAGCTAGTAATAGGTGCAGAACTGCTTGTTTTGTCATCTGATCACTCCTGTTTTTCAATGATTGTATGAATTTTTGCATTTTGTGAAGTTGAACACAATTTCGGCATGAATGAATTATTAACTTACTAGGCAATGTGTCTTGTGTGAGCAGGAGTTCCATGAAACAAAAACAAGTACATACAAACAAGTACACAAAAGCATTTACCAGTGTTAGCTGGGTATCAAAATTTGGCCAAGTCTGAACTCTGAACCAGGGCATGCACTCAGGTATGGGGTGCCCTCACCACTCAGCCTTGGTCAATATACCTTACCTGGGAAGGCTTTATGTTTTGCAAAGTCCATGGAATGCACCAGTGGAGTCGGCATCTCACATCACACACGACTGCAAGGCACCTCAGAAGATCACTTCCATTTTATTCCGAACATTGTGCAAAAAATATAGGGTGCAACTTATTGAAATAAAATAAAATGAAATTTTTATTTACTTAAATGTAAATAGGTTTTTTACAATTCATTATGAGAATATATTTATAATATATTTAACTAAAATTTACAAGCAGTGATCTCCTTGGGCAAGGCATTAAGCTTTAGGGTTAGAACATTTAAATTAAAATATTGCAAAATTTAAGTGAGCCTAATTTGGTTTAGAGTTGTTGATGTGAGAGTGGTTGGTTTGCAACTTTTTGCAATCATGATGGAGAATCAAATTTGCCCTCAAGGTATTCTACTCTTGATGTCATTCAAAGCTTTTACATTGTTGTTCAAGTAAGCTTTAAGCTCTTTTGTTGCATATTGTCTTATTTTAAACCAATGCATAAGGGTCTTATGTATTTTGGTTTCCATCACATCATCATGTTCAAGATTCAAGCACAAGTCAAGAACAAGAAGTTATGTTTTGGTTTCAATTATCCCATTCATTGACATTTCAACTTCCATTGTCACATTCAAGTGCTTTGTGCTTTGTTGTGTTCATCATTCAATTTACATCATCAATATTTGTGCTGAACTACTTTCCCAATTTCCGTTGTTGATGGTTATGCTCCAGTGCTCTTCCGATTTCCATCCTCAACAAGTGTTCCACTGTTTTGGTTGTTGATCCATTGTAAAAGAGCCTTTTTGTTGTTAAAAAGTTTTTCATTGTTACAAAACGACTTCTTCACCTTCCTTAGTTTAAGGTGTCTTTTGCTCTACATTTTTTAGGGTTTATTTTTCATTGTCAATTTATAATGAATGTAAACAATCAAGATTTTTTTAATGAATGGAGTGATAGAAGGTGGGGAGGGATTTCTTTTTTTTATCACTAATTATGGTGTTGGCATTAGTGAAGCCTAGAGGGTTGGGAGTGGTGGTGGTGGGCTTGGATTTTAAACAAATCCTATTCAAATAGCTATTGATAGAGATGTCAGTGAAAATGATTTGGAGATTCTTAGAGCCGAATGCAGTAAGAACAATTGTTTGTTTAACTAAAAATCAACCAAAAGCTTGGATCACATGGCAAAATTTAATAAATATGTAAGCATTTTTCAAACTTAATGACTTTATTACTATTTTGGATGATTGTAAGTTTCAAGGAATGAAATGCATTTTATGCTACAATGTATAGCAAGAAAAGGTAGGTCAAAGTTCTACCCAAAGTAAGAAAAACTTGGTTATGTATAACAAATACCATAGCACAACTACCATGAATTGTCATGTTGTTTTGAAACATTTTGCAATTCTAAAATTGTACCAAATATGACACTTTAGTGATGGCATACAATCTCATGTTTATCAAACTATTTAGAAGATGGAGAACCCAAACACAACCTCCTTTGTTGATTTTTGTAGTAGTGGAATTTCATACAAAAAAATAGACCCTACTCAAGAATAGTTAATTGAGGATCTAGTATTCACACAATAAAAGGTTACCATCCATTGAGCTCCATTGAAAACATCTAAAGACTTATCCTTCATTAGTGCAATTGTGTTGTGTTTCCTAGTAGATGACAATTCACTAGTGAAATTATCCAAGTGATGGTCAACAAAACCATCAAATGGTATCTACTTCTTGCCCTTGTAGAAACAATCACAATTATTACCACTTTTGACTTGTGGATGTCTTGAGGAAGCTTTGACATTTTAGCACTTCTTGCAAATAACATCAACAAAAAGTGGGAAACATGTCATATTATGGTTGGGATTTTTGAGGTTCATGAAACATCAAAGGCCACCATGGTTGTGCAATTGAAAGACTTGCTTTGCTAGACAATGTCATAACGCAAGTTTAAAATGAAGGGGCCAATTTGAGTACCTTCATTGCGACTTTAATGAACATTGTGTCTCGTGTTCCATTATAATTGCCATAACCTTATGTTGTCATTTGTTATGGGCATGCCATAACAAAATATTGTCAATATGTTACTAATGACCTTAAGGTGTGTGGTCAAATGTGAGAGGTTTCTTTTAAGGATGTTAAGTTTTTTTTGCAAAGACTATTATTTGGATTTAAAAAAGTGGGTTAAGAGTTTAGAGATAAAGTTAAATTTATTTGTTGGCTTTGGTTTTTTGTTTAGGGTTTTTATTTAGGTTTGTATTTTTAAATTTGTTGACTCTAGGTTAGGGATTTTGATGATAAAATTGATACATCTTGGAGATTGCATGAAGGCTAAAGTTATTGGTGTGTTGATGCCATTGCATCATCATTTCAATCCTATGATACTTACAATGCGTTGATTCTTATGTTTGACATGTGATGTAAAAAACTATAACACATTCAAAATTATGTGAGCCTTAATTTGGCCATGCAAGTTGTTGTAAAGCACAATTGTGAGATTCTTATGCCAATTACCAAGGCTTGACACAATTATTTTACTTCGATATGGAACAAGGGTCATCTATGCATCAGCTCCAAAACAAAACCACTACAAATCAAAATAAAACAAAACAATTGCTAAAGTTTAATTACACAACCAAAAAAAAAAAACCAGAGACAATAGCATCAAAACATACACTATAGGGGAACAAAAATGCTAAAAACTGATCATAGAAAAAAAAACATTTATCCACAACTGGACCAAACACAACAGCACTCACCACACTAAACAGTCTTTGTATAACAACAACAACAAATCATACTTTACAAATACTCCTTCAATTTAGACCCGAAGAAAACAAAACTGGGCTAGTGAAACCTACAATATAACAAAACAAAATCACTTCTTCTCATCACCTTGTTCCAAAATAGAAACAAACTAAAAACAAAACCACAATTGTTTTTTTATCACCTTCTCTCAAAACAGAAAGAGACCACAAAACAGAGTACAAACAGAATTACTACACACTGGTTACAACAAAAGTCTTTTTAACCTTCATACCCAAGCATCTTTGTAAAAACCAGGGTTTCACAACACTACACAAACAGCTTAAGAAAGATTATGCAACAAAATCCTACATATTGGATATAGCAACTTTGGATTTGTTTGACCAAAAAAAAAAGAACCACTACCTTCTATCCAAATCACAAGAAACTAAATCCTCGTACCCAAGTTTGAGTCATTGGATCAGAAACTCAAAGCTTATAGAGAAAGAAGACAAAGATTGCAGAAGAGCTGGTAACATAGAAACAGCAGAGGAGGCTTAGAAAAGACAAAAACAACCTTAATCAATCAATGGAACCAATCACAGGGACAGAGATTTCAAGGGCCCAATAAAATCTCTAAAGAATGGTCTCTTTATTGTCTTCAGGGTCAAGAAAGACTAAAGTCCTAAAACAGAGAAAGAAGAGACAGATTCTTCTCTGCATTTTGCAAGGTGGAATTTCAGAATTCAGTAATAGAGAAAGTGATCAAGAGAGGAATGACAGCCTGACATGGATTGTCAACGCACAATTTTCTTACATGCAGAAGGTACACCTGCCTCAGAATCTTCGCATAGATTTTCTTGCAACACTGAAATTGTGTCCAAATGAGTCAGTAGGAGGACATCTAAGGAATAATTTCTAACTCCAAACCTACTCTTCCAACCATTCTACAAAGGATTGCCATGTAATTGTATCAAGCCAACATGAGTAGCTTTTCCAGTCCACAAGACTATTGTCTGTTGCATTTTTAAACTCACATTGTAGATTCCAATTTCCATGGCATTAAAGGCATGAAGGAATTGTCACTGGATGCAATAATGTAGAAGGTTACTTGAATGCAACATGAAATCTTAGCCAGAATCAGCTTTGTTGCATTGTTTCTATGATACTGAGCTGCATCCTGTGTTTATTTCTGGACAGGTGTCTTCTTGTTTGCAGCAGAGAGGGCTTTGAGAACCTCTCTCAGCCCATTGATCTTGGTCCAAACATCAAGACCATAGAACATTCGAATGAGGGCACCCTGAAACTCAAAGGCATTGTCTGCAACTGGATACTGCATCAAAAGTGATAATTACAAGAGTGTTAAAGAGAAGGACTATGTGACATGAAAATACATTTCTGTTGCATTTCCAGAAACAATAGCAAAGACTCAGCTACAACTCAGTTCTTCAGACTGAAGCTGGAGTTGAGAGTGTAGGCAGTGAAAACTGGGAAAGGAGATCTCTTAAAAGTTAGATTTAGCACCTGCAACAGCTTTGGAATTACAGTCCGAATGAAAGGCCATCTGTCTTCAGTAACTGCCTTTACCAAGCAACAACCACGAAGCCCTTCTATGCCAGCAAATCGGTCAAATCCGCTATGCTTCACCCCTCCAAAGGGAAGTGCCTGCACAACAGCAACATCCACATCCACTAGTGTCAACTTTCACAGTACAAGCATACAACTTCTTGACAGTTGAAAAAAAGAAGGTTCTTATCAGCTAATGCATGTGAAGCTTTGTATGTGTAGGGTAAGAACCAAGAACAGGGCTGTTCTAGGAATAAGGGCCCTGTGTGAGGCCGGAGCCAACCACAACACCATTATGAGGACCCTTATGCTTAAGGTGCCATCATCTGTTGAGGCAGAAATTTTACTGAAGGTAAGGTGCCCTCCACATACACCAGAAAAATTCTACCAGTTCTTCACGATAGAACTCCTACAGACAACAGGAATCAGTCACCCGTCACATGTTTCAGGGCATGATGCTCTCCTTACAGTTGAAGGAACCTGCTGAACAGCTTGTCAAGTACTGGAAATGAGTAGCAGGACCTGTAGACAGTCATTTGCTGAGAGACTATCACATACCTCTTGGGCATTAGAGAGGAAAGAAGTAGAGCAAGACTACCACAGAGCCAGGACCTGGGCCCTTACTTACCTGGGACATGTATGTAGTAGCAAAGTCATTGATTGTTGCCATTCCACAGTAGATTTTAGAGGCAATAGCATTAGCTCGTCTCTTGTCTTTCGAGAAAACAGCACAGCCAAGTCCAAAATTGCAATCATTGGCCAGATCAACAGCCTCTTGGTCAGTCTGAAACTTCATTATTGAAATGATTGGGCCAAATACCTGCACACAAAATAATAGTACATGGATAATTATGTGCCTCGTATTTAGCACAAGATTTTGCATGCAGACGTTAAGCAGGTTACTGCATGCCAAAGCTTACTCCCATTTGCAAAGGGACTTTGGGAGTTGGATGGCATGTAGACACACATACCCACCTACCTTGGGGAATGTCGACAAACCTTAAAAACAGGAACATGGATTAGTGAGGTTTTCACTGTAAGTAGCACAACAAGATTACAGGGAAACTGGGTGACAGAGAAAGAGAATTGCACCTCTTCTTGCATGATACGCATTGAGTGGTTGACATTGATAAGCACTGTAGGTGGAAAGAATTGGCCTACAAGTTCCTCACCAATCTTCCCCTTAGAATGGATCCCACGAACAGTACACTCTGCCCCATCCTCTAAAGCCTCATCAACCAATGACTGAAGCTTTTCTACATGCTCTGACATACAGATAGCGCCCATATCAGACTGCCGTTCCAGTGGTAAGCCCTGTCGACACAGTTCTCACCAACAGTTCCATCAGATGAAGGATACATGCATCTGATCAGGTGAAATTGCTCCTTCAATTACCTAGCTTAGAATCTACAGTTATCTTTGGGAAGAATGTTAGAAAGAACATCCAGAGATGATTTGCAAAAATAGTCTCTTGATAGGGGAAGAACAGGTAGATGAAAGTTCTGTTGTTCAATTAAGGAATATCATTGTCCTCTGAGGCTGGTGAAGGACCATGATCAAATGTGGTACAGCTGGTACCAATCAGAGGAGAATCAAATGAGGTCTCTATGGAAAGAAAAAAGGTTTTAGGCTCCCAAAGAGAGCCATGATAGTAATGGGAGCAAGACCTGAGTGAAATTTGATGGACATTCCATTTCAGTGAAGACACTGAAAACAAGACATCTTTTGTTTGCACACATTAAAAGAAATATGCAAATTGAACCCTGTTAAAGGTTGTTTGATGACAATAAGCAGTCATTTTACAGATAGCAACTGATGAAACTCTACAGAACCCAAGAAAGAAGAGAGTTTGCAAAACTTACCATTCGTACAGATTTAACAATGGAGCTGACTTCTTTCACAAATTTCTCATACACAGGTTCTTGCACATAGAAACGCTCAGCCCCTGCACAGTTCTGTCCACTGGACTGTAATGCACCCCTGACTGCTATGGGTGCAACCTGCAGACAACAATCACTACACAATGTAAGCCCATGACTGGTTACTGGAGAACCCACAAATATGCATGACAAGATTTCTTATGTTGATCTCAACCCATTCATAAAGCTGGCAGAAATAATAATAAATTTAGTTCCAACTGAAGCAGATGAGACATGATGATGGCAGAGGATTTGCCTCAGTGACATCCACATCATCACAAACAATGAAGGCATCTTTGCCACCAAGCTCCAACACGACAGGAGTCAATGTCCTTGATGCAGCTTCCATCACCTAAAAAACCAAGAACCAATTCAAGCTTGAGTTCAGTACTCCTGAGTAGATTTTGGACATTAGATAGAGTCAACCTGCATCAATTCAGCATGTATCTTCCCTCTCAAAGAGAAGTATCAACAAGGAGTAAAGTGAGCTAGCTGCATGCCAACAAGCTCACACAAGAAAAATCTCCACATCCCTGGATCCAGACACACATGGAAAGTGTATATGTCTCAAGGATAAGGTCCAAAGTCAAAGGAACATTCAACTGTGAGGTTATCAAGAATGACATCCAAATACTGCACCTTCCGACCCACACCAGTAGACCCAACAAATATGACTTTGTCAACAGAGGCCACCAAAGCTTCCCCTGTCTCAGCAAACCTGCCACCATGAACATAGGCAAATAGGTTGATATTTATCTTCAAGAGTAGAAGTTCTACTAGACAACCCTGGATCAGACAACGATACTCATGCTGTAGCTCTTGGACCCTGGGCCTGCACTTTCATACTGCTATTGAGATCATCCTACTGTTTTTGGAAATCAATATGAGGACTGTCAAAAGGGATTCAAGCATCAGATGTCATACATGACAGGTGACACAAAGTTCAAAAGACTGCTGTGTTTGCTGTAGCTTCACTTACCCAGTGACAATGTGAACTAGATCTGGGGAAGCTCCAGCTGCAATTAATGCAGAATGAATGATGCGCAGGTAAAAGCAGCCAGACCAAGTTGCATGCTCTGATACCTTTTCAGAGTCACAAACACAGCATATACATGAGATTCTCAAACTGTGTCTAGATGTAGAATTCCCAGAGATGGAGCAAATCGCAAAAAAGATCTTTTTTAACACCTCCAAAGTATAGGCAAGATAGAACACAAAATGCACAGGCATATGTGCTTCTTTCTTAGTTGTACCTTAATTACAATAGCATTCCCGGAGAAAATAGCTGCTAGCATGGGGTTGAAAATGTTGTGGAAGGGATAGTTCCAGGGGACAATTGCCCCAATTACCCCTAAGGGGTGATACTCCACCCTGTTTGACTTGTGTAGCAGAACTGTTCCTGCAGACCTGCCCGTGCACCCATGTTCAACTGCAAATGCAGTAAGATGCTCTCAACACTGGTTCACCCTCAAATCTATGCTATGCTACCAACCACCTCTTGAAACTGATTGGAGTGATAAGCATTCTGTTCTACACCTCCTTCTAGGTAACAAGTAGCAGCACCACAACTGCATCAGAAGGAAGGTTTTGATCAAACAGCCTACATCTCCTCAAGTTCATCCAGCCTCTGACATTTCAAAGAGAAAAAGAGTAACTGAACTTCAGCAGAGTAGGGAGAAGCACCTATATTCTGGTTTGAGCCAGCGCTCCCCCTCCTTGAGTAGCCAGTTGATCTTCTCACATGTTGTCAAGATCTCACCTAGGGCTGCATCTACCATGGTTTTCCCTGAATCTCTGGCTGACACCCTTTCCAAGACAAACCCCAACAGACTGTTATCCAAGGACAACTGTCATGCCATAACAAATGAAGGTCCAAATAACCTGGCTTGGAGGGTAATCAAGAATTTGCATTTGTTTAAAAAACCAAGAGTATATGAACAGTCTTTGGTTGAAGAGGGCTTTCACAATCCTTTCCCTCTCACAAAAAGATTGTCTTTATACTTAGAGAGAATTATTACATATGTACAATTTCAGTCAAACTGACAAGAATTGAGAGACAACCCGAAATTATGGATATTTCAGATCTGACAATCTAAGAGTAACAAATCAGCAACCATGAAAAAGAGGAAACCCAGCCCAAAAGAAAAGAGAGAACAAGACCAAACAGAAAACTGAGCAGTTCAAATGACAGTGACATTTATACACAAGTTCAGGGACCTTCAACAGCAACATGCATGGCATTGACTCCCTACCATAGCATCCCAGTGACTCCATCAGCTCCCCAGATGGGTGGAGGTCAATGTCTAACTGATGTTCTGAGTTTCTGTCATGAATAGAATGTATGACAAACCCAACAATGCATAATTCTCTCAGATTGAAGTTTGATAGAACATGAAAAAGATGCTTACTGGCAAATGAGCTCTTGGTGATCAAGGATATATTTGAGCATTACGCGTAACAGGAGACGGCGCTGTTTGAAACAACTATCTGCCCATGTCTTCTGTGCTTCCCGTGCTTGCTTCACATGCTCCCTGACCTGAACCACATAAACTTTTTGCTCCAGCTTAACTCAAAAGATTTTGATCAGTTTCAACAATCATGGCATGTCCACCACACCATACTTTGTAGAACAAAAGGTAGACACAAACAAGTAGAAAGACAGAGACATTCCCGAACAATCTCTTCATTTCCATGTTCAAGGAGGACTCAGGAAAGCTTACCTCCTCAGGTTTCAGTACTGGAAAGAAGCCCAAGTACTTCGTAGTAGCTGGTTCATAACACTGCACTCTTTCTGAGTTTTTCACTTTCTTTGGAATCTGCAAGCACATGTATTTTTCATTTCCAAGGCAGTATACCTATGGTGAGTGAAGATGATTGCAGAACGCATGACAAAATTTGAGAAAACCAGTTATGGGAGTGTTTCCACGATCCAGGGAAATGGCACATTGTTCTTGGTGGTGCTTTCAATCTAATAGAGCATTTCTGGAGTCTGCAGTGTACCAGCATTGGCATGAACTTGTCGGAGCAGTTGGAGCATCTTGTCCAAAAAGAGGAATCAGAAAGGACATGGACAAGAGCTTACATAGATATAATTGTCTTCAGGGGATTCGGTTTGTTTCAAAATCACTGCACATGGGCAACATAAATTACATTAATTAACAAGCTTTGTTCACAAGAAAACCATTGCAATCATTGCGAGAATCACCAGATCTGACATTGTCAAGCTCATTTCAGTGGACTCAGAATTTCCAAACTGGACATGGGCAAGCTTCAAGGAAACTGACAATGGCAAAGCTGATCTGAGCTGCAATACAGACATTCCTTAGAACACGTTGCCCTCTAATGCCTATCAGTGCCACAGATCAATATGACAGCAGACTGAAGGAGGCAAAAAAAGGAAAATCCAATTACTGCAAAACAGAAACAGGAAACAGAACAATAATAAAGAACAGTATTGAAGCGTACCAAACAGTCTCCAAAAGCTTCAGCAAACACCCACAGCAACTGAATTTTCCTTTCATTGCATTTCCACAAGAAATACAGTTCCATGACATGGAAAACTCATATTGCAAAATGCCAAGAGATCCAAACACTAATTTTTCCAAAGACTTACTTCCAAAGGACTCAAACCCTAATATACTAGGTCACAGCCAAAGTCTACATTTTCACTGCATTTTTCAAAAACCAAGACTGAATGGGTGAGTGAAGTCCAAAATGCATTTTGACAAGAGATTTGAGAACTGTAGTACTATCCGAAGCGTCAAACCCTAACCTACTACTTCCAAAGACTGAAACTTGAATACACTACTTCAGAGCCAAAGTCTACCACTTACGATCCAGTTTTCAAACCGAGACTGAATGGGTTGAGCGAGGTCCAAAATCCATTTGACAAGAGATTTGAGGACAGTAGCACCATCCGAAGCATCGAACCCTCATGTACTACTTCAAGGCCAAAGTCTATCATTTACGATCCATTTTTCAAACCGAGACTGAATGGGTGAGTGAGGTTTGAAAATGCACTTTGAATAGAGATTTGAAAATTGCAGTACCATCAGAAGCATCAACGTCGATTGCAGGAACTCGCAACAGCGGAATGAGGTAGTGGTAGACAAGCGATCGAGCCAATAATGCCAAGAAGATCACACCCAATACCAAAACCACCCACCATAACTCCATGTTTGGATCAAGCAATGGAGAATTCGTTGCCAGAGACCCACAAAAACTCGCCACCTTCTTCTCTTGCTCGTGGGTTTTTTTTTTCCTTTCTCTCTCTCATTCCCGGCCTGCTCCTTCCTGCTCCATACTGCTTACAAGCACAAGTCATCCGCCTGATGGAGAGCAGTTTAGGGTTTAGGGTTTATGCAGAGCAGTAGTGCTTGAGGTGGGGGTTGTGTCTGGTGGCCTTGCCTACCAAGGCAAGGATACAGTGTTTAGATTAATTATGGAGTATAGTAGCTTCAGGGATTTTGGCCCCTAGGTAATAGGTCTATTTTTATATGAGGATTTTTGAAAGATGATATTTTGGCTTGTGTTGAAACTTGAGATTAGTTATTATAGAGTTATAATATCTTGAAGGATTTTGGTTTCTTTTAGAGGATTTTTTGAAGATTATATTTTTGCATGGTGAAACATTTGGGTTTCCATAATTCTTCTTTTGCCTTAAAATACTTTTTAATGTAAATGGGCAAGGCCACAGTGTGACACATCCCTTGTTTGTTTGGTTCTTTGTTAAGGGTCAATTTTGTGATATAGCCAAAGTGGTGATCATTCATAGGAGGATTTAGCCAATTTTGGTTATATAAAAATGAGACCACAAATTGCAATATGAGACCTTATTGATGGAACCGTGGCAAGCATATTGACCTTATGACACCTTATTGGCTCTCCCCATGTCAGGAGTCAGGACTCAAGACATGAGGTAGTGAGAGATGAAAGTTTGGGCATGTTGGGTAGCAAAATATTTGGCTGCTAGCTAATGCAAAGTACTAAGTTACAAGTTTTGAGTTCAAAGGAGCTTAACATATTTATCATGGATTGCTGCAAGTTCATCAACAATACTAAACACCTCTTGTATTACATGATTATCATGGTAGCAATATTTCCACTTGAGGATCCAAGGTTCATGAATTGGGGCTGAACCTTCCATTATTGAATCACAAGGTAATTGGAACAAATTGTTTAAGATTGTTTCCACGTGAACACCTTCATCTAACTACATTCCATGTGGAGGAGATCTTGCTTGTGCACTTGTTGCTCATTCCTCATCAAAATCATCCTTGGGGCCTAACCCTTTCCAAATTTGGAACTTATAATGTTGCCCAAATTTGATCAAGTGATTATTTCATTACCACAAAACATAAATGGTGGAGCTCACAAAACATAAATGGTGGAGCTCACAGCTAGATTTCCACAACAGTTTGCAACCACCACATGAAAGGCCAGTTTCACTTTCTTGCCCTTTGACATACAACTAATTTAAAAGAAACATATGGAATTACTTTGCTCTGTGGACCTCATCATTTTAGGTTGAGAGTGTCAAAGATTTTTAACGATTTGGATCTGGAGAAGGTTTGAGTGACACAAAATCCAGTCTCTTCACGGACATGGTACGATTGATCATGACGCACCCCAAACTCTTTGATGGACTCAATTGTGAATCCAAAAGTGAAAACAACAAAAGAAAAAAGAGTTTTTCAATAGCCATTTAATTAGCTTCCCATTTATTCAGCCCAAAATGAAAGGCAAGCAAGTGAAATGATTAATGAAAAAGGCACATTGTTTGTAACAGTGATTACATTTTCTAAATCATCCAAGCCATTGATCCCCCTTGGCACATATTGCAAGTCATTTCATTTTTTGCATATCCTACTTTTGGGCCCATGAATGCTTTTGATTCCATAGCTTGTCATTTAGATGTTTTTGTATGTAAGAAATAAGTAAGAATAATGATAAATAAGGTGGGAGCATTATTAATTAAATCTTCTAAAAGTAAATGTAAATTTTATAGTCATTTTTGAAATTTTGTGGAATATATTCTACTAGTTAAACTATTTTTTAAATTTGAATTTTATTATTGCTTAGCTTCATTTGAAAATCTAAACAGTGAATTAGATTCCAAAGGTATGTGAGAAAGAGGTAAAAGAGGTGGAAATTTTGAGAGGGTATTTGGAAAAATAGTTTGCAAGTTTTTGCCTTCTCGTGTAGGAGGGTAAGGGAGATCATAGAAGGGGGCATTTCAAAATATGGTTATAACCTAGGTTATAGCCAAATTTGGCTAAATCTTCTTCTGAATGATTGCCACTTTAGTCTAAGTCTCTTCTTATGAAGGATGGGCATTACAGGGAAATTTCGAAAATTTTGAGCACCGATTTTCAATGGCCAAGATCCATGAGATCCAATGGCCATGCCTACAAAGTGGTCTGGAGAGTTCTACAGCCCATATGCCAAGTATTACAAAGGATGTGCTCCATTAGAGATCCTCCATAAGAGGTCCTCCATTTAGACTGAAAAAAACCTAGAAGGGTATTTATGAGAAGGCAACGAGCTTGCAAGTTTGCTAAGGGAAAACATATAGTAATACATTACTCCAAAAAGGGTTCAACAACACCTGAACAAAATGAAACCAAATGATGCGCTCGATTCATTTACAACAGCGATTCAATTACAAAAAACATTTACACTATACACATAAGTATGCGTATAATTTTTATGGAGCTCCCATTGCCATCAAACACAAAGTGGATACAGAATTATTTACCTGTCAAAATCTTCTTCCCTTAAAATCTTGTGCAAGAGGAGGGGACTAACACCAGTGTGAGCCAATGAAGGAAGAGGAGAAGGCGCAAGCTGCACTCCTCAAGCTACAAGCCTTTGTCATCCCACCTCCGAAACCACACCTGCTTCCTTTGTTCTTCTTTCTGTAATGACCTACAGAATGATCTCTCTCTCTCTGTGTCTCTCTTTGTGCAATTGTGTGTGTATGTGTGTGTCTCTCTCTTGATGATGAGAGTTTTGTGTGAGATAAACATATGGTTCCTAAACCTAATTTACAAAAACTGAGCGTCAAAATTGTCTGCATTTGGAGATTAACAAAAAGAGTTTCTGGATGATGATGATGATGATGTGAGAATGTATTGTACCTTTCATTTTCCATGTTGGAGCTTTTCAAACGTAGGTAACTTGTTAGAATGGATTTTCATTGTTGTTGTTGTTGTTGTTGCTGGGTGTTGTTGGTTGTTGTCTAGATATTGACGTGCAAAACTTTTGGAGTATGTTTGTTGTTGTTGCTGCCTAGACTGGAGCTCCTGCTGTTGCTTTTTGAGCTTTGGAGGCTCTTAATGCAGGTTCCTGTTTGTTGGTCCTCTCTCTTGCTGCTGCTGCTTGTTGCTCTTCTTCCATAGCTTTCTCTGCCCATAGTACAGGTCCGTAATACTCAGGATGCATTTCCATGCAATCTTTCAAATGATGTGTCACTGCTGTACATTTCTCCACAATGTTGGTGCTTGATTCTTCAGCTTCTTCCACACATCTCTCCCATTCCAAGAAGATCTTTCCACATGGTCCTGCCCTCATGTACACACAGAAAGGGCATTCCTCTTCTTCTTCCTCCTCGTTCTCTTTGCCCTGCCAGAAAACCCATCTCATAAAATTCCCTCACAAAAACTTCACACAAATTGTACTCACAGCTCTTAGAATTTCCTGGGATGCAAGTGCAATCTCTCTCATCAAGAAAACATTGCAGCAAGAAAAGCAAATTCATTCTCGAGTATTTGGGTGCTTGAAGAAAACTGGATAGAACTTCTTCTGTTTCCGATGTTGAAGGCTCTGGAATTGGTGCAAAAGAAATCCACGTACTTACCTTTCTTTCTTGCAAAGCTTCATCTCCTCCTCTTACATGAGCACTGGCTGCTGCCGCTGCTGCTGCATCATCACCACAACCTGCGTGCAACAAAACCTCAGGATCCACAATAGCAGCAATTGCCTCTGCAACCACAGCTGCCTCCAGCACTACCACCACCTCTTCTGGTAGTAGCACTACGTCCTCCTCTTCTCCTTCTGGCACCACGACGCTGCCAGCACCTTCCTCCTCCTCTTGCTGCTGCTCTTCTTCGTCCAACAAAAGCTCGGGAGCCACCACTACTTTCTCCACCACCACTTTCTTTACCATCAGCACCTCTGGAACTTCCGCTTCCTCAGCTGGCGGCACATCTTCTTCTTCCTCTGCTGCCATCACGCCTTCCTCTTGCTTGAAACCGTTGTCTGATTTCACTGCACTTCTGGCATCTGTCTTCAGCGTTTCGTCAGGATTGTTGATGCTCACTTCCTCTTTCGTCGCCATGTTTACCATTGTGGAAGGAATCGCGAGTACTAGATTTATAGGGCGAATCCTGAGACGATCAACTCTCTCTCTCTCTCTCTTGCTTCAGCAATTTACGACTCCGGTTCGTTCCAAAGGATTGGAAGCTTTTGTCAAGACTGGCAGTAGTAGTGCAACCACGACAGGTGTGAATTTCCAGTTAGACTTCCTGAATCGCAGAAATTGCGAGAGTTTCTTATAACAACAACGGCGAAGAAGACGGTTGGCTTGTTGGACGGTCACAACAAGTGCTGTAGAAACTCGGAGAACCCACCCGGAAAGCTTGTCAAAACGGCGACAGAAATGGGATCTCGTGACATTTTGTGAAATTTTGAAGAAGAAGAATGCAAAATCTTGGCCTATTTCTTTCTTCAAAAAATTTAGAGAAAGATTGTAAAATCTTCGCGTCTTTCTTCCGAGTTTAAGAAGAAGAAGACGCAAGACTTGCGCACTAAACCACACAGATCCCTTCTCGTGTGGCGCTTCTTAAACCCTAAAGGATCTCTCTACTCTTGCATGCACTGAATCAGTGACGTAGGGTTTTGGGCAGTGGGTTATTTTTTCCTTTTTTTTTTGGGGTGCTGCCCCCCCTCTTCCTCCGACAAATTTTGTCGTTTTTTGGAGAAAACATTTGGGAAATTTTTGTTTTCTAGTGCGAATTCAACTAATTTTCCTATTTTTAGGGAGAATTTCGCCAAATTCTCCATATCACACATAAATTGGGAGTAAAAAACCCCCCCTGGTTTTGCGTAACTTTATTTTGCTATTTTTGGGGGAAAAATTCGCCAAATTCTCCATGTCACGAAATTGCAAAAAATAAAAAACCCCGGTTTTGGGCACTTTTTTGGGGTATTTCAAAGAAAAAATTGCCAAAATTCTCCATATCTCAAAATTGAAAAAACAAACCCCTTGTTTTGGGTGAGTTTTCCTTGGCTATTTTTGAAAATATTCGTCAAATTCTCAATATCACAAAATTGGACCAAAAAATAATAATTCCTGGTTTTGGCTACATTTATAGGAATCAGTACTTTATTTATTTTATTTTGTTTTTATGTAGCTGAGGTGGTCATGTCTATGAAGGAAGGTAGTTTGTTTTGTTTTGTAGTTATGAGATCCACCAAACCTGGATGCTTCGTGGTTCAGATCATGTTCTTGGTGTCATTGGAAAGCTCTAGACAAGGAGGGGTGCATGGGCTTGGTTCCATGATGTTTAGACTTGCCGTGCAAAAGTTCTTGGTTATCGAATGATTTCTTCACTGAAAATTAAAGTAAATTGTAGTTGAAAATTTCAGAGGAAATGAAATGTGCCTTTGGTGTTGTTGGAAAGATCTTGATGAGTAGGATTTAATGGAATTTTTGGGGGTAAGATTTGGATTCAGAATGTGGGAGATATTGATTTTAGAGTGATTTCTACCACTGAAAATTCAAATAAATTCCAAAAACCAAGTTTTGGAAGGAAAAAAAATCAGTTGAGGACATGGTAACACTTGAAGGCCTATCATTCAATTCAAGCATGATTTCATATTTGGCTGTTCAAAAATATTTGATAAATACATTGCAAAACAATGTTCACATGTTGAGTTTCCTATTTTGTAGCGGGTTCACACTTGGGCCAATGACACAGGTCACACTATGACTATTAAGAAAACATGAAATGAAAAAAAAATGATTTTTTTTATTTTTTATTTTTTTGGCTATCTACTTAAACCATGTATATTTCTATAAAAATTTTAGAATGTCATTTCCAAAACTTGGTGGTTTCAAGTATGTGGTAGAAAAGCATTGAATTTGCAAAAAAAAAAAAAATTTTTTTTGACAAGAGTGCTAAGTTTTGCACCAAAAGGAAAGACTGGTTTGGTTTTCTGAAAAATAAATAATTTTCTTCTTGCTGTCATAATTTATAATTTTATAAAAAGCCATTTTTGACAGGGCAATGCTTGTTTTTTTTTTCTCAATTTTGCTGAAGTGGCGATCATCCATAAGACAATTTCACCAAATCTAGGCACTGAAAAATATGAAAATATAAAAATTAAGCATCCTTCTGTATTGTTGGCTACCTACTCAAACTTAATACAGAGACCTGGCCACTTATTTATTAGAACATTTATATTTGGCGACTAGAAAAACCAAATAACACCTTTTTGGCCATTATCTGAAAAAGAAAACTAAAAATCAACAGAAGGCGAAATTTCGCCCAAAAAGAAAAAAACCCCATATTTAGCTAATAGGTTGAAGTGGTTCACCAACATGTAATAGAATTCTAAGAATTATTTTTTTTCTATTTGTCTTATAGCCAGATTTGGCTAAATCCTCTTATAGCTGATGATGGTCACTTTTGGAGCATCATGAAAATTTTAAGGGGAAAAAAAATGGATAAAAAAGTCAGAAGTTGCCATATTTAGACAATGAGTTCATGGAGGTAGCCATAAAAAAAATGTTCAGGGATTCTAAAAACAATTTAGGCTACATAATTTCCTCTATGACGTGTAGCCAAATTTGGCTCATTCCTATTATGTTTAGATTCATTATAGAGTATAGTAGCTTAAGGGATTTTGGCCCCGAGGTAATAGGTCAATTTTTATATGAGGGTTTTTTGAAAGATGATATTTTGGCTTGTGTTGAAACTTGAGATTAGTTATAAAGTTATTATCTCTTGAAGGATTTTGGTTTCTTTTTAGAGGATTTTTCGAAGATTATATTTTTACATGGTGAAATATTTGAATTTCCATAATTCTTCATTTGCATTATTAGCATAAGTTTTAATGTAAATGTGGCCAGTGCTGTGGGCCCCAAGTGTGAACAAACCCATTACAAAATAAGGAAACTCAACATGTGAACGTTGTTTTGCAATGTATGTATGGATTTTTTGAACAGCCAAATACGAAATGAAATAATGCTTGAATTGAATACTCTTTCCGAAATTTTCAACTACAATTTAATTTAATTTATAGTCAAGAAATCGTTCAATATTCAAGAACTTTTCAACCGCAAGTCCCAACGTCATGGAACCAAGCCCATGCACACCTGCGAGTGCAGAGCTTTCCATAACACCAAGAACACGAACACGATGTGAGACATCCCGGTTCGGTGGATCTCATAACTACAAAATAAAAACAAACTACCTTCCTTCATAGATAGATGGAAAGGCCACAGTGTGACACACCCCTTGTTGTTGTTGTTTTTGCTCCAATGCAGAACTCAGTTTTCTGCAATTTGTTTCGAAGAGGGAGCGTTTGAGAGTACAGTGGCAGAGAAACAAGACAAAAAGATCGCCGGCGCTCCTGCTAGTGCACGAGACGTGATTCTTATTATTATGGCACAAGAACAAGAGGAGGATGTTGCCAATGACAATCGAGTGAGAGAGCTTTTGAGTAATTTCTATGGCTCGCCGTCCTCGTCGGACTCGCGGGCGGCGACAATGGAGCGGTTGCGACGTCTTGATAGCTTGCAGCAGATCGATTTTGCGGAGTTCGATCCCGATCACTACATGAATTCCTTGGTTTGACAATTCTTTCTAACCCTCTGCTGTCGCGTGGTTCTGTTTGTCCTTTGCTGCTCGTTTTACAAGGAAATGTCTTTGTACTCCTCTTGAATCCTGATCTGTTGCTAGTGCCGCTTGTGTCAGAGACCTGCAGATCTGAATCACTCTTGGTTTTTCCTCGGTATAAATTATTAGGGTTTCGTGTTCCTCTGACATGTGCAGCATTGCCGTAGTTTGGTTTAGAGTTGTTTCATCTACAAGACACATGAATGCATTTGGTGTCATTTCTGTGCTACTGTGCGTACCCCTGTTACTAGGCTTAGAATAGCTTACAAAAGGAGTAAAGTTTGTATGCCAAATTGGACGTTTCTTGACAGCAGATTGATGATGATCTTTGGGCAAAAAAGGATAATAAGTTTCAATGTTGGGTTTTCAGGTTACCTAAGTAAGTGATAACAACAAGCTGTTTTGTGCAATCTATGCAGCTCCGCAAGACTCCAATGGATAAAGTGCTCCAAAGGTACACTGGCATGGCAGCAGAAATTAAGAACCTTGACAGTGCAATGCAAATGCTAGTGTTTGAGAACTACAACAAATTCATCAGTGCAACTGACACCATTCGACGGTAGTTTAAAACTTGACTTTTGGCACTGTAAAATTGCATGAAAAATATGCATTGTTTCATTTGGAAATAGATTTTGGTGTAATATGGGAGGAAATATGCATGCATTGTTTCATTTGAAATTAAGAAGGTTTGGGTTTGGTAACAGCTTGCCTTAGAGGTGGTCCTGGGTGAAGACAAAATGACCTTTGATCATGTGAAAGGTGTGCAATGCAGAATGAAGTGGAACATAGCAGGAATGGAATCGAACATAGAGCAACTTCTGGATTCAGTAAGACCAAGCATGGTTGTATACTCAATAAGGGTTACAGCATGTTGGTCACAGTTGTATGTGTACTGAATTGGGTCATCTTACTTTAGCATTTCTTTGTACTTGTTCATGACTAATGTCAGTGGCCTTCTCGTAACATGAACCATACATAAGACCTGAGCTTCAAATACAGAGCATGAACTACAGGTTCAATGTTCTTTGTCTGGGTTGGCAACATCTATATGCAAGCCTCTTGCAGGGAATAACTTGGTGAACATTTGTTTTATAGGTCTGTGCAACATTCTTCTAAATTTGTACACCTGGGTTTCAGAGTGGTGCATGTCTGTTGCTTGTGTGATTCTTGGGAGCTAGTTTTTACCTCTTTGGCCCCTCTGTTGATGAGGATATATATGTATATATATATAATTTTTGGAGCCAAAACAACACTCAACCTGGACTACTGTAATGTGAACCTTTGCTATCAGATCACAGCTGTAAGGGCAAAGAGCGATGCAGTGAATGACTCAATGTGTGAGAGACGTGAGCACATTGAAGAGCTTAATCGCACCTGCAGACTACTTCGCAAAATACAGGTGCGAGCATGGGACTGTATGTTTGTGGGTTGTTTCTCATTGTCATATATGATCATATCATCTCTGTATCATATCTCTCGGGTTTTGATTTCCTGGTGCTGTTGAATGTGATCAGCCAGCATCCTCTGTTTCTCTGCTTTCTGACTAAGATTATGGGACATCAGCTTAATTCCAACACCAGTCTGAGTTTAACTTTTGCAGTTTGTGTTTGATTTACCCAAGCGATTGCGCAAATGCATGAAGGTGGAAGATTACCCTGTGGCTGTAAAACACTATCTTGAAGCTCTTCCCATTCTCCAGGTATTTGTTTAGACTCCACAAGTGTGTCTCCTCCTGGCTTTTGGATTAGAAATTGGTGCAAATGGTCACCATATCTTTCTCTTGACAGAACATCTGCACAAAGGAGGGAAAACATTTCCCATAAATGGTTGCAACATGACCATCTGGTGATTGGAAATACTGAGCTGTGGCAACCTGTGACATCATAGTCTTTCATTATTGCTGTTCTCCCAGCAAGTGTGACACAAAGTTTTGGATGTCAACTGTTCTCACTTATGATCTGAAGGAGAAAGGGCTTATGTAAGAAAGAGGGAGGAGGTTACTGTACCCTCTAACAAAGCCAGCTTCAGAGATGCTACTAGCTTTTGGACGCACTTGTGGTTAAGTGGTCTCTTGTATGCTGGACTTTTTTGTTGCCTGTTAATCCTGTGACTAGGTTCACAATGTAAATTTTGGGGCATTGGGTAGAAATATGGCAAATCAGGCTTTCAAAGTTGTCGGCAGGAAACTGAGGACATTATTGGTACTCTGAAGAAACAACTCCAAGTACATATTTTTTCCTTGTACTCCCTTGTCATGTGTTGTTTTCCAAAAGAAATAGAAGAGATTGATATTTAATATTTTTTTCCTATTGCAGCAAATTGGATTTGGAACACTTTGAATAATGCAGCATTCAGCTAGTTTTTGAACAAAGTATCAACAAAAAAACCACAGCGGTGGAAAATGAACAAGAGTTTTGGCTGGTGTGCAGGATCAGGTCATGGACTCAACTGTTGTTGTCACATCACGAGCACAAGCAGTTAGACTCCTTCAACAACTCAATCACCCGGTATATGCCACTACATGCCCTTGTATTTGGGTCACACCACACACCTGGGACTATGGTTGTTTTCCAATCTCATAAGCCTAGTTCTGCTCCAAGACTAAATCAGGCCAAGTTTTCTGTATGTAGGGACAATAGTCTTTCCATATCAACTATGCAGCTTCTCTGCTCCTCTACCGCCATCAGTTCAGCTTGTAATCCACATGTATTCCATTCCAGCATTTTAAGCAGCCCTCAAGATGAATGAGACATCCAGTGACCTTGACATTATCACTATTTTGCCTGATATCAGTCTGGACAAAGAATTGCTCTCAAGAATAAGAGCTTTCTTTTTGGGGTGGCTGCTAGGTGGAAAGCTTGATTAATATGTTCCTAGCGGCACACTGGGACCGTCTTTTGGAGGACTTAGGAGTGTCAAAACCAACTATGGTGAATAAACTGAAAAGTTTTCTTGGTTTAGAAACAGGTATGGCTACACCAGACATCAAGGGAGAGACTCCTACATCTCCACAAAAAGCTCTTGAAAAAATTGAAGAGGTAACAGTCCTTGTTTCATGTTGCTGTAACTAGTACCATTGTGTGTGAGGGGGGGGGAGCCATCTTGGAAGCCACCCTGAGAGGAAGGGATAGTGTCTTGTTGGTTGCAGAATTGCGTGTCTTGGCATTAATTATTTGCCACTTCAAAAAGTGCATGGTTTGTTGATATTTACTGCCAACTTGCTACATACTGGTGTAGTGACTCTGTAGCAGTTATGGTGTCTAGTCCTAGACTCCACCATTCCAACTCTCTGCTGTTAGATAATGCTGGCAAGAACTTATATTGACCTCAACCTCACCCTTGGGTGAGCATAGGATTTCATTCATGATTTCATAGAGACAGCAGCCACATATCAGGCACTCTTTCCAAGCCATGAAAAGTTACTCACTGTGGCAGCCACCAAACTCTTTGATGAGTAAGTTTCCTGGTGATATAGTTCAAACTGCTTTGCTCACAACCACCTGATTAATTACGACATAGGCTGTTGTGGTCCTTTCTGAAGCAAAGTTTATGTTTTAGTCTTGTTGGTTGGAAGGTGTTTTAGTCTCCACTAATTCTGGCAACTTTGCCACAAATTTCCTGTTTACAATTCCTAGGAGGAAAGTAAAAAACTAAATTGCTGAAATCTCCTAGTGTAGTGACAGCTGCATCTTCAAGTGACTTGAGCTCTGCTTTGTGCCTCTATGTGTGAAGGTTATTTTATCACATGGAATGCATGCTATTGTGGATGTGCCGATTAATAAGCACATATTAGCTTGGAGAATCACCAAGAGATGAAAAGTATCGTATGATGCTCATAGGTCCATCCTCTATGTCAGAAATTGCTTGACTTCTATGCTACTTTCAGGTACTTTGCAAGTGTTCAAAGGTCATTGCGATTTGAGACCAGTGCACTATCTGCAACAGAGCTTATTGCAGCTCTTGGTAAATTCATGGAGACCATATGCTGGATTGTAGTTTCAAATTGAATTTATCTGGATGCTGCCTATCTCCTCCTGTTCTTTCTCTCAGATTCTAGTCTGAATGTTATTTACAGTTGTCCATAGACCTCTTCTTTGTCTGCAATCCACAGAATCTGCTCCCCACAGTGAAGCTTTGTCAGTTATCCATGGAGGCAAGACAGCAGCCTCCATGGCAGTGTCACTCTCTTTTATTGCCTTCCTGGTGTTTGAGAGTGAATCTTAATAATTGTCCTACATGACTACAGGAGTACTGTCAAAAGGTGTCACCTTATTGAATGAGTTGGTGCCAGATGCTGGTCTTTTTGAGCATGCTTCCAAGGTTTGTGAATTCTTTCTCTAATCACCTCAAGCTCTTTGTGTGGTTTGAGTATTGTTTCTCCTGGTCGAAAGAATCATTCAGTAAACCAAATTAGGGGGAGTCATTAGACCAGACCTCCCTTGATTACACTGAACCCTGATTATCCTATCACAGTTGAGATATCTGTTCCCTGCTCCTTGCAGTAAGGAGCTATAACTGTGCAGTCTATGTGGAGGATCTCAGAAGAAGACATGTTTGTCCCCATAGCCAGTAATTTCATTGAATGTGTAAAGTTCATGGAGTGAGTCAATATCATACCCAGAAAAGTACTACCATGTATGTGAACATGTGCAGGCAGTGGAGGATTCTCTCAGGCAGCACATTAATATTATGTTCAATGGTCTATACCAGAATATCACAGGTGTGTTACTGATCAACACTACTACCTTGTAGCAGGCAGTACCAATTGCAGTGTCTATAACTCTATATTGGCATTTAAAGAATTTCTGCAAATTGTCTGGTTTGTGTTTGTTTATATAAGCAATTCAAGTTTAGTTTTGGGGAGTGTAGCAGCTCTAGTGATACCAGAGCAATTTGACATGGAGGCATCAAAGCAGTCAAATGCTCTACGATCTTACTTAGAAAAGGCCCAGAGAACTATTATTCAAGGTAGCCTTCATGTTCTACAGGTCAGTTTTTATTTTTGTGAACATCCTTTGCTACTATGGTGCTGTCATCAGATCCTTTGACACTGCCATCCATTCATCTAACATTTCAAATCTGAAGAGAAAAAAGATAACTGTTTACAATTTTGCTAGGACCAGTTCATGTGTTATCAGTCTCTCGAATATTATCTGGTGCTTCTTGCAGGATCTGAAGGAGCTACTTGATAAAAGTGAAGAATATCTAGCAGAGTGGCGGGATGAGTACGTTGACTTGGTTCAGGCAGGCTTCCAAGATCTTTTCACCAATCTAGTAGATGACTTTCTGTCTCTAGGTGTGAAAGCAGGCATCAATTCACGTTCTATCCCCATGAGAAAGCCACAATCTGGACCATTGGCTACACCAAGTTCAGTCCTTGTGCTGGCCCTTCTTTCAGTCTACATCTACCAAGCAGCTGTTCCTAAGATCACAGAGGTATGTGTCTAACATTCTTCTAATATTTTGGGCTTGCATTGGATAGAGAGTAGACAAGAAGGTGGTGAAAGATAAGGGAAAGAGGAGGCTAATATAGATGGATGCCATGATGAAATTGGTTTGGAACAGGCAAATAGCTGCAAGACCATTCTCCAGATCAAGCTGTGTGAATGTGCAAATATCTGTGCTATGAGACATCCTCACTAGCTTTGCCTGTCATAGCAAAGCCTCTACTGTTTTGAACTTCAACATAGATACAATACCATTTGTGCAAAGGGAGTTGGGAGGGTAAGGAATGATAAAACAGATATGCTGGATTGGCAGATTGTGGGAGCATGGTTCATAGGAGGGGGTGCCATGAGCAGTGAAGCACGTCCTGCCTTTGTGCCCTCTGAAATTTGTCGATTCTTTCATGCCACTGGCGACACCCTTCTCCATCAGGTTAATTCCAGGATTATTGTTCAGTTTTTGTTTTTACATTGCCTATCTTGGAGGTAGGAATGTCTGCACATAACCAATCATCAGCTGCTTCAACTTGAAGAGGGTGGCTCAGTATGTAGATGTGCAAGCTTACAAGCTGTCCCTTCTGGTGCGCAAGAGCATGGAAACCATTCTCTGGCTAGAGGTTCGATTCTACACCAAATGCATAAAGTTTTACACCTTCCCTTCAAAGGATAAGGCACTTCTAGGCTATCATATACAACAATTACATTGGAAATTTGAGATTCTTCTTGTGCTTTTCTCTATGATCTTTGCAGCAACCAGAATTGAGTAGATGATAGAAGCCCATATCAAGATTCCAGGGAATTTTCAATTGGAATACTCTACAACTAGAGAAAATATTGGATTGGAGTTTGGTGCAGTGTAAGGAGCCAACGGAGGTCCGCATGTTTAGTGATTTATTGTTACAAGAGGTGACCTTTGACCTGCTATAGAGATCTGGCCAACTAGCACTTGCTTTGCTGTTCTCAATCATGCATATTATCAGGTCCTATGCATGCCAAAAACAAGATGGTTGAATGTGGTAACTTTCAGTCTTAAATGTGAGCGTCAAGCCAGGAACCCAAGTGGTTGGGCCTCATGGCTGCATATCTCCACTAGGCAAAGCTAGATGTTACATACTGTAACCAATCAAGTTATGGCAGGGGGATCCAGTCAAATGGTCAATAAAAACCATTTGGGTACCTGGGGGTGGGAGATTCATGGGCAAGCATGTTTGTCTGCTGATCGTGGTTACAAAGTGACCACCTCCTAAATGGAGGCAGTAGCCCCATATGTTGAAGAAGCACTCTTTCATACTTAGCTGTCAACGTGTCTGCCCTTTTGTAAGACATGCACGAAAGACTTGTGCAAATTCAGTGAGTACACATTCATCAGGAGTTGGCTTGGTGATCTATTCTTAGGTGCAAACATTTTCAACGGACAGTTGATGTCCTCAGTACTAATCTCCAGTGTGCAAAATGTTTCATCTAAAGCTTTTGATAGAGAGAAAGGAATTTGTGGGAGGGTTTCTTGTTGACTTTTTACCTTGTCAGAGCCTGCAGGTGGCTACACTGGAGGCAGAATTACATCAATTGTTTGACCCAGGCCATCCACGGATCAGTCCAGGAACGAAACATTCAGACCATGCAGGCCCTTCACAGGTGGCTTCAAAGGGTGACATCTATCGGGTTTCTCAATCCAAAAGCAAGCTGTGGGAGAGAGATATCGCAAAACTTTTCACCCGGCGCATCGAACTGTTCACAAAAGTTGAATATACTCAGGTACACTATCAAATTCCACTATTTTGGGTGTGTGGGATGCAAGGGATTGGGTTTAGTCTTTGATGTTTCAGAACAGAGCTTGAAACCAAACAGTGGAATAGCTGTATGTGGTTGAGTGACCTTTTGAGGTGGGATGCACACATTTTGTTCATGCTTATCTCAAGATCCTAAGCTCTTCAAATTTCACAGCTGGTTTTTTGCTTTGGATGTGAAACAATGAAAATTTTAACCTAAAAAAATTGGCAGTGATATAATTTGTCTCAGAAAGTTCTTGCCTAACTCCTGGCACAGGCATCTGTGGTTTCTGCGGTGGTAAAATTGGTCCTGAAAACCTTCCAAGAGTTTGTTAGGCTGGAAACACTGAACTGTTGTGGCTACCAACAAATCCAGCTTGATGTCCATTATTTGCGGAATGCCTTACAAAACTTGATTAACAACGATCCTGTGGTTGATGCTTTATTTGATGAGGTTGGTGCCAACTTCTTTTGTCCAGTTTGCATTTAGTATCTACAACCCTTGTAAAGCTGCAGAATAGATGGCATCTCAGAGTTAGTTTGTAACGGTCAATGGTGGATATTGTACACTGAGGAAGGAAGAATTGAGCCTGATTAACCTATAGTTCTAGCAAGGCATAGTTTCACAAGGTTTGCCCCAAGTTCTGAGAAGGAAGTTGGGGCTCTCATTGTTGGGCTCTGGACTCGCTGGCCAACCAGGTATTCCATTTCAATGTTCATTGGGGTTGACACTAGGTTATCAGGCAATTCAATGAATCGGATATGATTGGTATTGTTTTGATACAATGAGTGGTGTTGCCAATTATGGTCGACTATCCAGGAGGAGTGGCTCAATCCAGCAATGTATTGAATGATGAGAGATTGTTTTTTTTTCCTTCATAGAATGGTCATACTTTGCTGCCTGCTTGTTTCAGTGAGCTAAAGTGAACTGTGAATGGGTTTATTTTTGTGAAGGTATGTGCAGCAGCGTCTGATCGGTGCAATGTTGAGCCAGTGCCCTTAGACATAGCTGCTATGAACAGGCTTGTGCAGGCAACAACTGAAAGACAGCGTCTTGGAACACTACAACAAATATCACAAGCTTAATCTCCACTGTGATGCTTTTCCTTTTCCCCTTCAAACCTGCTACACTTCTACAATGGTTTTGGCTACCTTTCACAACAGTGGCTTTCCTTTCACAAAGTTGAATCTCTTATACTAAAACTAACCAAGAAAAGGGGGTTAGTGAAAAACTCTTCCCATATGGGACTCTGAAGTAATCTCTCTTTCATATTTTGTGAGGTCTGTGGGAAACTCTGTGAATATCATCTGCTGGCATCGGCATCTTGCCTACATCTCTGGCTGCTCTGTACTTAGGTTTAATCAACACATGTTTGAAGTTATTTTTGCTGTATATGACAACTGGCCCTTATCAATGCTTCATCTTCTCCAATGCTTCTACAAAACTTGGAAATCTCCTGTTGTATTTGAAGGGCGCCTCACACTGTCCCTACCACTAACAATTGTCCAGTTTCTTTCAAAGATGTAAATAGTTCAACAAAAAGTGTGAAGCAGCCCCATTAAATTTTTTCAGAGTTCTGCCAATGAAGACACAAAGTTTTATCATTAAGTCATTTAATTCATTCATGGCCACATACTTATACATAACACTAGTATGGTGTGAGCATAAATGCCACATTTTTTGCATGTAAATGATTTTGCAACAGTGAGTCTCCTACATACTGACATCTGATAGGTTTCTAAATCTTTTAAAATAGATCAGCGAGCACCTGATCCACATAGACCAACAGTTCGTACATTGTTCTTGTCTTAGCTCATGTGAAGTCTAACTTTTACATTGGATTGACACTTGAAGACACATTTCTTTCAGGTATGGGAGAAGTTCAAACCATGACAGATAGGAAAGGGTCAGTTGTTTATACCCACCACAATCTTTACTGGTAGAAGAATATACAGCTAGTAGGAAGGTGTGGAATCAGTGACTCTGGTTGTTGGAGCTTTCTCCACCTCCTGTGTTGTCACCAGATGCAGCTTCATGTGATGGTTGACAGTGATTGTGTTTGAAGAGTGTTGCAGTGCAGAGCATAAATCAGTATGTATCATGGGACAGTGTTGCTGATGAATTGCAAATAGAAGTGTATTTCACTCTTTCCTGTAGATGACGTAAATTTATCCTGTATTTGCCACATGTGCCATCAGATTGATGACTTCTTTGCAGATGCTTCCACCAGATTGTTATGTACTCCCCACCCATGCTCTCTTGGGTGTGTTTTACCAGTAGCTGGCATCATCTTCCAAATTGTGTTACACCATAACTGATCATGGGTAGCATGGGGTGCTCAGAATGATCTGGCAGCTTGATTCAAATGTAATTCTTGGATCACAGGATATCAGGCCTTCCATCAGTATCCGCATCTGATGGAGCAAAGAGAATGTTTCTGTGTTGTTGCTGCCACTGTGATTTAAGCTCACCAATAGCTTTAGAGGCAGCTGCTGCCACTGTGGCATTACTGTCCCCTGCTAGTCTCTGCCACCAAAACACGAAACATCGATATAAACTCTTTTTTTGGAGTTTTGAACACTGTCATGACTGAGATTATACCATCTACATTCTTGTTTGACTACACTGAAGGGCAAGGTTTGTTCAACCAAAATCTGGATGCAAACAAGTGCAGCAGCCCAAAGGTAGAATTAAGGGGATAATGTTGTACCTGCAAGGCAGCAAGGCCTGCATTTCCAAGTGTCCATAGTGATGGAGCATTTGCCAATGCATCTGCCAATGCATGCCTGCTCCATGCCACCCTTATATGTTAGTTCATGCACTTATGACCAAACCCAGGGCATGTCTTAAAGCTCTATAAAGCTCCTCATGCTCTGTTAGAGTTTTGAAGTGTCTGCCTTGGAAAAGGAGCTTTGATAAAAAATAGTTAACGGGGGTAAATCCTAAATCCTCCAAAATTTAAGAACATGCATTTTATTCCCATGTATATCATGAGCAGGAGGGCACAGGTCAATCATGATGAAAGGTTGAATGGGAGACAAAGGAAATGCCACTCTTGTAACATCTTGTTAGGGGTGCACCCTACAATGTTGTTGCCTAACCACAGAAGTGAGGAAGGGTGCTCCATGTCGCTTGAGTTCTTTGACATGGGATTCTGCCACAAAGGAAATCCTCTGCTTTGGTGGTAATTTAATGCATGAAAACTTGCCTGAGAAGAAGTGTGATGAGAGAGTGAGGACTCACCGAGTGGCAACATCAGGAGAGCTGGCACATTCTGCCAACAATAAAGCCCCACTGCCCCCATCCACTTCATCCAGGTCCATTAAGGTAGCCACTATGAATTCCAGCTGTCCACCGATTGTCCACAATACAAAATCACCATGCAGTTAGTAAAATCCAGTCACCATAATACCTTAACAGAAACTCCCATGTGAAACATGTTTGCAACTCGTTGTATTGGTGTGTCTAAATACTAACTTTAAGCTTCCCACATTTTGCTGGACTAATGCCATTGACAAAATGAAAGATTTCCTGAATCATAACCCCCAGCTATTCAGAAGTCATCTTGTTTTTTGAAAATGCGAAGTGTTCAGTGAAGTGGCACCCAAGAAGGAAACAAAAAGAGGAGATTCAAACCCAAACTTCTCTCTTGACACAATTTTGAGATCCAGAACTCCATATGCAACTCATTATCACCAGGCCTGTGAAGAAGAGAAGACCTCATCAGGATCAGAGCAATCTTTGCCTTCAACCTCCACAAAAGCTGAGGTCATGCTCCAGTATGCATCCTACAAACTCAAACAAGCATTCATCCTCATTGATACCAGGAATTTCATGAGAGTAAATGGCTAAATTGGACCATCTAATCACAGACAAAATCACAATGTAGATGTGGGCTGTTCCATGTATGGAACACACTTGTAGATCATGAATTCCAAAAGATTGCCAAGCTAAACTAGTCCCAACCCACTTCTTGTAGACAAAAAATTGAATTGAGAATCAAGAATCACTATTATTTACCTGAATCACAGTCAGATAATCATATGTTGGGTAACTGACTCTCTGCATCCATCTAAGACTGGAGTTGTCTTCTTCCACTGACCCCAGGACCAGAGGCCTTCCTGCATCAATCACCTTCCCATTCACCCTGAAGACAGCTTGTTAGCCTTAGTCACATTTTTCTGAGAATGGATCACACAATGCAAGCAGCCAACTTATTGATTTGGAACAAAAAAATAGTTGTCAAAGGAAGAACGAGAGGACAACAACAAACTATGCAACAGATTGCTCAAAGGCCCAAATGCCATCTCACCTCAATTGTAATTTTCTGACAATTGCTCTATGCACATTCTTCACAATCTGCCAGAATCCATACCAATAAATCACACTACCCAACCTCTGTCAAGACAGGAAAGGAGACAAAACAGAATTTCTAACCACCTGCAACATATCCAGAAGTATATGAGAAGTACCTATGAAATTGCAGTGACAAGACTGTGCAACTGTACTGCAATATACCTGAAGGGACACATGAACATCTTCCATCACACATCTGCGAGTGCGCAAATCCACCAATCGCAGATCAGCCTGATGAAAGAAAACACCACCAACCCATGTTACTCTTACACAATTCATGACTCAGTGGCATACCATTGAACATGCTGACACTGAGTAAGCAAGCAGTTGCACTTTAAGACATCTCTGCACTATTCAATACTAAAAGTGTGGCAATGCAAAAATGAACAGTCAATTTACAAATTAATTGCTCCAAAATCTCTTCCACAGCTTTAGCCATTTCTGAAAAACAATAATGATGCTTGCAGCCATAGAAGTCCACCCCAGGCACAAAGTGAGGCGCCTCCCAAGTTTCTAGGTTGACATGCTATCAAGGGCCGCTAGCCTATTAAAATATCATTTCTTCACTGACCATGTCCAATAAATAACTTAGCAACTCTCTACTGACTCAAGTTCATGCACTTGAAGACATTTGATTCTTCTCTGGATCATTTGCCATGACTTGGCAATTGACTAACTCCTCCTTTTCAGAGATCACCAGTTACTGGGATGACATTGCAGGAAAGTTGGAACATTTATAGTTGAATTGTGACAGTGGTGTTCTTGTCCATGTGAAGAGGAGTTCTTACATCTAAGCCACCATCACTCCAATGCTCTTCTGCCACAATGCTAAGCTCCATGCATGCACTCTCCTTCATACCCTGCATACCCAACCCACAAGTTCATTTACTAACTTCCCTTGTGGCTTCACATACTAGACACCCAATCTGTTTCATTGCAGTTACCACATGTGAGAACCATCAAGATTGCACAAAGGAAGTCAATATAGATGATCAATAGAAGATCTTGGTTTGAACTTGCATAGAACTTGCAACCAAAGTTCTCAAGACACCCACTAACCCAAGCAATGTGTCGCAGGCTTGCGATTTTCTTGCGTGCCTTCAATTCAAGTTTCTCCACATCTTCTCTTGCACGAGCTGCCAGAATTGAAGTTCAATGTTGAGCTTTGAGAGCTAGCACATTATGGGACAGGCAATGCTCTCTGAAAGCAATTAGAATCAAAGGATCCAAGAAGTAATCCATTCAGATGAGATAGTTCAATGTTGAGCTTTGAGAGCTAGCACATTATGGGACAGGCAATGCTCTCTGAGAGCAATTAGAACCAAAGCATCCAAGGATCAAAGCAATTCATTCAATGGAAGTGTGTAACAGTAGGCATCCTGAATGTAAACACTTCCAAGCTCTCTTTCTTCATTGCAGTTTCAACTTTGTGCATGCAATTGTAAGTTTCAGAAGACAATCAATCCCAAGCCCTCACAAAATTCTAAAATATTTTTTTCACCACATCTTCTCAGTTTAGAGATCAGTTATAAGACATACCATCAAGCATAAGAAATCCTGAACCCAATTTGGCTATGCCTGCTCGAGCCTGCATATTGAGTCGGGAAATTTCTCTGCATTTGAGCTTTTTAAGGTCAGAAAACATATTCACTGCAAGTTAAACTTACATATCCAACAAAACCATTTTCTGTGTTTGGTTGTATGTTTGGCTTGTAAGGAGTCACACAGAGAGAAGGAGAAAGAAAAGACAAGGAAAGATTGGAAACTAGAAACTTGGAGTAGGAGAGGGGGATATGAGCAAACAATCCGATCCAAGAGAAGTACTGTGAGAGCAGCGCAATGTCGCTTCGTGCTCGCTCGTCCAAATTGTGTGCGGCAGCGCAAACGACCATGGCATCGTTGTAAGCAAAGCGAGCGGCTTCTGCTGGCCCTCCACATGAATTGTCAGAAGACTTCAGCAGCGTACAATTCGCTTGCGCTATACAAGACTTCCTTTCCTCTCCTTCCCTGCTGCATACAGTCACCTTTCCTCCGCCGCTCTTCATCTCACAACATGGCCTTGCGCTTATTGTATTCCTAGCTGCTATTCTCACACTCACCATGTCCGGAACTAAAGTCGCGAGATCTCGAACTCTATGAATTAAACTGGAGGACTGCCAGGCGCAAGACATTGTGATCATGGCAAAGTGCAGAGAAAAACAGATAGATAGCTGGAAAAAAAACAATCGCTCGCACTTAACCTTTCCTTTCTTCTTCAGTCCAAGAAAAGCTTCGCACACTCAATCCTCGACAAACAGGAACAATCCGGGAACAAGTCACAACGATCTAAGCCCAGGCATCAAACATACACGCATCGGCCAAGTCTCTCTCTTGCATGAACTGTGTTCAGGCATCGAAATCCGTTTCCAAAACTTGAGAAGATCAGCTTTTCTTGCATCCCCTGTTTTATTCAGGCATCGAAATCCGTTTCAATACGCGTCAGAAGACCAATTTTTTCTTGCACCAAATTTCCACACAAAATCGCTGCGACACATGACAAAATAGGCGGTACAGGATTCCAGATCCGGCTTCAAATGCACACACCCGCCATCTTCTCGACGCATCAAGACTTACGAGACATAAAAGCCAATGGAAGAAGAAGGCTTCGTCTCGTCAGGCTGTGAAGTTCTTTCTGACTTCTGACATTGACAAAAGTGCGCGTCTCATCAGCATCATTAGCATGTAATGCACAAGCGCAGCAGAGTTCACGGGATTCGATGCACAAGCGGTTCACACACGTGGAATCGAATCGATTGAGAAGGCAAGAAGGAAACGAAAGGAAGCGCGGTGGAAAGGAGATCAGGTCCCACCTGAGGATCTGTCGGAAAGCAGATTCAACGCTAACATTCAGAGAGCCAACCGGTTGGCGATTGTTCTAGTCCCTCCTCTGTCATTGCTGCCCTTGTTTGCCGCCTTCCGCTTCGTCCTCGTCCCTTTTTATTCTTTGTGCTACGCTTGATCTCCACCGCTTCCGTCGCCCGACATCTAGGATCCGCAATCTATTTACTGCATGTGGAAGGGACGATCATCAGCAATTGATCATCGCACACAGAACATACGATCGATCAAACTTTGTTCCATAATCTCCGATTTCGATTCATCAAACCGTTCCACGAACAATTAGAGAATATTTTCCACAGCGATCGAGAAAATTTTCGAAAATTTCTCCCTAAAAAATCGACAATTTCTCGATAGCAATCGCCACTCTCGAACAGTGTGATTCTCGAGCGATTCTCGAGCTTGAGTACAGAGGTCGAATACGGTATTGAATACTGGTGACGTATAATGTACGGAATAGGATACATAATACGGATATTGGATACAGTATTGAATACAGATGTTGAATACGGATTTAATACAGTATAAAATTAACTTACGTACCTGCGTAGCTACCTACCTACCTACATGCGATTGTCCGTCCGTCCGTCCATGTGCATTGCCTCGACCTACCTACCTACCTACCTACCTCCCCGATGGAGGACCGGCAATAATACAAAGTCTGGACTTTCGTTTTGTCATTTACCTACCTACCATCGTCGCTACTGCGACACTGCACGCTCCGACACTCTGCCTTTGCTTCGTTTTCCTTTCTGCACTTGAGTGTTTGCCTTTGTTGCAGGCGTTGCACATCGGGCTTCTTCCCCTCCCCTCTTATTAGCTCGTCTTCTTCGTTTGTTTCCACTTTTCGTCGCGCGTCCAAGTCGGGATTCTTCACGGATACTCTTCCCCCCCTCCCCCCTCCCCCCACGCTTCGTGCATTATTAGGAAGCAGATGTGAATAATGACGGTAGGTTGAGAGGAGGAAGTTGGGCAGGGAGAAGAGACCGAGAGAGAGAGTGAGAGTGTTTCTGGGTTTTGAAAACCGACAGTTCTCGGTTTGTTTTTCCGAGCTTTGTTGTGAATAATGACGTTAGGTTGAGAGGGGAAGTTGAGGAGGGTTCTGGGTTTGGAAAAAATAAAGGCAACAGAGGGAAGAGAGGGGTGGGTTTGGGAGTTTGTTGCAGAGCTTTTTTACCACTCTTATGCATTACGTGGAGAGGGAGAAGGTGAGCTATGGATGACTACATGCGGGAGATGGGTGACCTCAAAACACTCGTCACTAAAACGTTGGAGAAGAAGGGTGTGCTTGCACGAATTCGGGTAAGCTTTTTGCCCTTTTCTGCTGTATTCTTCTCATCTGTAGAATCCCTATGTTGTGGCTCCATGTACATTGTGATCTTTCTCTTGATGTCAGAAGAAGCTGTAAGAAAAATGCACTCATTCAGCTTGGAGTTATGGCAAGTGATGTACATTGTCTTCTTCTGCTGTTTGTGGCATTTGGAGACACCCAAACTGGTAGGAATGAAGTGAGATATTTTGCAAGGACTGGGCATTGGCATCCTTCCACTTGATACATACAATCCCCCTAAAACTTCAGCTGTGCAGGAAGCGAGACTTCTGTTTTATTCAGAATGTGGCAATTTGGCTGCAATTTGTAAAAATGCCATTTCCCTTTGCAGGACATTTACTTTGCAACTGACACTCATATGATGATCATCATCATCATCACTCACACTCATTCTTGTCACATGTTACAATTTGGGCTGTGCTGGGAACCAACAGAACCCCTCAAAGCATTTTGGTTCTGGAGTTTTCTCTGCAATTTCATACATAGATATAGAAGGGGGACTAGCTTCCAGAAACTGTGGATTGGTTAGAAGAAGAACCAGTTTGCATGACCCAAGTTCCTGTTGCTGGATGTAACCCTAGTTGAGAAGCTTCAGATGAATCTTTGGAGGAGGACAGAGCAATGAGCCTGGAGGCTTAGGATTTGGAATTCAGCACATTGCTGGCATGCCATCAATTTTCCATCAATGCTGCATGCATGGTGACTCAAAACTGCTGTTTTGGAATTTTGTGTTAATAATTCTTTTTCCCAAGAGTTTCTGCTTGTCTACTGTGTAATGTTGAAGCTTTGCAGTTAGTTTTCTAATGTGTGGGTGAACAAACCTCTTGTTTCTGCATTGTAGTACTGTACTGTACTGTATTATACTTTATGTCTCAGAGTCTCTGATATGTTTGCAAAAGCTCAGGCGGAGCTGAGGGCGAATGTGTTTCAAGCAATAGAGGAGCAGGATCGTGAAGCTGAGAACAATGGTGCTTCTTCCTTTGCCCTGTTGGGAAAATGCAGTGAGCGGGCCAAGCAACTCCATGCTTCTCATGCAGGCACTTCTCCTGTCCCACAAATAAATCTTGTCCTGATGTAGCTGGTTCATAGCTGTTGATCAAGTCATGTATTTTCCAGTGCTACTTTCTCCATCATCCTTGACATCTTCCTATTAATTGTGAAGCAATCTTACTTGTTACTTCCCAATTTTGTGATGATGCTTATGGTCAATGTGATTAGGTAGCAGTTTGACCACAATCAGTACATTGTAACATTGCACAACAGGTGTAAACACAGTATTCTTATGTAGTTATTTATATTTGCTTGATACTACTTTTGCAGGGAAGCTGTTGATGGCATTAGTATGTGAGTATTTTGAATGGTGTGAGCTGGAGCATACATTAAAAGTCTTCTTGCCTGAGCTAAATCAGGTTCTATCATATTTTCCTCAAAATCTATCTAATGTACTTCCTTTTCAATGTGTCTCGATCTGGAGATTTTCACTAGCACTTTGTCAGACTTTCAAGTTGGGAAAATTGGTAGCAACATCATCAGTTCTTGTAACTGAGAATCAGTTTTGACTAAAATTGCATTTTTCAGTGCATTCTGGGTAGATCTACAAACAATTGGCAGGTGAAGTTTGAACCAACAGCAACATCGTTACCACTAACATGGGAAGGTTTGTTGGACAGCCTCGCAGCTACTTGAGGTCTGAACTGGAAGAGTTACTTGGATTGAAAGACAAGACCAAGCTTGGGGATGCTGAGTCACAACCTCTCTTGCTTTCTGTGGTTGAGTCATACTTGAAGGCTGAGGTAAGCATGCAATGTGAAAGGTTTTCAAAGGGGCTCATATTGTCCAGTATTTTTAATGGCTTTGCAACAACATATGGAGGAAGAGATTGAAGTGCATTGGACTTAACTCTGTAAACACCTCATTTACCCACTAGTTTTTTATTACACAAGATTAATAATATTCTTTATTATGTGAGACACTCACAAGTGAATGGTTGTCTTTTGTTCAGGAAAAGCCAACAGCAACAGCAAACAAGGTGAGGACAAATAGCCGGGGAAGAGCAGGTGATGCAGGAGATGGGGTTTTGATGTCAAAGCTGTCTGGTGAATTTTCCAAGGACAATGGAAAGGGTGGCACCAAGTTGTCTCCAAATCTAGAGGACTTTCCAGCTCCTAAACGAACCAGCAGGCAAGTGTTCTATATTATCTCTATCAACTATGGTACTCTCTGCCAGCGCTTTTTTAATGCCAAGTTTGAACAGTTGTCTGTGGATCGTGTGGTGAATGCCATTTCTTCCATTGTTGTGCTTTCTTTTTGTGACTATTTTCAACCCACAATTTATTTCCATGTCAAATTGCCTGTGACTTCTGAACAACATTGGTGGCTCACACCTAATGGTTCTCAATTGAAGTTTTCATGTGAATCACCAGTGTTCCTGCGTTTGGGGGGCTACCACGGTCTAGTGCCACTGCTCCTGGAAGATCCAGTGGTGGGTCAGTGATTGATGCGCACAATGGCTTCAATTCACTGATGTCAGGTCAGTTCCTGTCTCTTTTCCTCCATCTCTTTACATCTGTTCTGGATGAGATTTGAGTCTAATTTTTTTTTTTCATTTACCCTCAAACAGTGGGATCTGCGACAGAAATCAGTGGGGCCCAAACACGAGGGTCCAGGGATAACAGCAGGAGTAGCACAACACACACCAAAGGGAGAGAGTACTACAGGAGAGAGGAAGATGAAGTGAAGAGTGGGAGCAATGGCAGCAAGAAGAAGGAGAATGCATGGAGAGAGGAAGAATACAATGACCATTATGTGGATTCGCCAACAGTCAGTCAATCATATTCAGACAAAGGAGGGCCGATGAGTGTTGTGCAGCCTACCAATCGCTCTGGCAGGTAATTGGAATCATGGATGTTTAACCATACCACCAATCAGATTCTTTTTGGAGCCATGTCCTGTGTAGGTGGGCTAGGCTGTGGGGTGCTCATGTGATTAGATGAAGACATTTGATTTACATCATGACACATTTCCTGAATCAGCTTGGGTACCTCTCCAAAAGTAAAAGGAGCCTTCTACAGATGATTGAACAGAGTAGGTAGTATCAGGTCTTGGAATTTGATGATTCTTTGAATTGGGTCCTTGGTTGGGTGCATGTTGCTCGTGACAATGTTGTCTGGTGGAAAACTTGCTTGATATGACTTTCCATTCACAGTCAGTCCAGAAAAGGTCTATCTGTGGATGACATGAGCAATGCTGTGGGAAATCTTCATCTAGGTACGTTATGTTGCTGCTTTCACTCTTCCAACCTCACTTTTCATGGCCTGGAGAATGTGAAACTGCTCTTCAGGAACTGGAGTTTTGTTGTATTGTACTTATCAGATATGCACCTTGTAGGGCCCAGTCATTAGCACTTGTTGTGATCATTGAAAGATTTTTCCTGTATTCTCCCCCTTGGTGTGTTGCCTTCAATGTCCTATTGTGGAGCCTTCTCTGCAATTTCATAGATATGTTCCTATTGGTGATACATAGGCTTTGCCTCACTGGGCTAATGGGGTTCTTGGCTGTAGTGGGAGGTAAGCATACCTCTGTGCTTCCACCCATCATGGTCAGCATCTTGAGGAGAGGACAGCAACTTTGTAACCGATCCCATCTAAATCTTTAAGTTGCTAACCTCACTATCCTGTTTACTCACTTTTCTTATTCATACCGATAAATCATTAAACCTTTAACATGGTGCTGGAGTTGGCAGAGGATGACAGTGCTTCTGACCCAAGTAGCCGCCATAGCAGCACATCAAGGGAAAATGTTGGAAGTCGAAACAGGCAGCCAGCATCTGCCTCAACAGCAACAAGTGCCCCTTCTAACTATCGGTTGACTGCTTCTTCCCTATTCAAGTCACACTGGTTGCTAAGTTACTATCCTGGTGTTGGTTGATAGACAATTACAGATGTATTTCTGATATGTTGTAAAGAAAAGAAAAAAGTGTAAACAGAACAGAACTGGATTGAATGTTGTGTTGCTGAAGTGTGTAATCAACAGTACGCAGGCAACTTTGGGACTACAGTCATCACCATGGTTATTGTATTCTCTTTTGCTGGCAGACCAATAGTTGTAGTCAGGAATTACTTAATGTTGTGTCAATCTGCTCTTGTGCAGTAAGAAGAACTCATCAGCGTATTTTTACAGTGACAGCGACAATGACAATTCATTTGAGTATGTGGCCTTCCAATTGTTGGTATCTGGGTTTATAAGCTGTTTCTTTGTTTAATTTCTAGCCATTACACAATATCTGGTGGCAGTTCTGGATGGATTTAGGCATTCTGGATCCCTTCTTGTGCAAGCAAGTAATTGAGAGATGGGGGGACAACAACAGGGGCATCGAAGAGGACTTAGAGGATGAAGTTGAGGAACACAATAGACGGAACTCTCACTTCTCAGCAGTGAAGGTTGGTGCCCTGCTAGCAGATTTGTCTTTCACTTTGATGAGACATTTGGTACTATAGCCTGCTGTGTCAGCCTACTACTACTACTACTACTACTACTACTACCCATTGCTGTGTCTCTCCTGGACTTGCCCATTTGGCTGTTCACTCCAAACTCTAATGTAGAAAGATACGTATGTCTTGTGTCACACACATGGTTGGTTGACTGATTGTTTTTCCTTAATGGAAACCCTGCAGTGATCTGGATGAGCTCTCCCAAACTCAAAAACTCAATCTGAGAGTGGGCAGCAGAGAGTAAGAGCAGCAGGCTTACATGCTCCTGCCAGGACATGATGGATTAGATCTGGAGGAAAAAAGGACTTTGGTGTGTGTTGATCAGAACCTTGATGAGAGTATTGGAAGCTGCAAATTTGCAGAGCCCTGATTCTCTTTCTCAACGAATTTGTGGTAACCTGGATATGGCTTGCTCTATCAAAAAGCTCACACAGTGAGCAGGCTCTGTGCTCCTGGCAGAATGTGAGACAAAAAACATTTATGGTAAGGTTTTTTCTGGGTGTAAATTGGGGACCAGAACTTGCAAAATCTGCAGATTTTTTTATTTTATTTTTTTGTATTCTTATGAACAGATTTTTGGCCTGATTACAAGAAAAGTAGTTGAACAATGGCCCACTGATTTTCAGTTCTCCATCATTGTGCATCATCTAATGATACTCTCATAGGGTGAGACGCTGTATACTCTTGTAAGGTCTTTTGTAAACGGCAAAGTTGTTCAACCAGGAATCATCATGTTTTAGTTTTCATGACCAACTCGCAATCATTTCTCTAGCTCTAGGCAGCAGATTAAGAAACTGAAGAAAGAGGACAGAACAAATGATTTACCAAGCAATCTCTAGAGTTCACAGATTAAGAAACCGAAGAGAACAGATTATCATAACCAACATTCAATCAACCATTTTATAGGGATCACAGATAACATAACACCCAGCAAGAGAAAGAGGGAGAGAGAGAGAGAGAGAGCAACCAGATTACATGCTGTGTAAATCTTTCTGCAGTGGAGTATCTGCACGCAGGCATTAGGAAAATGTCATGCCAAGCATTGCAAATTCACATGAAGAGATATCAGTAACAAAGGAAGCAATGGGTATGCATGCAGTGTTTTATTTTGGGCAAAAAATTGCCAAATTTCTCCAAAAAGAAATGGGCTGGTCACCTGTAATCTTAGATTTTAAAGGTGAAAACTGACACTTTTTGCCTAAAAGCATTATGACACCTTAAAACGTTGCTTAAAAATTTACTTATTTGTGAAACCTTTTGCCGATCTAGAAATGGAATAGTGTCAGCAAATCGCCAAATCGCCTCCCAATAAAACCCTAAGTTACTTGCTTAATGTGTAGACTGTTGGATTTTCACCACATTTTCACCTTTGCATCTTGGCCGTTCACCAAACCCTCCTTCTCCCACATAGAACCCTTTGCCATTATTCCTCCTCGTCCATTTATATCACTAGCGGCCATTCTATGGATTCTAGAATGATGAGCTTAGACTTCATAGTCTAGAAGCTTGGAGTTGGAAACTTGAAAGGCCTTGAGCTTGCAAGTGATTTACAAATTACAACTTACACTTTGTTTTTATTTATTTTTTGTGACCTTTTGGTTGCATGGGCCCGAGAAGTTGGTAGCTTGTTGCCTGATTTTTATATTTTCAAATTTTAGGGTTCACTCTTCCACTTTTCAAAGTTGAATGTGGTGTTGGAGTTTGATGATTTTGAATCGTATCATGTATGGGCATTGATTTCGTTTGGTCATAGAGCATTAAGCATGACAATTTATTTCAAGTACCAAGATCTATGTCCTAGACTTTGGAGTGATTAAATTTGTGGGCGTGAAGTACACTGGATCATGGGCGGATCGAAATGCATTTGTAATTTGCACTGGAACTTGGATGTTGGAGCTTGAAATCAAATTAGAATTATGATTCCCAAGCTCTATTGACATCATTATTGCTACAACATTTTGCAACATTTTTGTTCAAGTATGTATATTACAACATTCCAAGTTTCCAACCTTTCCATATGGTGTAAGTTGCATTCATGATTATACACAAAGTCCTAGTTTGCATTTTGTTGTGTGTGTGAACCTTTTCGAATTGTGAAGCTTGAACATATTTCAAAGTTTTTGAGTTTGTTTTACACTTTGGCTACCTACAAATCATTAATGTCATCAACTTGTTAGTCGTAGTTCTATGAGGTTTCTCTTTGTTTTCATGGGTTTGTTATGCATATTTGTGCTTGTGTAGAGCTTGTATTTAGTTGTTGTCTTTTTCTTTCAACTCTGCTTCAAGATGCCACCTTTTAAACCACCCCCAAACTTCAAATTCAAATACTTTTATAGTCCCCACAACCCCAACAATGGCACCCTTTTTATTGCATATGATGTGGCTTCTAGTAGTAAGAGTTAGCATAAATCTTTCTATGAACTTGCAACCTTGAAAGGTAAGCAACTTGCTACTAAACAACTTGCCATTGAAGTTCCTATGATATGTTTAAGTGTGCATTAGATTCTCTATAGCTGCTCTTAACATTGATTCTCCAAAGTTGCAAGAGGGTTTGGATTAGAGCCACTAGAGGTTAACAAAACACAAGCTTATGAATCAAAAAGGAATTTTCAAGTTTTATGGGTAGCTAAATTGCCTTGGGTTGAATTTCAAGTGGAGTTTGATGGTTGTGTGCATAGAGTGAAATGCAAAACTTGCTCAAAGGTTGAACATAAAGATAAATTATTGGCTTTCAAATGGCATTAACTCCATAAACATGTCAACAAAAGGAAGGCTAATAAACCTATGAAAGGGGTGAAAAAAATTGAGTGGTATATTAGTAAAGATTGTAAGCATAGCAAGAATGAAGCTACTTATGCTTCCAAAGGCAAGGAATCTGTTTTGCAACAAATGACTAATGGGTTGGTTGGTGAGAACGCAAAATATTGGTTCAATTTGCCACATTGTTCTACACATTAAAACATGGTAGGCTTATGCTTGAATATGAAGTTCACAAGGATTTATTTGATTTTTTGAATCTTGAAAAGAACCCCAAAATGCATTAAATAAACATAGCAGGCTAGGCTATGGTTCAACACATGCATGGCATTGTTTTGTAGGCCACAAAATCTAATGTTGGAATAGTTAATTACTTGTCACTTACTTGTGATGAAGTCAATACCATTGACAACTAGAGTTGGTTGTCAATTCATGTATATGTGGTTCAAAATTAATTGAGAATACCAAATTTCCTCCTTTCCCTTGAATGTGTGGTGGTAGAATAAGGTGCTAATAATCTAACTCAAGTCCTAATGTAAGCCTTAATGCATGAAGGAGGTCTCACAAAATATTTGATTAGTAAAATGTTCATAACCTTTAATGCAAATGGGGTTTTTGTTTTTCAAAGCACCAAGTTAGGTGTTACAAAACAAATTGTTGATGGTTGGGCTCCACATTCCATGGGGGTGCATTGTATGGTTCATAGAACCAACCTTATGGCATTTGCAAATGGGGAATAGAATTCAAGGTTTACTCCAAACCTTGTACAATTATTTTTTAAAAGCCCTAAAAGGCATTTGGAATTTACAAAACTAACAGAGCTTATGGAAACAAAAGGGGGCCAAGATTTTGAAAAATGTGAAAACTTGCTGGATATCTATGTTGTCCCCTGCCCAATGTGTTATGGCAAAATACAAAATATTGTTCATGAAGATGGTCCTTGATGATCCTACCAATGAAAAAACAAAAGCAAATTTTGATCTTTTTTGTGATGTGTAATTTTTATTAGGGCTTGTTGCCATTCTCTTATTGTTGTAGTGTATACATAACCTGATCAAATTGAGTCAATTGTGGGATGTTTTCATTTGTGATTTTGTTGCAATAACAAAAGTGTGCCAAAGAGAGATAAATGAATTATACATGGACTTGAACACGAATTCAAATATGATGCACTTGAAGCTTATAAGTCTTTGTTGTGTGTTAAAAATGATTCAATAATCACACATTAAATGACAAATTTGAAGATTGGAGTGGAACATTTGGCATTTGATGTTAACCAATAACACATTTGGGCTACTCATTTTAATATGCAAATTTGTGAAATTTCTTATGTGACACGGAAAGTCTATGTTATAGCTAGACCATTCCAGTGGAGGCAAAATGTTCAAGTTAAATCCTAAACCTTAACCATTTTGTATTTTACTTAATGAAAATTTTTTTTTCCCACTTTTTTTTTCAATTGAATTGAATTAACAAATTGGATGTGGGGTTGTAGCGGCTGTCAAATGCCTTGTTGAGGAATTGTAAGGCAAATTCCATACTCATAGCATCATGGATGGTTTGAATGTGGTGTACCCACAATATTAGCTATAATTTGATGCAAAAAAATGCTTCAACAAACATTTGGTTGTATTAAGGTTGCCTTCTACCACCCCAAGAAATTGGGTAGTAGTGATGTATGGGTCCATGAAGTGTTGTGAACAACTTCCCTTGACATTCAACAATCTATGTTCAAGTTGGCTATGAAATCAAATGCATGTGCTGCCATGGTTAAGGCACTTGATGTGAATGTCACCCATCATCTTGTCCACATGGCAATTGAGGAAGAATTTCGGTCCCACATTAAGGTGAAGAACAAACTTGAGTCTTTTCATAATGAGAGTGGTCATTTACATAATCATCTTGTTCATGTTTTTCTTCTGGTAAGAGTAAACCCTAACCATAAGCCACCACATCAATACAAATTCCTTAATAGCCTATTGGGTGGGGTTTCACACCAACATCAAGTTACATCATCATGAATAAATATCCTTCATGACAAGTTGAGAAGCATTGTCGTGACGTGTAGTGTCATGACATACAGTGTCGTAAGGGTGTAAATCGATAGGAAATTCTATTAAATAAAAAGACTAAAACTAATCAAAGGTAGAAACTAATCAACCAAAAAGAGATGCACACACACACACATATAATGCATAAGAGGAGGTTGAGATGAAATTATCATGTATCCCCCCCTAGACCTGAGTCGGGAAAAGTGTGGCATGGTCTGAGTAGAAATCAAGGTGTTGTAAGAGAACATGATGAATAGTACCAAATGCCGACATGAACTTGAATGAGCTCTGGTTTGAGGCAGAAAAGATGGTATCCACCATTGTAATTATCACAAAGCAACATTTGATCAACATAGTCTATCTTCTGACATACCTGACATGGATAGTCAAGTGGAGGAATCCAGGTCGAAATGATGATGGTAGGATCCAAATTCGGCAGGTGGCAGGGTGCAGAATTTTTGGAGTGATCTCGAATTATGCGTCCGTCAACTCCTTAAAACTCCAACACACCTGAAACCCTGATTGCCTTAATCCTCAAAATAGTGCGACTAGAAGAAGTGTCCAGAATATTATTAGGTTGTCGCTAGAGATACATAAAGTCACCAACATCAAATTGTCTCATCTTAGGTTTGTAACTACCACCTCGTGTGTGTGGATACCGTAAGGTGTTTCAATGTTGTGCAATGGACAAGTTCTCCATGGCCATGGGCATAACCCTCCTAAGTAGAATAGCCCTTTTCGCGATGATTTAGCCCAGGTGGCTAGAGAATCCATTTGAACAGCAATGGAAGAGGGTGGAATGGGATGTCTCCCAAAAAGTAGAAAGTAAGGAGAAAAATGAAACAAAAAGGCATGTTTGGACATCCTATAACCCATGGCAATGTAAGGGAGGGCCAAGTCCCAATCCTCTTTGTTCCTAGTGAGGCAAATCTTTCGAAGTCCTTTCTTACATGTTTGAACCATCCTTTTTGCAAGGCCATCAGCTTGCGGATGATCTCTTGAAGTTCATCGATGGTCAATGAGAACATGGTCAAGTAGGTCTTGGAATTCTCCTCTGAACTCTGATCCTTGATCAGTAAGGCACTCAACACAAGCCCCAAACCTATTTAGGACCTGTTGTAAGAAAGCATGGCTGGTGCTATGTGATGACTTGTCTGATAGCGCAACAAGTTCGACCCAGTTTGAAAAATGCTAGATCATAATCATGATGTAGACATTACCCTTGGAGGTCTATGGTAACTCTCTAACTAAATCACATGACTTGCAAGAGAACATGCCTTGAATAGGGAGTGGAAAAAGCGTGAGTTGTCGAAAGGAGAAAGAAGTTCTCATTCTATCACATTGTTCACACCTAGCAATGATGTCTCGGACTTGAGCATACATACCTCTCCAATGGTAATGAGGAGCAAGGAGGTTATAAACATGTTTAACTCCAAAGTGTCCAAGCTCTAAATGTACATTCTAAATAAAACCAGGTCGTTCATGTGGTGGAGGAACCACTCTGTCGCCTTGCGGTAAGCATCGAATGAGGTGATTGTCCTTCCATGAATAGCGTTTAGACCGGTGTTGTATGCAATCTCAATGACTTGATGTAGCTTGGGAAGGATATTCCCCATGCTAAAGAAACCTTAGAATGTCCAAGTCCTCCCATATATCCACAATGGGATGTTCAACCAAGTTACATTGCAGTAGTGCAAAATAATTAGATGCATAAGATACATGTATTGTTGGAATCTAGTCCAAATCTTACTTGGCTTCTAAGAAATCTTCAAAGGTAATGAGGGGTCTTCATGACATGGTATCTACGTTTTGATGTGTAATACCAGGTCGGTGAATAACCTTGAACTCATATTCTTGAAGTATAAACGCCCAATGAGCTAACTTACCAGTAAGCTTGTCGTTGGTCATCAACCACTTGATAGGTTGGTGGTTGGTATACAAAGTGAAATTGGTGCCATAAAGATAGGGCCTAAAATGTATGACGGCCCATACAATAGCAAGACACCCCCCCTCGTATGAAGAATAATTACTCTCAACCTTCTTGTTGCTTCTGGATGCATAGGCAATAACATATTCCTTACCTTCCTCATCAAGTTGGCCAAGAATAACACCAATACCAAGAGCACTCCAGTCGGTGTGTAGAATGAAAACCTTATTGAAATTAGGTGTCCTTAGAATGGGGAACTCTAAAAGCTTTTCCTTGAGTGTGTCGAAAGTTTCATGAACCTCTTCACTCCATGTCCAACCAACATCCTTCTTTAACAATGCATAGAAAGGATGAACAATAGTATTCAAGTCTTGGACATAAATCCTGTAGTAATTACATAGTCCAATGAAGCTCTTCAAAGTGTGAACATCAGTAGGATTGGGCATCTCCAAAATGGCTACTACTTTGGCCCAATGAGCCATAATACCATTTGGTAAACTTCTGTGTCCAAGGTAGACTACTAAGGTGACAACAAACTCACACTTTTTAGGATGGATCTTCATATTGACTTCGTGGAGCCTCTTGAATAACTCCTCAAGATGAGCCAAGTGCTGCAGGAGTACCTTACTATGCACTAGGACATCATCTATGTAGCAATTCAGGAAATCAGCCCCTTCGAAAACTTGGTCCATGATTCGCTAAAAGAAGACAGGTGCATTCTTCAATCCAAAAGGCATCACAAGCCATTCCCACAACTTGTTGCTTCCATGGAATGTTGTTTTCTTGCGATCCATCGCAAGGAGCACAATCTGGTTGAAGCCTTGCCTTAGGTCCACAATTGTGAAAAATGTTTGAATCTCCAATGCTATCAAATAGTTCTTCAGGGATGGGCATGGGGTACCTGTCTTGAGGTGTAACTAGGTTCAAAGGCCTATAATCCCCACACATCATTTTCTTAGTCCACAATCCAGTTGAATCCTTCTTTGTTGGCATTACTATAGCGGCCGCGAAATCAAAACTTAATGGCTGAATCAGACCAGCCTCATGGAGCTCTTTACATCTTTCATCTACCAGTTCCCACTCATGTTTATTTAACCTATGCCTCCTCCGATAGATGGGTGTTTCATCTATAAGGTCTATAGAGAACTGCATGGTCTTACACCTACCTAAGTCTTTCATTGAAAATGTGAACACATTTTCATACTTAATTAGCAAGTCTGTGACCTAGTCTCTTTCCTTCTTGGTGAGTTGGTTCCCCATAACAAAAAGGTAGTTGGAGACACATGGAATGGAGTTGGAAAATGTGTTTGAAGAACCTGATGCATTGGGTTTTGCACTATCGAACTACGTAGATTCATAGAAGGTTGTAATTGTTTCTTTAGACGTTGATGTACTTCTAGGTGTATCAGAAACAACTTGAGTCAAATTACATGGTACTTCCCCCCCCTAACACTAAGAGTGAAGTGTAGAGTGTTGAAGATAGGCAACTGTACTTGGTCGGGGTGCCATGTAGTCGCATCGCCAGAATTGCAAGTTGATTGAATCAATCTGGTGTTGTGTACATTTGAAAGAGTACACAAGTTACCAATAACCATGTAAGGGAGTTCAGGTCCATGCCTCTCCCCAATAGAGCATTACGCTCCAATCTAATCACCTTGGTGTGACTAGTAGTGCCAGTTTGGAACCCCATAACCCTTTCTATTTCTTATGGGTTTGGTTCATCCTAAATGGCTGAAGCATGACGATACACCAGGCCTGGTCCATCTCCCTAAAAGGCGTGTGTTCTTGGGAAGGAGACAAAGGTGGGCCAAACACCTCTTGGTTTTCCTATTCTGTTTACAGGAAACCAAGGAGGTTTCTTTTGCCTTATAACTAGTTGGCAGGAGTTTTGATCATCCAATATGTGAGAAACCTGCAAGTTGGGGTCTCTGATGGTGTATCTCAGAGCCAACTGCAGAATTGAAAGTGGTGCAAGGTTAGTCCACCAATTGCGAAGTCGATGTGCATAGGAACTACATTGTGCCGCATTGAGTAAGAGTGGCTCTCCAAGGTAATGCTTGACTAGCATATAGTGTTTCTAGACTTTTTCCCTTTGGTCAAGCTGAGAAGGGTGTTCTCAATTACATAACCAAGCGCAAGAGAAATGGATTGAACCCAAGTGATCAATCGTACCATGTCCATGAAGAGACCGGATCTTGTGTCATTCAAGCCTTTTCCAAATCCAGCCGTTGAAAATCCTTGACACTCCCAACCTAAAATGATGAGGTCCACAAGGCCAAGCAATTCCATATGCTTCTTCTAAATTAGTTGTATGTTAGAGGGCAAGAAAGTGAAACTAGCCTTCCATGCGGTGGTTGCAAACTGTTGTGGAAATCTGGCTGTGAGTCCCATCATTCCCGATGCCGCCACTTGCCTTGCAATAGGATCAATGTCTACGTAGAAATACCTCTAAACCACCATCCCTGATTGTAGTAGGGCTTCGAGACTTGTACCAATACCACCAAAGAGCTCTACTAATGTAATTCCCTCCTTAAGTGGTGTCCAGGTGATCAACTAATGAAGTACTGGCTTAATCGATTCGCCATGGCTCTCCATGTTCTCAAAACTAGACAAAACCTTGACCAAGGGCTCATGGGCTGCTTTGAACCTCCATAAAACCTCTGGTCCATGTTGAATGTCAGTAAGACCCACCTTTAAGCTTTCAGTAGCTTGGGCATAAGCTATCTCCTCTTCATCTCCTTTTATCCACTTGTGGCTAGCTTATTGGATGTAGGAGATGGTGTGTGTTTTTTTGAGCATACAGTGATGAGCGATAGGACTATGGGTCCCATGTAAATCAAGGGGTATGAATCCTAGGTGGTGGCCATTAGTCTCCCAATCCACTCGATAATACACATGCTCGAACCAATTGTTAATTGTGAAACCTAGTGGAAACAGGGCCTCTTGCCCAATGAACACATCCTAACTAGTGGCATTAGTGACTAAACATTTGACTAGTAAGCAAAGCTCCTAATATGTGCCTTTATTGAAATTAAATGCAATCAAATCCGAGCTCTCCCCAAGTACCTCCTCTATGCTCCCACTAGCAGTGCGAATTTTCCACATAGATTTCCGTAGTTTGGAGTCAAGCATGCCCATCTTCTTGGCGAATTGAACTCCAAGAATTACTAGTTGGGCACCTGTATCAAGAAATACCACTCTGGGTGTATGTCCTCCCACCTGAATCACTCTCAATATTGTCGACAATGGTTACTCCAGTGGCGATGGAAGTATTTTCACTAGGCACCACCTTTGGAAATGAGTGAAAGACTTTGTGGAGAGAATGGCTATCCATAATGCCTTTACTGAGTAACAAATCCACAAGTGAGGTGTTCTTAGCTTTCTTCTAATATGTGAATATAAAATCAGAATTAGGAAAGCCCACTAGTTTAACCATGCTATAATTAGTGACTAGATCACGAATGCCATCTGCAACATGTGAGCTAATCAAGTGTCTCTCCAAGGTGTTGGATGGAAGCACTATAACATGTGGATCTGGGATTGGTAGAGGATTTGATGTAATGTTTAGGTTATCCTTTAGTACTACAATTATGTCCCTGGTGGTTAGCTACAAATCTTGAAAACTAAACAACGATGTATTCACAAGCTTTCGAACCACTTCATGCATTTGAAGTTGGCACTCCATAAGTTGATCAGTGGAAAATTGTGTGTTTTCCTGACATACATGTATTCCTGGGATACGAGAATTTGATGCCCTATCAACTTCTAGTGTAGTAGTCTCCTCCCCCTTGCCAACAAGGTGCGTTCCTTTTCCGTGTTGAAAGGACGAAAAGATTGTGGCATGACTACTCGAGCTCCTCTAGCCCTGGTAATAGGACTTGGACCAAATGCGAGTCCATCAGTTTGAATTACCTGCCTAGTGGCAGAAACTTTAGGTGCCACACTAGCTTGTTGTGTTGCGAAGTAAGAAGGGTAAAAAGAAATAGCAAATTCTGGTGTAAGACCATAAAAAGCACATACTCCCCAATAATGGCATCATGTGAAAGGCCATAGAACGACCTAGGAGGTCCCTCCCTTGATCCTGAACCCTGTATAGGTTGGGCATGACCAACTGGTTGGGAAGACTTGTTTTTTAGATTAACAAGTTGAGCCCTTAATGATTCAAGTTCATTTTGCAGGGTTTGAACTTGAATGGCATGGGCTTGAAGCACCTCCCTCTTGTCAACATTGTGCTCCTTCTTCTTAGCATTCTTATTGGAATTACCCTTGGTGGGCAAAACCTGAGTGGAAGGCTGAAGTGCCTTGGCTTTTGGTTGAGGGGCAGTGGAAGATGCTAGTAGATTTTGCCGTGGTAATCGTAGTTGCTTTCATTCTGAAGACTTGGCAAAACAGATAGCTTCCTAATGTCCTTTTTTCCCACAATAATCACAAAAAAAATCCTCGGAAGGAATGTTACACTCACTAGCTTTGTGGGTAGGATTGCCACATAGTTGCAAGAAGGTAGGATGGGTGCAGCTAAATGCATCGCTTTAGCTCTCGAAAAAGAATGTGATGATCTGGTTGGCGCAACTGGTGGAGGTTGAGGCCTTGAACGTGATGGAGGCCTCATAGTACTGGCCTCATAGTGTGCATGAGCCACTTCTAGCTTTTCTGAAATGTTGTACACATCGAACAAAGTGTACAAGTCTCCAAATTTTGCAAAAACCTGTTGCAAAACCTACGCATGGACTGTCGAAGTACCTTTTAATGAACGAAGATACCGATGGGTAACTTCTAAGTCTGTGATGCTTTGGGTATCTTCTTTGAGCTTGAGAAGCCTCCTGTAAAGCATTTTGAGGGTTTCATCCTTCTGCTAGAGAAAGTAGCGAGTTGCAAAAAAAATTCAAAACTCTTGATCGAAAATTCCAGCTCAAGAATTCGAAAGAATTCCCCCACTAGATCAGCAAAAGTTGTTGCATCGATCGTGGGAGGAATGTTTGCGGTAGCAACAATGAGTTATTGAAGAGAAAGGTTTACTAAAGTAGGTACCGGGTCTGGATTATTGGGCATAATCCCATGATGTGCAATTGCAGCTTGTAGTGTAGCTTGTAGTGCAGCTTGAGAGGCAATGGCAATGGCAATGGCTATGGCTATGGCGTAAGCTGGATTGGGGATCTAAGTGACACCCAAAATCCTTGGAGAATGTTGCTCGTACACATCTAGTGCCTTAAGTGACGCACTCCCAACTCCTCAAAAGACCCAAATGTGGGCCCAAGTATGAAAACAACGGAAGAAGGAGGAGTCGAGGCACGCTCCCTAGCTCACGGCACTTTGAGGGGTAGAGGGGTGTGCCGGAGCTCCGGGATGGGACTAAGAAGATTTGACAAGCTTTACTCACTCACACGGGCCTGCACAAAACCCACACAAAGTGGTTAGTGCATAATTAGAGCACTTTTGGTGCTAGGACGAGCCACGGGCAACATGGACACACAAGACTCATCACGGCCCGGACTTGAGGGAAGCCACCACCTTCCCCCTTATAGTATACTCTGCAACTCGCGGCGGAAGTGGCATCCAAATGGCTATTTTTCTCGGGACTCCCAAGTTGAAGTCCTAGAACTTTGGACGCCAATATCTCCCGACTACAGAGTCCGATCGCGACACGGTCTAAAGCAAAGTTGTAGCTCTCGTCGAGAGCTTTCCAACGCCGTGTCGCACTCTCAAATTTGACATCGGGAAGAGGTCGATTCCCGACTTTTAGTGGTCGGGAGTCAAACTGCCAGTTTGACTCCCGGCCCTTCTTTTGCCCATAACTTGTGTTTCAGATGTCCAAATGAGCAATGCGAGCCCATTTTAAACATCTACGTTCCAATATCTTTCCAATGATACCAAGAGCGCAATAATCCATTGAGATTTGACCCTTCAACTCGCCCTCTGAAGTTTCGGGAGTCCATCGGGACTCCCTCTCCCAAAATGGGAGTTGCCTTGGGAGTGTGAGTGCTCACTCCCTCACACTCCCTCGCCCTTCCTTAGACTCCCAGGAGTATGTGATGACTCCTGGGTTTCCTCTTGGCCCGCAACCTTGCAACCCCTTGCTTTGGTCGCAAGCCCAAAGCTAGGGCTGCGACATTCATAGTGCACATAACGGGCCAATTGTTTGAATGTAAACGCATCAGTTAATTAGCGCCACACTTGAGTTCCAATTCACAAACCACGGTTAAGGAAGTTGCTTTGAACTCCTCAAAGAAATGGTGCATGGCTTTCCGTTGAACTTCTCAATTCTTCTAGAGGAATTGTTGACCTCCATGGTGTATATGGGTGTAGAAGTCACGGCTTGCAACAAAATATATGATGGTGGTGTGAAAGTAGGTGTAGTAGTAGGTGTACCCCACTAATTAACCCCTCCAAATGGACTCTGATGTATTGTTGATGTAATGTAACCAGAACTTGAATCTTAATAGGAGTTCTACTAGATGACGATGGCGTTGTAGATGCTTGATGGTACCGTCGTGAAGATCGTGAACTCAAAAATATTGGTTCAAAGGGTTGTGTGTTACTTTGTAACTAATACCTTGGCTCTGGATGAGCAGTAGTACTCTCATCATTTGAGGACATGGTTTTGTCCCATGCCCCAAAATTTTGTAGTAATATAAAGCCCTAGCTACCAAATTCTAACACAATGTACAGTTTGAAAATGTGGTGCGATGACGGGAATGAATGGTGACGGACAGATGTCGAACAAAGGTTGGACAAAGGTCAGACGAAAATTGCACAGTCATCGAACAAAATGACAAGGCGCAAGACATTAAGGACTTAGGACGACAATATGGTAGGACGTAGGACAACAAGGCAGCATGACATCAATACAGTAGTGGCATGACGTCAGTACGTAGGGTAGTTGGACACAAAACGATAAGACAATAGGATGTAGGATGGAACTATCGTCCGACAAAAAAAAAGAGGATGTTAACAATGACATTGACAATGATGTCAATTGCACCAGCCAACGACACGATAGACACGTCACTACAGCAGTTGGTAATGTGGTGTTGCAAGTGGCTACAACGGCCGGTAACACAACACTACAAGTGGCCATAACGGTCGGTGATGTGGCGTTGCAACAATTACGAACGCAAGCGTTACAACAATGGCAAACGCAACGCTATAGTTTGCAACAATTCACGGCACTACAACTTGCAGCATTATAGTTTGCAGCACCGTAGCCCGCGACGTTGCGGCGTTGTTGTGTAGTGATGGAAGTGCTGACAACATTGCGTCACTACGTTGCAATGATGGAAGCGTTGCAGCTCGCAACATTGTGATGCTATGCTACAGTAATGGAAACACTGCAACTCGCAATGTTGCAGCACTGCGCTATAGCTCGCGACGTTACGGCGTTGCGCTATAATAATGGAAGCGTTGTAGCTCACGCAATGCGACACTGCGCCGCAACGATGGCAACACTGCAACTCGCAGCGCTGCAGGAGCAATTTTTTTATTATTTTTTTTGAATGATTCCTGGGAGGTTCAAGAGTCTTCAACATCCTCTTCTATGTGCGAAAAAAAGAGAAAAAAGGAGCGAGTAAAAAAAAAAGGTTTGAAACCTATTTTGGTTTCGCTCTTCCCAGCTCTTCGGCTTTTGTCCGATCCTAGCACTGTTGGTTGGTAGAGGTGTAACAACACAAGCTTCTTCCAGTAGCATCAACAACAACAACATTAGCAACAAAAAGAAATTAAAAAATTCAACACCAAAAGAAGTTTGTTGTTTTCAATATTAAGCAACAAGAATAGGGTTTTTCTAAAATTGAATTGAATTGCAAAGAAGGAATGAACATGTAATGTATGTAGACGGTGGCCATGTAGTAACCACCGTGAGCATCTAGAAAATCCAATCTGACTATGGAGGCAACTCTCCAAACAAAGGAATTCTAGAAAAACTAAAGGAGATGGGAAGGGCTTGGCCCTTTTATATAGCCACCAAAAAGTTGAAACCCTAAACATCTAATAGCGTATAATCAGTTAAAAACGCACATTAACCCTACAAATGTACATTAACCCTAAAAGACATGATGGGCATGCCCATAATCGGCCATCATGTATGAAGCCCTGCATATGGGCATGATAGCATGAACATGTTATAACACATTGCAATAACAATTTTGACATTAGAGGAGGTGTCTATTGTACATCAAACATGACAAGAGGAGGGACCCCCTATACTCAGTGGGTCATGCACATTTGATCTTGAAGGTTTAATGAATGGTCAAATGGTTGGTGGATTTGGCAACACATTAAGCAAGTCAGATTGCAAGCTTGATTTGAGCCATGCATCAAGTCAAAATGAGGGGTGAAGAATCTCCACCTCTATCATCAACTTAAAAAAATGTTGAAGATTTTATGGTGTCAACCATTGCGTCCAAAACCAGCACATCTGTTGAGGGAGATCGTTTTGAGGGAGATGGTTTTGCCACACAACACATTGGATTGTCCATGATACCCAAAACTTGTAAGATCTTGGAAGAAAATGATATTAATCAAATCATCAATAGATAATGGAGGGGCAAGAAAATATGGAAGGGAATAGTTTTGTTATGAACACAATAGCGAACGGTCATCTTCTCCCATGAAACATAACCCACAAGATAGTAAATGATGCATGTGATAGAGTGTTCAACTATTGTTCTTAAAAACCCCTTCATTGAACAAGGTCTAGGTTTGCAATCATTTGTAGAGATAGATGTTAATGTTGAGTCGGACAATGGGGGCATACCTAAAATCAATCATTCTAGTTTTGGTTTTAGTTTGGTATTAGGTAAAATTGATGCCAATTTTGAGGCACAACCCTTGAAAGTGCTGGTGGCTAGAAATTTAAGCTTCCAAGTAGGCTCTCAACTAAAGGATGAAAATAGTAATTAGACATAGAAAAAGTCACTTGAAAAAACAAATGTTTCTATAGATACCATGTGTGTGGAGGATAATGCCGATGATAAGGCTCTCAAGGACACAATGCTAGAGGAGGTACAAAGAACTAAGCTTCCAATGCACAATCTTGTTGTTAGTGGAAGAGTCATGAACATGGAGCCACCATCAACCACTGCCATCTTAGGGATGACCCACCAAGAACACATTAAGGATTGGGAGGTGGTTGTGGAATTGCCTACACCAAAGAAACTACTCTTCTTGAAACTTTAAAAATCTTGACCCATTTCAAACTTGTAGAGAATATAACGAAGATTATGAACACATAATGAAGTTTGTAGTCACTGTAGTTTTGGTTGAGGATGTGGAACAACTTATCTTCTTGCATTGAGTGGAAATGTTGTTTTATGCAAGTGGATTTTAGACCAAGCTTTAGGCATTTACATTAACTCCACATATTTTTTAATGGTTATTTCCAGGTTTTGGAAGTTTAAAAAAAATTGGTCACCATCATATTTAAGACTGATGTTGATCAAAATGGGACCTAGTTATGAAGATATATGGATTTTGGATTTTGGAATTTTGGATCTTGCACTAAATAATGGGAATATTTTTGGCCAATGGTGAATTGATGGGTTTTTAGGGTTTGAATTACTAATCTTTTTGTAATTTATTATACATTTTTTGTTTTGTCAATTTTTTAGAATCAAAGCCACTTCATATTTTTGTGATCAATGGAATGATTAGAATTAAATGCAAGTTTTTATTTACATAGCTCTAACATTTTTAAGCTAATGTTACCCAAAAGGGTCATAATTTTTAACTTCCAAATACTTGTTCTTGTTTTCCTTGCTTGCCACAATTGGTTGGAATCGGTAACCACCATGGTTAGTCAAGGAACTCAAACCCAACAAAAAACAAAATTTTGAACACTTATCGTTCATCCTTCATGGTGCACTAGTGGGTGTTGGTTCATTGTGGTTGGGAAGACAAGGAAATGCCAAGCATGAATTACCATAGAAGGTGCAAGCTTTTAGTCAATCCAATACACTAAAATTGTTTTGTTTTGGTGATATAGTAGTAATGGCATTCCACATTGCTATTAATAATGAAATCTTCATTTGGGAAGGAGACGATGATTTGCATTTGGGAAAGATTGATCATCATTGAATTAATCTATCATCCCAGATGAATTACATATCATTTTTTTTCTCTATTAATTATATTTAGTTCTAATGCTATGAGAAAAAGGATGTGAGTGATAAGCTTATCCATAAGCTTACCTAAATCTTTTGTGCAAGAGAAACTCATGACCAAAATATCCTCTAGAATTTGTCTTTCAAGAATTGTCTCTTCTCTTAAATCTCCAATAAAGAGGACTTGAGGTTTGATTTGAACATTATAATTTAAACAAGAAGTATGGAGGAGCAAGCTTTGAGTGTAGCTTTGAAGGCCTTTAGGAAAGGCCAGTGCATTACAATTCTATACTCAAAATCTAGGGAGGTTAAAACCAACCTTTTCTTTGCAACAACTTTTTCTCTCCTCTTTTTTTGAAAACTCTAAGGATTGAAGCAAAAGGGGGGTTGTACATCTTTGTGGCTCATGAAGTCGCTTCTACCTTTGGTTTTCCCTTGATTGGAGAGGTATCCATTACCCACCCACAACTTTTCTTCTTTTATTTCTAGCAAATTCCCATCATTTCCATTTTCTAGGGTTTTTACAAAAATAACTGGTAGTTTGGTTTCTAGCATAATTTATGTAGTAGTTTGGTTCTTGTAGCTCTGTTTGGCTTATCTAGTGAAGAGTTGCTATAACAACACGAATTTAGTTATGTACCCAATTGAAAGACACTAACGTTTTGGCATTAAATGTGTCAAACTTAAAACTCTATAAAAAAACTTACAAAACACAAAACAATAATTAGTATCCATTCATAAGAACCTTAATAAATTAATCTTGTACTATGTCAATGTTTAAAAGAAACCCCAACTGAACATTATTTTGAAGATTTTAATCACTGATTCCAACCAATTATGGCAAGCAAGGAAAACAATAATAAGTATTTGGAAGCTAGAAAATATGACCCCTTTGGGTAACATTAGCTTAAACAAAATACTTAAAAAAATTGCACATATGTTCATGAAGCAAAGTTATGGACATGCACTTCAACTAATCAAAGGGTGTTATGTTTTGATAGGTATTAAGCGCTACAAACTTAATGGAAAAGTATCCAATATTGCAACACATGGGAAAGGAGAAGAAGCATATGTGCCAAGGTGCATGCTTGGTGGGGTTTTTGTTTGATCACATGAGCTCAAAAATTAGTGTTCCTGATGTGGAAAAAAAATTCACATGTCATTGGCTTTTATAGTTTTGGTTAGAAGTTGTGAACCTTAAAAATGAGGTTGATAGATAAGAGGCAACTAAGTTGTTTGGTGGGGAGTTTCATACCTTAGACCACATCTTTTTGTGCATTGAGAATGTGGGTGGTTTACAAGTGCAGAATGGACACATTGAACTTTTAGCGGCTCTCACAAAATTGGCAAGCATTGTTTTTATTCTAGTATGTCAAAATCGTTTCTATAAAACGTCAAGCATTCCAAAGTTGTTCAATTGACATATTCCCTTTTTTGATATCACAGTAATGTTGTTTGGTTGTTTCATGGGTTCATTGATGGTGTTTACAAATTTTAATCTTTTTTGAATTGAATATGACAAATGGGGTCATTTCGTAATTAACTTGGTTGGGCCTTTTCACATTCCACAAGAATTTACAATTCGATTTAAATTATACTGATTTACAAATGTCACCTAAACGTAAAAATGATTTGGGACCCTGAACCTTGATTGAATGTGGAGGATGCAATGAAGAATACTTTTATGCACGATTGTTAGTGGATACACCATTAGAATCCATAGCAACAATTATTCAAGTATGTTGAATGCTAGTAGTTGTGCAAGATTTTCTTCATGTGGGTGGGTGAAATTTTGTATGGTTTGCTTTCAGGTTGGGTGTGTCGTGTTATGCAAGGATGGTGATAATTCTAGAACACTACCACCAAAGGTAGCCATAACTTGGGCATTAGGAAAAAAAATCTTTTCTTAACTGGGCTAGATATTATCAAGGTTTTTCAAGGTGCACTACAACAAAAAAGGGGCATATTGCGATCCAAATATCCTCGCAAACAACAAAGAAATCAGATTCCGAAAACCCGCAGTTCCGAACAAGAATTCGTCACAAACTCTTAAGCCTTTGCGAAACCCTCACCTTCGCACCCGTACAATCGCAAGCTCTTCGCAACTCCCGAAACTAAACCCATTGCAACACATTTCCGATTATAATGTCTTCTATGCACAATTTGCGATTCACAGTACATTGAAAATAATTGAAAACAAACCCAACATCGCAAAGACTTAGCGAATTGACTAAAAAATCTACTGGTTTTCGATAAAACTTCTACCAGAAACGTTTTGCGATGGTCACCACGCCGCTACACATTTGCGATACACCTAACATCGGAAATGTTTTGAAGTAAAATCATCAACGCTACAATTTAGCGAATCGACTCAAAACTCTTTGGGTTTCCGATATAGGATTTAACGCAAAGAGTTTGCGATTTTCAGAAGGCCGCTAAAAGTTTGCGAAATCTAGGATTTCGCAAATATGTTCTGGTATGATTTTAACCATCAGAGTTTAGCGATGTCTGCGAGATGGTATATATGGTCTTCTTGCTTTTGAAGAAATATGACTCGCAAATCGTTTTGAGATCGACTGTCTATCACAAGAGCATGGCAGGGTTTATATTCATTTGGAGCTACTTTGGGCCGGAAAAAACAAAATCTTTATCAAATTTTCAAAAGTTACAATGCAAAAGGGTTTGCAAGTCTATCTAGACCTCCTTCCCTTCTTGGATTTGTTCCTTGAATCTTTCTTCCTAGTGTTCTCTGGTGGAGGGGGAGGCTGCTCATCCTCCTCCCTCTCTTCATCGTCCCCCTGCCCTTGCTCCTCGTCCTCGTCCTGCTCCCTACCCACCCCCCCTGCAGAACCTGCATTTCGACTAGCGAATGAACTGGGTCCACTGCTAGTTGTAGTTACATTGGGGGGAGCAGTGCTAGCGCCTCTCTCCTCCTCATCACTGCTGCCCTGAGAGCTCTCACTCTCACCCTCAGATGCCTGCATTTCGACATGCAAAGCTTAGTCAACAATGAAAATCTTGATTTAAACGAAAAAAATCTCAACACAAACAGAAATTCAATCCCAACCAAACCCACTCACCAATAGTGCATCAACATGTTCAAAAAGATGCTCCTTGCCATGCTCCTGGCCCATTGTCATTTCTGCAGCTGTGATTTTCCTCTTGTACTGTCCCCATAAAACAATAGGTAAAAAAAAACGCATATTTGCGAAGCATAAACCTTTGCATATTTTGGCTTGCGAAGCATTTTGCGATTTGTTCAAATTTGTGAACTATTTTGCGAAGCGCAGACTTTCGCATATTGTTTCTTGCGAAACAAATAGAATCATACCTTTGCGAACTAAAAGCCATTTGACACATTTTTGCGATGCAATCCGCATCGCAAAAGGTATCCCAAACAGTATCCTATGTGACTCGACAGAAACGAATTTTTGCAAAAAAAAATGAAAGGAGGAGAAGGAGGGTATTTACAAATGCTGCTTTGAGGCCGGGAATGCCACCTTGCCCTAGCCTGTGGGTGGTGGGTGGAACTAGTTTCACTCGCTCTGCTGCCTTGAGGAACTTCAATGGTGGATCACCGACCTCGTCCACCACGGATTGGCATTCGGCAAGCTTCAGCTCCAGTGCCTTCAGGTCATGGTTAAACCTCCCAGACTCTCGTGCCTTCTTGGCCTTGGCTAGCTGCTCTGTGATCTCCTTCAGCTGCCTTGCTGCTTTCAGCTGCACCTCAGACTGGTAGAAGGCATTCCAGATGTCTTCTGAGAACTGAAGCGGCCTCTCCAAGTTCCTGTACACATTCAGGTTTCTCAAGTGAGCACGAATCTTCATCATGTCATGGTATCTTGCTTGAGACATTGAATTGGAGATCTTGTCTACAATCCACTGTGAATCAAGCTCTCCTCCATTTCGAAATGCTCCCTTGACCTGATTTATCACTCTCCTCTGCTCTGCCTTTGAGAGAGTGCCCCACTCAACTCCTCGTGCAAAGTTGGTGGAGACAATGTGCCTAATGGTGCTCTTGGCCCCAGTGTATGCCAGCTCGGTTGGAATTCCCTCCTCTGCCAATGTTATCAGAAGGAGCTTCTTCCTCTCCTCCTCCTTCTTCTTCAGATCGAGCTTCTCCTTTCTGATGGCATCCCTCTCATCCTTCCTCCTTTTCTTCTCCAGCGTTCTAGGTGAAAGAGCTCCTGTTGTTGCTCTCTCATCTCTCTTTCTCTTCTTCTCTGCTGCCTTGGCTTCTGCAACCTTCCTTGCCTCCTCCTCTCTTTGTGCTTCCCCAACAATCAGGCCTGCTTGCAATGCTTGATCGAAGATGGCTGTCAGGGATGCCAGCCTTTGAGGTGTCCTAGTATCGATTGCAAACAGCTCTGAAGCTCTCAAGTGATCAACAACCATCTTCTTCAACCTTTCCTCATTGTTGTCACTTCCTTTAAACCCAAAACCCCCTCCACCAGTCCTAGCCATTGCAATTCGCCCCCTCCTATCTGCCCAAGCTTTCCTTCTACAATTCTCGAGCAATGCCGAGAATGAGTTCAAATTCGCCGTGGTACTCTAGTCTAGAACCCCAGAAAGCTTGGGCAAACACCTTATTCCGTTCCAGATTAAAGTCTTTCGGAAATTCAGGGCTTGCGATGTAACCTGCATCGCAAGCTGCGATACGAAATTGATCGCAACAGAAGTGCAATTTTCTTCGTATCGCAATGTTGGATAGTTGCGAAGTCGCGGGCTTCGTTAACGTCGGCGGAAGTTAAACGTTTAGGGCTTTGGTTTCAGTAACGATTGCAAACAGCTCTGAAGCTCTCAAGTGCTCAGCAACCATCCTCCTCAACCTTTCTTCATTGTTGTCACCTCCTCTAGACCCAGAACCCCCTCCACCAGTCCCAGCCATTGCAATCCGCCCCCTCCTGCCTGCCCAAGCTTTCCTTCTACAATTCTCGAGCAATGTTGAGAATGAGGTCAAATTTGCCGTGGTACTCTAGTCTAGACCCCCAGAAAGCTTGGGCAGACACCTTATTATGTTGCAGCTTAAGGTCTTTCGGAAATTCAGGGCTTGCGATGTAACCCGCATCGCAAGTTGCGATACGGAATTGATCGCAACGGCCGTGCAATGCGTTTCGTATCGCAACGTCGGTGGTTGCGAAGTCGGGGGCTTCGCAATTGGTGGAGGAAGTTAAATGTTTAAGGGCTTTGGTTCAAGTAACGTATGTAGATGCGAAAAGGAATGCGATGGTAGGGGGTTGCCAAGGGGTTCGCAAAGTTTTAGGGTTTAGGGTTTAGGGTTTCTTCTCGAGAGTTCTAGGTCAGAGAGCTCCTGTTGTGCATACGCTAAAGGGTTTCGAGCAACCAGTCCTATAGGCATTGTTGAGCCCACATTGGATATAGGTATGCATTTCTTTTTGGTTTAGGTAGTCTCAATTTATGAGTTGTCAATGGTTTATATTGTTGTATCACATGATTTTTGAAAGTCTAATCTAGTCTTTGCTTTACATTTCTACCTTGTTAATGTGACAGATGATATGTCTTCCTCCTCCGTTGTCTCCACTAGTGACTCATCCTCCTCAAATGATGGCACATCAGCTCATACGTAAGCACATGTGTCTCATTCTCCTCATGGTCCACCTCGGCAGCTTTGCCAATGCACCAAGTGTGTTGGTCAGATTTCACAAAAGTCATATGTTTGTGCTCAACACATTCAACGCTTTGGGCGTCATTGTGGTCTTACCCCAGGAGCTTCTTCATCTCGTGTGGTAAGTGTCATTTTACCATTGTCATTTTTCCTCTTTGATACATGTTATTTTTCATGAAATCCTCTTTGAAACTATTTTCACTTCCATGGTTTGTTGTGGTTTTTTTAATGTAATAGGGTTCCCGTATGACACCACCACCCTATGTTCTATCACAAGGGGTTTTAGCTGCCATAGGAAATGCACTTTCACATGCATTTGCTGTAGGGATTGGTGCTTCTCATGAGGCTAATAATCCACATCATGAGGCAAGGCCATGTCTGCCCTCTGTTAGACAGCGATCCAAAGCACAACGTCCAAGTGAGGGTCATGCTAGGACTATTGTTGAGGGCAGATGGGGTATGTGTGAATTCATTGGCAAATGTGCCAATATTATCCAGTCATGGAACCCTGCAGTTCTTGGGTTGCTTGATAGTTTGCCCTATGATGAGGAGGTTGTGGTTTGGGGTAGACGATGGATTGTTAAAACCTCTACACTTGGAGAGAGGCATGGCTATGGAGTATATGCTTGTGAGGACATCATTGTAGAGGATTCAACTAGTTGTCGTAGAGAGGGTCCTACTTTGTTCCCTTATGGTGGGCCTATCTATAAGAGAAGACATTGGAACATGATCCTCAGACAACATCCTGAGTGGAAGACCTTTGCTCTTGAGATGGACACCTTTGCTAGTAGCACTAAGAGGCATAGTGATGTGAGGGTGATAGATGGAGACCCCATACGTTATGGAAACATTGCTGGTTTCATCAATAGTACGGTGGGGACTCGGCCTAAGCGTAAGGCTAATTGTGAGTGGGTTTTTGTTGAGGGACCTCCTCCAGCACCATATGGCGAGACTTATCATGAAGACCATTGCCTGGTGTTAGCTACTAGGACGATTAGATCAGGAGATGAGTTGTTTACACACTATGAGTGGAATTAGGATTCCACCATTTTTTGAACTATGTACTTTGTTTAAGACATAACATACCATATCTATATACATGCATTTTGGCATTTTTTTTTTATAATGTAATATGCAACTATGTTTGGTATATAGTTAAGATCTTTTGGATTTGGTATTGCATAGAATATTCGGCCTTCTGAAGACATGTTGCCACGGAGGTTGAGAGCAACATATCGGGAAATGGGCATGCCAGACAAATCAGACTCTTCATCAACTCATTCTTCATCAAATGACTTGTCTCCTCATGATGAAGGTGTCTCTCAACCACTTCAGGAAGCACCACTGCCTGCAAACCAAGAACAAGCAATGGATGACTTCATGGTTGACTGGTTTGGACTTGACATAGTTGATGATATGTCTGGCAACCCACATGATGAAGGAGCCAATGCAGATGATCCACGTCATCAACATACTGCCCAGGCACAACGGCAGTGGCAAGAGGCGAAGGCACATGCTCAAACACCTATTTTTCAAGGTGCAAGGTTAAGCCGTTTAGCAGCCATACTGCGGTTGTTAAACATCCAAGCAAAACACAAGGCAAGCAATACTATGTTGTCAGACATTTTCCATTCACTTTTCCTAGTCATGTAGAACAATGCTTTTATCTTCCTTATCCCCCAAACCCAGAGGAGTGGTCACTTCTTGTCACATATGTGCCACGGTCTCGTTCTATTCTAGGTGAGAAACCAGAGGTTGTGTTTACAACCTCTGAGGTGGATGATGAACACGTATAATGTACTACTCATTAATTTTATGCAAATTGCCATTGAGGCTTGTGATTCTATATTACTGCACAATGTTCATTGTGTCATTTTCTGCCTATTCTGCTCCATTGTGTAATTTATTTTTCAAGAATAAGAGCACTGCTATGCGTACTTTATTGATATTTTCACTTAGTCTACCAAGGCAATATAGATTATAACAATGGTTAAGTGGATTTATAACTTCCATTTGGTCTAAAACATTTTTCATTTTTTTCATGGCGTTTTGAGAATCAGATGACATTGCAAAACCCTTTTGCGAAACTTCCTTCTCCAGTAACCCTTTCACTACTTTGAGAGCAAACTCACATCGCAACTTGCGATACGTCCACCACCGGGAAGTTTTGAAAAAAATTTGTGCTGAGGTTTGCGATACATATTGAGATGCAAAATGCGAGGCGCCAAATAACGCAACTTGCGATGTGTTGTTGATCTCAAAGTCTGTAGTGATACTCTGTATACGGTAAAGATTGCGATGTTTTGAGTATGAATACACTCTGCGAAGAAAGGAATATCGCTACGAGGGACAGGTGTTGAGCGGATCGCAAAGTTTTGTTTGTCGTGAATCTCGCAAAAGTTTTGCGATGATTAAAGGTTCATTATAGATTTGCGATGACTGTTGCGCCACAAGTTGCGATGTGGAGGGCATCGCAAATTTGGCAGGTTTTTTTTCCTTCGCAAACCCTTCACGTTTTTTGTTTTTCTTTCGTAAAACCTTCAGATTTTTGGTTTGGCCCTTCGCAAAAAGGCACAATATGTAGTAGTGGTGGAGCAAGATCCTAACCATTTAAAAATCTCAAAAACATCAACTATTTTATATTGGATTGTTAGCATTTTGTGAAAAAAAAAATGTTGAATATTTTATTTATTTGAAGTATGGGTTGAGGCTCATGGAGTTGAATACTTGAAAATGCCTAATTAATGTGGGTGGTGACCTTGTGTGGATGATTTATTGGAACTACTATTTGAAGTTTGAGTTACTAAGTTGTGGCAATGATGTCAAAGTCTAGGATAAACAAAATCTAGCAAAATCTTGTCAAAATGTCTAATGATATTCACAAGGGACTTTCATCAAATAGCTTACCAAGAAGAAGATAACACTAGTTGCTTATCAAAACCATCAATAAAGTATTATTGTGGGCAACCATTGTAACCACGACTTGCAATGAAATATTCACATTGTGAGTTGAGTACAATAGGTAGTGCATTCATTGAATGGTTGTCATAGAAGCCTTAAGGGGCCAAAAACATCCACACTTGCCCACAATGTTACTTGAATTTTTGTCATTAAATTCAAATTATATGATTGTTGGTAAATGTTATATCAAGTGGATTAGAAAATTGCTCCATCAAGGATGAAGACTAAAAACAAAGATGACATGTGGGGTAGTTGCAAGATAGGGTGGCTCATTTTTTCATCACATTTGATTTTTTTACATATTTTATTGTATTCAAATGTCATAAACATATGGTGAAATCATCAATGTGACAAAAACATTTACAAATTAAAATTTCCAAATTGAAGAAGAATATGCACATAATCATGAAATTAAAAAAAACACCAAACATATAGTCATGAACTTTCATTAAATTATTATAATTTTAGTAATTAATTTTGATTACTAAAAAATATGAATAATTAATGTGAATATTTTGTAATGCTGATAATTTTTATTTTAGTTAAAAATTAAAAAAAATACTATAATTTAATCAATTTAATTGCCATAATTACATGAATTATTCACATTATAGTAAAATTACCATAAGAATTATAAATGTTAATTTAAATTATAATGATCAATATTACATATTATGAGTGCAATACATACTATATAATTTTTAATGAATTGTAAATAAGTAATTATAAATATGAAATATATCAATTTTACAGTATTGATGATAATTACATTAATTATTCGATTTACATTATGATTAATGAAAAAAAACTGAATATGGATTTTAATTATACATTCCAAATAATTTGATTTAATTAAAATAATACTACAATAATTATTGTACTTGTTTTTTATACACCTATAGATGATTGATGTATTGCTACCTTTACATATACCCTAATATGAGGCTAATATACAATAGTAGTTTTTTCAAACTATCCACAACTAATCTATGAGAATAATACATATATATACCATTATGAATGTGGAGTACATAATGTATATATAAGGCTTCCTATACATAATTGTTAGTTACCATAACATAAAAAACATGACTTACCCTATACACAATTAGTAACATACATAACTTAATGTATAAATAAGTAATTAGTTACCATTTTTTGGTCACTTTTGCAACTAATGGGCCATACAAAGGCCTTTTAAGATGAAAATAATATGAATAGTTATCCCATTGGAAGAATGAAATACCTATAAATGGTTGCAATATGGTCATAAATTTGACAAAAAATGTGATATAATTTTCAATTGTAAATGTAACCAATTTTAGTTGTAAACGACAATTAATGCATGTAGTCACAAATTATTTGGTTATGTTTTAGTCTTTTTCTACTAGTGACAATGCTTTTGTTGACAAAAAGGTCTTTTCTTTTCTTGGGCATCATGTTATCCATGTCCATATATATTTTCTCATGCATTGAAGTATACACAAGATTAATGTTATTACATTTTTTCTCAATGCCAAATTTCTTTTAATAGGGGGTTGGGTGAAAGGTCATATCTTGATGTGAATAATGCTTTCTTGAATGTTGAATAATTTTTGCCCACCATCTATCACGGAACCTAATATTTGAATGTTTCTGAAAAATCATTAATTAACTTGATAGTTTTCAAAATCTAACTATTGATTCAGTTGGTAATAGATGAAGGTAATTTTGTCAAATTGAAATACCTTAACAAATTTAGTCCCTTGAATGCATTAAATTGGCAAATAAACATAAGTAATTTTTACAAGTTCATACATTCTCACAATTAAAATTTTTGGACTTCATTTAATTAGCCAATGTACATGTAAGTAATTCTTGCAAGTTGAAGCATTCACACAAATCAAGATTTTCAAATGCATTCAATGACTATTAGATGAAAGTAGTTTTTTCAAGTTGGAACACCTTAACAAATGAAATTTTTGGAATCTACTCAATTGGTCAATAGATGAAAGTAGTTATTTCAAGTTGGAACACCTTGACAAATGAAGCACTTTGAGTGCATTCAATTGACCAATAGATGAAAGTAGTTATCTCAAATTCGAACACTCATACAAATAAAACTTTTAGAGTGCATTCAATTGGCCAATAGATAAATGTAGTTCTTTCAAGTTGGAACACCATAATAAATCAAACTTTTGGATTGCATTCAATTGACCAATACATGAAGGCACTTCTTTCAAGTTGACACACTTCTACAAATAAAACTTTCAGAATGGTTTCAATTGCTCAATAGATGAAGGTAGTTTTTCAAGTTGAGACAATCATACAAATCAAACTTTTATAGTGCATTCAATTGGCCAATAGATGAAGGTAGTTCTTTTGAGTCGAAACACCCTAACAAATTATGTTTTTAGAATGCATTCAATTGGTCAATACATGAAGGTAGTTATTTCAAGTTGGAACACCCTGCCAAATCAAGCTCTTGGAGTGCAGTCAATTGGCCAATAGATGAAAGTAGTAGTTCCAAGTTGGAACACCCTGACAAATCAAACTTTTGAATGTAGTCAATTGGCCAATATTTCGTAGTTTTTCCAAGCTGGAACACCATGACAAAACAAGTTCTTCGAGTGCAGTCAATTGGCCAATATCTAGTAGTTTTTCCAAGCTGGAACACCTTGACAAAACAAGCTTTTGGAGTGCATTCAATTGGTTAATAGACAAAGGTAGTTATTTCAAGTTGGAACACCCTGACAAATCAAGTTTTTGGAGTGCATTCAATTGGCCAATAGATGAAGGTAGTTTTTCCAAGTTGGAACACCCTGACAAATCAAGCTCTTGGAGTGCATTCAATTGGCCAATATTTGGTAGTTCTTTTAAGTTGGAACACTTTGACAAATGAAGCTTTTGGAGTGCATTCAATTTGCCAATAGATGAAGGTAGTTTTTTCAAGTTAGAACACCCTGACAAATCAAGCTTTTGGAGTGCATTCAATTGGTCAATAGATGAAGGTAGTTCTTCCAAGTTAGAACAATCTACCAAATCAAGATGTTGGAGTGCATTCAATTGGTCAATAGTTGAAGGTAATTCTTTCAAATTACAACACTCTGACAAAACAAGCTCTTGGAGTGCATTCAATTGGCCAATAGATGAAGGCAATCCTTTCAAGTTGGAACACCCTAACAAATCAAACTTTCGAAATGCATTCAATTGACCAATAGATGAAGGTAGTTCTATTAAGCTCAAACACCTTGATAAATCAAGCTCTTGGAGTGCTTTCAATTGCCCAATAGATGAAGGTAGTTTTTTCAAGTTGGAACACCCTGACAAACGAAACATTTGGAGTTCATTCAATTGGCCAATAGATGAAGGTAATTCTTTCAAGATGGAACATTGTGACATATTAAGTTTTTGGAGTGCAATCAATTGGACAATAGATGAAGGTAGTTCTATCAAGTTGGAACACCCTGTGAAATCAAGCTCTTGGAATGTTGTCAATTGCCCAATAGATGAAGGTACTTCTTTCAAGATGGAACATTGTGACATATTAAGTTTTTGGAGTGTAATCAATTGGCCAATAGATGAAGGTAGTTCTTTCAAGCTGGAACACCCTAACAAATGAAGCTCTTGGAGTGCATTCAATTGGCCAATAGATGAAGGTAGTTCTTTCAAGTTGGAACATATTGACAAATGAAGCATTTGGAGTGCATTCAATTGGCCAATAGATGAAGGTAGTTCTTTCAGGTTGGAACATTTCCACAAATAAAGCTTTTGGAGTGCATTCAGTTGGCCAATAGATGAAGGTACTTTTTTCAAGTTGGAACATCTTGACAAATGAAGTTCTTGGAGTGCGTTCAATTGGCCAATAGATGAAGGCAGTTCTTTCAAGTTGGAACACCTTGACAAATCAAGCTCTTCAAGTGCATTCAATTGGCCAATAGATGAAGGTAGTTCTTTCAAGTTTGAACACCTTGACAAATGAAGCTTTTGGAGTGCATTCAATTGACCAATAGATGAAGGTAGTTCTTTCAAGTTCGAACACCATAATAAATCAAGCTTTTGGAGTGTATTCAATTGACCAATAGATGAAGGTAGTTTTTTCAAGTTAGAACACCCTGACAAATGAAGCTCTAGGAGTGCATTCAATTGGCCAATGGATGAAGGTAGTTCTTTCAAGTTGGAACACGCTAACAAATCAAACTTCTGAAGTGTAGTCAATTGGCCAATAAATGAAGGTAGTTCTTTCAAGTTGGAACACCATAATAAATAAAGCTTTTGGAGTGTATTCAATTGACCAATAGATGAAGGTAGTTCTTTCAAGTTGGAACACCCTGACAAATGAAACTCTAGGAGTGCATTCAATTGGCCAATGGATGAAGGTAGTTCTTTCAAGTTGGAACACGCTAACAAATCAAACTTCTGAAGTGTAGTCAATTGGCCAATAAATGAAGGTAGTTCTTTCAAGTTGAAACACCATAATAAATAAAGCTTTTGGAGTGTATTCAATTGACCAATAGATGAAGGTAGTTCTTTCAAGTTGGAACACCCTGACAAATGAAACTCTAGGAGTGCATTCAATTGGCCAATGGATGAAGGTAGTTCTTTCAAATTTGAACACCTTGACAAATGAAACTTTTGGAGTGCATTCAATTGGCCAATAGATGAAGGTAGTTCTTTCAAGTTGGAACATTGTGACAAATTAAGTTTTTGGAGTGCAGTTAATTGGCCAATAGACGAAGGTAGTTTTTTCAAGTTGGAACATTGTGACAAATTAAGTTTTTGAAGTGTAGTCAATTGGCTAATAGATGAAGGCAATTTTCGCAATCTACAACACCTTGTTAAATCAAGTTATTGGAGTGCATTCAATTGGCCAATAGATGAATGTATTTTTTCCAAAATTTGGCATTGTGCCAAATCAAGTACTTGTAATTGGAAACAGTTAAACAAATTATGTGGCAACTTTCGAATCATGCATTTTTTAAGGCACAACCATTTAACATTATTCAAATTTCGCCCTTGGATGCAATTTTCCACGATAGTTGGTGAAGCTTTTGTTAGGTCAAACAACCGAAGGTTTTGAAATCCCTTTGAGCTGATTTGGGACGATGTAGGCAAATTGACACATTTTTTCAATGAGATGCCTTCTAAATGTTCCATCACCTATCACATGAAATGAAAACAAAAGGATTATCAATATAAAGGTAAATTTCATTTTAATGCCAATTTTATTAAAAATCATATATTTGTAAAATCAATATTCAAAATTAAAACATTTAGTTTTGGACATTAAAAAAATCATAAAAAATCAAAATAAATTTATAAGAGTGAAATAATATGGTGACAACCTCATCTTTTTGTAAAAAAAAATTTGACTTATTTGATTTCCATATATATCGATTCAGAATAGGAAGTTCCATTGCAATATATTGACCCATGTCTCGTAATTATTCATGTATATACAAAATTCCACCTTCTACCCATTGGATTAAAGATCTATGTTGCAAATTTTGTACTGCAAACTTTGGGTGTGAATAATCTCCACTCCACACTCGACAAATTGTACTTATTTTCAAACCGCCCAAAAAACAAGCAATATCCAAAAACATGTTTTGATGTTCCTTATCCAAGTGGTCATAAGAAATCCTCAATATACTCCAAAGTTTTTCATTATTATTGCCCCCGGTGAGACTTTGTCCACTTTTCAATTTGCTTAGTGCACCTTCCCAAATTTCCAATTCTTTAATATTACACAAAAAAGAACCCAATACTTTAAGGCTTAAAGGGAGCTTCCCACAAGCTTTTATAATCTTCATAGATATATTTTTAAAATCCTTTGTTGGAACATGATTTGCATTACCGAATGCATGGAACATAAAAAGTTCCCTTGCTTGTTCTTCCTCCAAAAATTTCATGACAAATTTTCCATCCTCACATGAGGTTTGAAACTTTGCCAATTTCAAGAATTCACAAGTACTTTGCTTTTACAAGTTGCATTCTTGGCAACCTTATCAATGAGAAGTTGCAAGGATGTAAGGTTCTCCACCTTATCAAAATCATCCACCACCACTAACACTTTCTTTGATATCATACATTGCATAATTTTGTCAAGGTCTTTTTGATTCACATTTTCATTATTGGATAACCTTTTGCCACACAAATCATATAAGAGTTGTTTTATGACATCGTCGATATTGTTGTTTGATTTCACATCCTCCAAAAAACTAGATTTGTCATATTGGTTGTGGAATAAATGATAGAATGTTTTGCTCAAAGTGGTCTTCCCAATCCCACCCATTCCAACCAAACCAACAATAGATTCCTTTTGTAACAAGATGTTTATGTCTTTTGCTTTGTCACTCAATGCCACTTCATGACATGGTAAAGGTGGAAGCAATATTTTTTTCTATCAAAATTTACAAAATATAAGTCATTTATATGCTATTATTTTTAGTTGATAACCGATATATATATCATTGCATATGCGATATACATCAAGTGTGCTATGACCTAATATGTATCAAATTATATGAAGTCAAAAGACTTAGATTTGATGTTTTTTACCTCCATGCATATTTTCAAACATTTTGATAATAAAAAATAGCTTGGATGATCTTTGTTTGGTGGCTTGCAAATTGTTAAGTGATTAACATCTTCAATTTTGTAATGGTTGTTGTTTGATAACTGAATAGCTGAAGTATATGGCACTAAAATTCCCTGCATGTCGATCCAAAAGATTAAATTAATGAAACTCATTGATTTATTTGTTCACTTATGCTTTAGCTTATAAGTAACATAGTAATTCCAAATGGTGGTGGAAACTATAGCTTTATAACTATTGATCTTTGAATAATAATGAAAATTTTGTGTAAAAATAATTTCTTTCAACCTTTTGGCAAGCAAATTATAAATACATTACAAGATTATTGGTTTTTAATCTCATTAATCTTACATGCTTTAATGATGTTATGATTTTCTTTACAAATATTTACATGAAATTGATTTGATGAAAGGAAAATTTAAAACCTATTTATTGATGTTTGAAATGAGTCACATTTCATTTCCATCAATAGTAATTCATGAAACAAAGTTCATAAAATACATGACCCATTCACCACATTAATATATTTAGAAGTATTGAGTACATGATCCCACACAAGTTTTGACAATACCAAAAGTGTTCAAATAATGAACCTAGTTGGATAATTTCAATGTGAACAAATGAAAATTTACCCATTTATTATCGAGAGGTAATCCTTCGACAAATGCATAAATGTTGAGATCTCCATGAGCGGCATTTTTAAAATTCGTTGAAAGATGTTCCATTTGTGGCTTGAAAATTTCCAAATTTAAAAAAAAACTAGATTGGGTTGCATATTTGTTCAATGTGTTGATTTGTTGATGTTGCCAAGTGAAATAATTTGATAAATATTGGGTACCACCAGCATGTGGTACACCATAAAATATTACACCTTTGATATTGTTCAAAAATGTTTTACAACATTTGTGTACTTCATCATCAAAATCATTTCTTAACCTTTGATGTACATGTTTGTGAGCTTCAACCACTAAACTTTTAAGTACAAGACCTCCAAAACTGTAAGCAACTAATGCCACCGGTCCATCCCAAAGGGATTGATAACTACAAAATATTTAACAATGCACCAAAATTCCATTATCAACATTGTATTAGCATGTACAAATTCATCCTATTATACTTGAGGCAATTTTTCAATTCACATATGACTTATGCCATAAGTTCATAATTGATTTGCTTGTCATTTGTCCTTTTTCATTTATTGATTCCATTAATCTACATAAAAAATGTGTCTACCATATTTTGATGAAACAATTATGTACAAGTATGTAGGTGTTTACATTCTTATGTTGATGTATAATTCATCTTTTATGTGTTACCTTGGAAATATTGTTGAAATAATTAAAAAAAAGAAAAAAAATACATTTTTTTGCAATGAAATGATGGAAATTTTCTACACATGTATTATTATAATATAATTCAATTCAAGTGCATTACTAAAGATAAAGCTTCAAAAAACGTGAAATAAAAATTGTCATCAAAATCAAACTAGTTGTACCATGAACCTATAATATGAATATAGACATTGCTATTATCCTTAAATAAGAACATTGCATTTAAGCCCCATTTGATGTTTTCCTACATGAATCTAACAATTCAAATAAATTGAAACTTATTGGTGTGTATCACAATACTAGCACACATGAACAATTAATTCGTGTAAAACATTTAAGAAATTCTAAAGATGTAAATGATTATGTTTAATGTACACAAGGAGAAGTAATTAATTTGTTGACGAATAGAGGAGAGTGTCACACCTTGAATTTGTAACTAAACTTTGAATGAAGTTTTTGCCAATTTCAGTCACATCATTGTGAACACTTGCCACAATGTTAGAATCATAGGATAATGATAAAATTCGAACATTGTTGTTCAAGTCTTCAGGTAGCCACTTTTCTGGCCAACATATGCACTCTTCTCTATTGTTGGTGGGGTGTGTTGTCCATGTTTCCTTCCATTCATCATTTGTGCCAAGAGTAATCCCATGAAAAAAAATAATGGTCAAGTTTCGATTTTCGGAATTGCAAGTGGGATTTAAATCATGCACTAGATATTTTTGCAAAGAAAATAAAAGAGAGTCAACACAACTCTTTAAACATCTCTTGAAAATTATTTGACTATACATTAAATTAGAGAAATGCAATGTAAAAATTACAGTAATTAGATAAAGGCAATAATTAATCGAAAAGATTAAGTTTAACAAGAAGACAATAGTAGATGAATTGGAGAATACCAAATCTATCTTGCATGACTAACAAATGAAGATCATTCACATGTGTCATAGATTTCAAAGTTTCAAAACATAGTTCAAAAATAAATATTGTTACATAGTAGGTGGAACTAATGCTAATCAATAAATGATAACGCTAAGAATTGGAGTCTTTCAAGTTTGGGTTGATTAACTAAGCCATCTAGTTTGGTTCATTTGTATTTCATGACATTTTCCCCAACATTTGGGTCACTAAGGCCTCCTACTCTTAAGGAATTGGGACACAAACCCAATAAGAAGGTCCAAGAGCATTTTAATAATTTGCTTTAGGTTGTTGGATCAACACTTCACATTGAACTTAACTCATAATCTACAATGAAGGTTCCAATCCTTACAAGTTCAATATATTCTTATTCAATGCCGATTGACAAATTTCCCTTTCATTAATTCTACTTGTTATAGCAAGTGAGTCACTGGCCTAATGTAAGAGGCTATAATGATGACTCCGTTTCCTTTTGTTTTAAACATCATTTCATATTGTTTTTATCTAGACAAACAAACTTTGTTTTATAATGAAGTAAATGTCATCCCTCTCTTTGCGCCATTTACTTCTGAACAGTTGGCAGCCTATCTTTAATAGGTTTCCCTTTTTGTAGTGATTTTAATTTAAAGATGTTATTTTAGAGCTTGCTTATACCAACTAAAAATCTTTATTCCAGCAGGCACGGCGGAGGGAAGAAAGTGACTTGAAGTCACAAGGCTAAGGGAGCTCTGCTTTATAGGATCCTCAGAGACTGTATGTGAGACCTCTTATTTAAAATAAATCTTATCCTTCTACGCAGCATTGGAAACAAGCCAAACAAAATCAACCTGAATATGGTGCCAAGAATTGCAGAGTCCAAAATTCTAATGTTTGCGAAGATTTAAGTATCATGTACAATTCTATAGGAAGGGAACATCAAGAGAAAACCTAGGGCAATAAGCCTGGTGCCTCCATCATTTATTATGTAAATAATGTGGGCGCAACACTGGAAAGTAGGCAAAGTGAAAATGTACGACAAGGAAGCTTGTAAATGATTGAGGACATTCAGGTACCCTAGTGGCTAAAGGGTATAGTTGTGAAGTTGTTGGTTGGGAGTTCAAATCTGAATAAACCTCCTTCTCCTGATGCTTTGTGAGGACAATAAGCTATCGTGGTTGTAAGGGTGAAGGAAAATTGTCAACACACACCCAAACAAAATAAAAAGAAGCAAAGAAAAATCAAACTTCAACATGTAACTTGGGAAAGCCCAAGAAAAAACTATGCAAAGAAAGCTCATCATAAGGTTAAGAAGAAGCACCGCATTGCTGTGACATCCAGAGCTTGAAGGAGCATTTTCAGGGGGGACCAAAGGTGTCTCAATCACAGCAGGGATCTGCACAACATCTTTCTTTGTTTTTGGTGGCCCTTGTGAAAGATCAACTCCTTTTCGCTTGAGGCCATATGAATTTCTCATATTTCGCACTATTGAAATTCCTTTTGCTCACTGCTTTCATAAATATTTTTCTCTTAACCTTTTGCTCTCATAAAACCTGCTACAAATCCTTTGCCATCCCAATAGCATACAAAAGGTATGATGGGTGTCCCTCACATCACAAATTCCCGCAAGCTAAGCTGATCATTCCACTAGATCTCCCCAAAAAACATCAACCCCTTTCCTCTTCACGATCTCCCTGGAATTCTCACACTCTTCTCTTCTTACTCCATTTCGACTTTTCTCACATAAGAAGAAGCTCTCAGAAAACCTACTAGAAATCCTCTGCCATCCCAATAGCAGACACAGGGTATGATGGGTGTTCGTCACATCACAGATTCCCGCAAGCTAAGCTGATCTTTCCACTAGATCTCTCCAAAACACATTAACCCCATTCCTCCTCCCGATCTCCCTGGAATTCCCAGTCTGTTCTCTTACTCCTTTTTCGAATTTTCTCACAAATGTTTCTTTTTCATTTTCTCCTCCCCCAGAAACTTCGAGAAGGGTTTTGCCGTGACTCTTCAGACTGTAGCATACGCGCTTTACCGATTTCTTGGCCACTGAACAATTCATTACTTTCCTTCTGGAACACATGTCTCTATTTTCTACTCATAATTGAGGATGGAATATGCACAGGCATGCTTATATTAGGCAGTTGCCTGAATTACCTAAATTAACTTGATTTAGGCGCATCAGGAATGGTTAGTTTAGGCGGGCGCCAAATGAAGGCTTTATTTACTGTATGAGCAAGTACATAGAGTGCCTTGCTTCCATGCAGGGAAATTTTTGGGATGTTTAGAAATCTAGAAGTCTGTTCCAAATGTGCAAGTGGCCAGCCACTATATCCACCGCCACCATCTGGGGAAATACATGAAGTAGGACTGATGATAGGGAGGAGGATTACAAGCGAGAGAGATTATCAGAGGTTTCAGATTGGTGGATCTGCTGCAGGAGATGTGAAAAGCCTGCTGGTGCATGACATTGGGCTGGAGCCCCAAGAGCAGCACTTGCTATTTAAAGGGTAGGAGAAGCAAGACTATGAATTGCTGCATGATGCAGGTGTGCAAGACAAATCCAAGCTTCTCCTTGTTGAGGATGTTGCTTCTCGAGAGCGAAAGCTTCAGGAACAGCAAAAGCAGGAGCAATTTGCGTGTGCCTATCAAGCTATCTCACATGTTCATGCAGATGTGGACAAGCTGGAAGAACAGGTCTGTGTGTTCATACACCTATGCAAGTTTTGTCCATGATTTGTTCCTTATCAAACACCCTCTTCCAGGTTGCTTTGCTTGATTGTTGGTGAGGTATCCAAGTATATTTCTTTCTTTGTTGAAACAATAACAAAATCATGTTCATTTATTTTTGCTCCCCCTTGATCATAATCCTCATATCCTCCAACAGAAAGGACCTCATGTAGCCATCTCTTCCCATCCTTATGACTTAGGTTGGGTAATAGTATAACTTTGTTTAGAAGCTTGTGTATGTTCTCCGGGGCTTGTACATGTTGAAATGATCAGTGCTCTGAAAATGTCATATTGTCATGGAAGTGAGTGCTCTGCTGTGAGTTGTCCTTCTCTCACATGAATAACGTTTAAAATTTTGTCATTTTGCCATTTGTGCGTTCACTATTGTTCTGTTGCAGACTCCACCATCAATGTTTAATTACAGATCCCTTTCCTAGTAAAGAAGTTGAAGAATTTTCTTTACTTCTGATTGTAGTTATCAGCTTGTGAAGCAATAGCACAAAGTGCAGCTGGATGCGCAGAGAGAGATCTGGCTGGTTTAAGTGAGATGCTTGTGCAAGAATTGAAGTGTGACGGCGGGCGAACATTTAGGTAGTTAATTTAGGCGTGACGACAGGCAGACATTTAGGTAATTTAGGCGACGCGACTTCTGATCGCCTATTTTACGCATGCCTGAATATGCAATGTCACCTTGAGACTTGTCAAACACGCTTTATTTTTTCCCTCTGGCCTCCTCCATTATTATCGTCATGACTTTTGTTCACATCCACACACCGGCCTTTCTTTTACCAAAAAACTATAGCCAGAAAGCTAAGTCATAAATTTAGAAAGTGCTAAAATCAAATGCTTTTTGAGATTCTCAATAGCAAAAATTCAACCAAATTCAAAGAAAAATATTCATATTCCATACATGGTTTTCAAGTAGGTAGCCAAAAATAAGAGAAATATGTTAATTTTTTTCTAATGCCATATTTAGCTCATAGCCAAATCTGACTAAATCTTCCTAGTGATGATAGCCGCTTGGGCTATATCTCAAAACTGACCCAAAAAATTATTGATCCACACGTTTCCTGCTGTTTGTTGATTTCACCCAGTGAATTATTGAAGCATTCTGCCAAAGCTCATGTTGCGGCAATGCATGATTAATTGGGCCTTGGTCAAACCAGCAAGGGTGAATTGACCCCCACATTGGGATCATCATAAAAACCCCCCAAAACCCATTCAAATGGCCATATTAGGCCCCAAAATTTATAGATTTGGACTAGGGAGCCTGATTTTGTCTTGAGAAATGATATTTTTAATAATTACAATATTTATGAGCAATTTAAATGGACTTTGCAAGTTTAACATGATCCGAATGTGGGGATCAATTTGCCTTGGTCGGGTGAACATGGCCTACAGTAGAACAGTGAAAATCCCAAAGTTTTTGGGGGCAGCTTCAAAACATTATGTAGCATCCTTAGAGCATCTCCACCCCACACCTGCAAACACCCTTTTTCATTATATCTTGCAGCAGGTTAGAGTGACTCCTGCTCTGGTCCTGTATTGACGTTGATTTTGCAGTAGTCATTTCAACCCCTTTAAAAGCTTTTTTCTACTATGGATATGGATAGTGACTATAATGGTCCAGATGTAAAGACATGAATGGTCTTTGAGCGTTTAAAGGGACTTTCATGACATTTGCGGGTGGGGACAGTGATTATTAAACACTATTCTATTTTTACATAAAGGAGTTGTTTACAGTTTTGGGGTGGAGATGCTGTTAGACAAAATCAGGGTCTCTGAATCAACAAAGAAAGCCTCTAAGAGGCCTTGCTCAAGAAGGTGAGTGTACCAGTGTAGGTGCTGGTTCGCCCTGGCCAGTGGCTATGATTGGAGCAAGCCTGGGGGGACGGAAAAGTTACATGGATGGTCAAAGCAAATAAATCCGGAGTGGAAAAACAAAAGAAATTCTGTACAGAGCAGTGATTTTTTTTGGTGAATTTTCGCACTGTGGCCACAAATGTTTTTTGAAGAAATTGGGAAATTTTGTTTTAATAATGTGAATTCAAGGAAAAAATGATCAAAAAACGGAAAAACTGGACAAAATGTACAAACCACAAAATTGGGAAAAAAAGAAAAAAAACACTGGGACAGAGGTATATACATGTGTGCACTCTAAATAAAGTATGGAAAAGCATCCTGTGAAACTAATGATGTTTTACTGCAAGACCCTTTTAACTCCTTATGTGGAAAACCACAATCAGCACGGTTGACATCTGGTGCAAACATGTTGGATCTGAGATCTGAGGCCTTTGCCTAGTCAAAGCCAGTAACTTTTTGCTCATTTTTGGTTCGTGTTATGGTGCCCACAACCAAGTCTGGTGTTTCTGAAGGAATTGGGGCAACGTGTAATTCATGGCCAGGCTGAACCTGCACCTCCGTAAGTACATTCACCGTCTTGAATGATCCCTTTTCCCGATAATAACTCCAAGAGGCATCAAAGAAATGTTAGATTTGAACTCCGAGACCCTGATTTGGTCTAAGGCCCGCATTACACTAGGAGGCAGGGCTGAAAAAACTCGGCAACATGCTAAATACACCCACCCCCCGCCCCATTGAGCTCTGTCCAGCGCCATTTCTGGACCTGACAGTGCAGCCCTGCGGAGAACCGTGTGATTCTGTCCAGTGTTGGTCTGGTATCAGGTTTTGAAGACATCCGGCAGTTCCCGGTATCAGGTTTGTTTTTAATTTTACCCCTAATTTATTAACATTTTAATTTTTTGATACCAGAACGTTATCAATAATAACATATTTGTTATTCAACAAACCGGTATCAACTTGATGGCATGGAATTGCTTTTCACAATTTCCTAGTGGTCCCTGGGATTCATTCCCAGTCTCTCTCCCAGTACTGAGTCGCATTCTTTTCATTCATACAACCTGCTTGATGCCAAAAAAATAATTCGGATCTTGCTCAGAATTGTGTTGCTCACTGTGCTTGGATTGCCTCTTTCAGGATTGTAGTTAAACCTGCAAGTGGAGGACTATGCCAGTCTGAAGCTCTGGGCATCACTTCCGGGTTGCCAAGCCATGTTATCAATCTCCTCAACACCGATGTTATAATCATGATTGGTCTTTGCTTGATCATAAACAACCAATAGATTGTGCAACAAGTTTGCACCTCTGGCAAACACTCCCTCGTCAATAGGGAGTTGAGTGGGGCACTCTCTCAAAGGCAGAGCAAAAGAAAGTGATAAATCAGGTCAAGGGAGCATTTTGAGATGGAGGAGAGCTTGATTCACAGTGGATTGCAGACAAGATCTCCAATTCAATGTCTCAAGCAAGATACCATGACAGGATGAAGATTTGTGCTCACCTGAGAGACCTGAATGTGTACAAGAACTTGGAGAGGCCGCTTCAGTTCTCAGAAAGCATCTGGAATGCCTTCTACTAGTCTGAGGTGCAGCTGAAAGCAACAAGGCAGCTAAAGGAGATCATAGAGCAGCTAGCCAAGGCCAAGAAGGTAAGAGAGTTTGGGAGGTCTGACCGTGACCTGAAGGCACTGGAGTTGAAGCTTGCTGAATGCCAATCAGTGGTGGACGAGGTTGGTGATCCACCATTGAAGTTCCTCAAGGTAGCAGAGCGAGTGAAACTGGTTCCAAACACCACCCACAGGCTAGGGCAAGGTGGCATTCCCGGCCTCAAAGCAACATTTGTAAGTACCCTCCCTCTCCTCCATTTCTTTCCTGCAAAGATTTGAATAAAGTTGAGTTTCTGTCGAGTCAAATAGGACTATTTGCGATAGCTTTGCGATGCGAATTACATCACAAAGATAGGTCAAATGGCGTTTTGGCGTTTTGAGTTGCGATAGTTTCAGCTTCGCAAAGATTTAAATGGCGTTTTGGCATTTTTAGATATGATGGGATTTGTTTCGCAAATTGCTTCGCAAGTTTCAATATGCGAAGGTCTGCACTTTACAAAAGTGGTCGGAGACTTGAATAGATTCTTTATGCGTTTTTATTGACCTGTTGTATTATGGGGACAGTACAAGAGGTACAAGAGGAAGATCACAGCTGCAGAAATGAAAATGGGCCAAGAGCATGGCAAGGAACATCTTTTTGAACATGTTGATGCACTATTGGTGAGTGGGTTTGGTTGGGATTCAATTTTTGTTTGTGTTGAAATTGTTTTCATTTGAATCAAGATTTTCATTTATGGTGTTGACTAAGCTTTGCATGTTGAAATGCAAGCATCTGAGGGTGAGAGTGAGAGCTCCCAGGGTAGCAGTGATGAGGAGAAAAGAGCTAGCATTGCTCCTAGTGCTACCACTAGCAGTGGACCTAGTTCATTTGCTAGTCGAAATGCAGGTTCTACAGGGGGCAAATATAAAGAGGATAGGGAGGAGGAGGAGGGGCAGGGGGACGATGAAAAGAGGGAGGAGGATGAGTAGCCTCCCCCTCCACCAGAGAACACTAGGAAAAAAGATTCAAGGAAGAAATCCAAGAGGGGAAGGAAGTCTAGATAGACAGCTAATGTGTTAGATACCCAAGGGTTGCAAACCCTTTTACATTGTAAATATTGAAATTTTGATATAGATATTTTTTTTGGCAACCCAAAGTGACTCCAAATGAATATAAACCTTGCTTCCAAAATAAGAATACAGTGCCATGCTCTTGTGATACACAATGGATCTCGAAACCATTTGTGAGTCATAATTCTTTGTAACACTTCAAAAGCCAAAAGACCAAATATACCATGTCACAGACATCACTACACTCTTACGGGTAAAATCATTCCAAAACAAGTTTGTGAAATCATAGATTTCACAAACTTTTAGCGGCATTTTGAGAATCCTAAAATGTTTGCGTTAGATCTTATATCGGAAATCGATAGACTTTTGAGTCGATTCGTTAAGTCGTTGCGGTGATGGGTTTGTTGTAAATAGTTTCCGATGTAATGTTAATCGCAAAAAATGTATAGATCAATTATAATCAAAAAAAATTTGCGATTGTATCAAGTTCGGGAGTTGTGAAGGACTTGCGATTGTACGGGTGCGAATGTTATGGTATCGCAAAAGCTTAAGAATTTGCGAGGAATTATGGTTCGCAACAACGGGCTTTCGGAAACTTCTTTCTTTGTTGTTTGCGATGATATTTGGATCGCAAAATAGCCCCCTGTTGTTGTAGTGGGAGGTTGCTTTTGAGTCCATTGCCCCCATCATGGGAACTTGTAATGTCGATGATACACTAAATTCAGAAGATGTAGTGAACACTATCATGGAGTTGTTCATCAAAAGACATGAGGGGTTTGTGTTGGAAGGTGGGCCTCCGCATCCTTTTATAGGCATGCACAATATTCATGACTACCGTAGCGGCAAGGGAATTCATCTTTTAATAATTATTTCAGGCCAAGGAGAAAAACTGGAAACTAAATTGGGCCTGCAGGGAGAAATGGAGAAATGAAGAAATGAAATTTGTTGTGACGCAAGAGAAATTGTGAGAAATTGCCATCATCTACGTCATCAAGGTCTGCCAGGTTCTCTAGCTCTTCCAACTCTGCCACTAACTCATCATCCTGCCGGTTCAAAGATCTAAAAACTTCGAGCGTGTGCTCCTCCTCCAAGCAAGCACTCCTCACATCCTGCACCGATGCCACCAACGGAATTTCCTCGATGCCTGCACTCCTAAAAGCCCCACTCTCTAGCTCATCCTTGGTGACTTCAGGTTCATCCCCAGGGTTTTCCAGCTCCACAAGCAGACCCCTCTGTAGGCATTGCCCCATGGTTGAATCTTGGAAGCAGGGAATGTGAATGCTGCCCAGTCTGCACAAGGCCCAACCTTTCTGGATCATTTCCACTTGCTCGCAAAACTCGCCCCATGACAATAGGAGCCAGCCAATAAGTAATTCGCGCAGCTTCTTGATTCCTACTTGCAGCTCTACATCCTCAGGTCTTACCCCTTCAGCAAGCTGCGAAGCAACCAACTCACTCTACCACTTCTCAAACTGCTTACGAAAACCATGCTTGAAAGGTCTCTGCAACATTACATTCGTTGGCTGGAGCTTGCTTGTGCAGTTTGCAGCCACATAAAGATAGTGGACGAGGGGGTGGTTTTCCTTAAGCCAGTTTTGGAACTCCTTCGACGTGTGAACTTTCTAACAATCTATGAGCCACACCATTTTCTGCTTGGAAGAATCCAACCCCAGCTCCTTGCACTTCTCGACGCACCACGGGTCCAAGACCTTCTCCACAAACCGCTTCATGGTGGTTTGATTTGACCAGTGATTCTCCGAGTTGGTCAAATCCCACCCCTTCTTGATAGCTTCCCTGGCTTCAACATGATTTGGTACCACCGTTGTGGTCTTCCCCTGGAAAATGAGCTGCAATGGAAGCATGCTACCACTAGAAGTTGAGCTGACCATCCCCGTTATCTGCCTCTTCTCGTCCTTTCCTAAACTCCAAACATCTTTCACTCCCTTGGTTTCATAAGTCTGCTCTATTGCGGGCCGCACGTAGATGGCGGTCTGATCAGAATTGACAACCAGCTCAGGGGGGATGTTGTGCAACTTGTAAAGGGCAGCAACCCTGTACGCCGTCTCATCACCTTGCTTCTCCCAGTCTTCCGGGAGCTTGCTCGCTGCTGTGGTGACCCGCCTCCACGTCCACCCCAGGTGCTTTCGGACAAAGGCCTTCCCAAAGGTCTTTGACACCGAAAACTTGACATCTTCCCCGCGCTTGCCCGTCACCGTTCGCTGAAACATCTCAAGGGTAGATTGTTGGATGCACCCCTGCATGATTCCCTGGATGATCCCACCGTCCAATGGCTGCCCAGCATCCCTCACACCCTTGAGCGTCTTACAGACCAGCTCAAATGTTTCAGGGAACTCTGTGAAAATCCCCATCGGTCTAGGCTTGTGGCTAGCTTTCCTCGCATTCTGCAGTGCAATGCAGTCTGTGACCTTGTGTTTCAAGACAAAGACCCCCTCCTCATTTTTCTCAAACTAGCCTTTCAGCGTTTGGACGGTTAGCTTGTCAAAAGGGCTGCCTAATCGACCTAGCTTCTTGTTGTGTTGGAGGGAAAAGAGAGCATCATAGAGGTTTCTAGGATGCTTTTTGACTGCAACAAAGATGAAGTTCCAGAGATCTGACATAAACCAATTGGTGTAAGGACCCCTCTTCTTCTTGGCAGGTGGTTCCTCACCCCCATCTTCTAGATTCCCTTCCTCTCCTTCCTGTCCTACAAGAACTGCCTGAACATGCCTGACTTTCTTTGGTCTGCCAACAGGCCTTTTCGATGCAAGCCTTTTCGCTTCAACAGCTGCCTCAGCCTCCTTCTTGTGAGCCAATCTAGCATTTTCCTCATCACGCCACTTTGCTAGAGTAGACTTTCTATCAGCAGCCTTTTCTTCTTCAGACCTCTTATCCACAGAAAAGAATCAGGTGATCGTGGCAACTTTCACCCCTAACGCCATAACACCCGGCCCTAATGCCTCTTCTTGCAACAACTTTTCTGCTCTGACTCTGAGGTCAAGCCATGCTAGAGGAGCTTGAAGTTGAACTCTGGAGTGACCAGAGTGGCCTAATGTTCAGACTCAGAGCCTGTATCACTGGTTCCTTGGACTGAGTCACTCTTTGAAGGGGCTTCCCTCCAAAAGGGCATCATCTCCACCGTCTATCAGAGCCTGCTCATTATCGGACGGCATTCAGTACAGTACCTACCAGCCACAACGCGGTGCATACCTAGAAACTGTTTCACAACGGGAGAAAATGGAAATTATATCTGGGAAGGCGATCGCGAAATGTTGTTAAATTCGAAACTTCAAAACTTTCGAAATATTCGCAACGCTTGGGGGTGAATTCCCTTGCCGCTACAGTATGTCTATAAAGTTAGACACGAGGTTGGAGCAGCACCTAAGAAACATAATATGGATGTGCTAAGGTAATGGAGGCAATACCTGGGGCATATTGACAATCAGTTTGCAGGTGATGAATTGGCTCCTTGTTATGTATGAGGAGCTTTGAAAACATCCATAGTTCACATTTGTTGTGGTGCAGTGAATGAGGTGTTTGAGAGGGAAATTGTAGACTGTGGTGTCCTTGAGATGGGAACATAGTCAGGTCATCCTTGATATGTCAGGGGAAAGTGCAAGAGCTAGCAGTTGAGTGTCTCCTAGACATTTGAGTGTATGATTGGATAGATCGCAGATGTTTTCAGGGTCTTATTCAAGAACATTGGAATCCTTCTTAATCTGACTCCAAATGGTATAGGGCCAGGAACCTTCATTGCCCTATTTCAAAGCCCATTGTCACTTCCATTAGCGGTTTGATGCCAAATATCTTGCAAGTTAGATGTGTGAGAAAGTTTCCATGCAGTTTCAAGTGGGACCTAAATGTCTTGTTTCCCATTCTTGATATCCTTCATATGTGTTTGTGCAGCTGCAAAGTTTACAATGTGTGGTGTATGTAAGAGAGCAAGTTGGAAAACGACATGCTGATCCCCTCTAGTTTAGCAAATATCAACATGCAAACCTCTTTATGCTGAGAAACTGGATATCTTAAAAGCCTTAATTGACTTAGTCAGGTCACTGATAGAGAACCAAAATGGCCAGACTTTTGTGTGATGTTTGTGCAATGCCCTTGAACCCAGGCCATAGTAAGGTGTTGGGCTTGAGTCATTCAGAATGTGTCATACTTGGTTTGTTGAAGGGTGGTGTTATTTCTTCTTGCACTTGTGACTCCATACTGAAGATCTTAAGTTTTATCACTCCATCTGTAGAAGTTGCATGGGCCCAGATTGGTCTATAGACTGTAAATTGCTGAGACTAGAAGTTTATTGCAAATGTTGTAATGTTGCTGGATAACTATTCTTAATGACATTATGTTGTCCAAGCAGGAGAAATATTTTGTAGTTGTACACAGATGTAGTTGCTAGAGACACATAGTATATGCTGTTAGAGCAGTCGTGCAGGTTCAGGGTAGGTCATTGCTACAACTTGGAAGAATCTGTAGATTGGATTTGTGATGGGCCTTGTAACCTGTTTCCACTGGCCAAAGGTTTTGATGTATGCACAATGGTCCTTAGTTGAGGTGGAAGCATGGCAGTGTCGATGGAAACAAAAAAAGTGGTGACATGAAACTGACAGGTTCCCATACATGTTTCATAGTAAGAGCAATGTTTTGTCATCAAGCTTGGTCCAACAACCGACTCTCAAGATGCAATACTGTTGGATGATAGCTTGCCAAGAAACAAGCATGGGAATGATTTCTTAGTAACATCAAACTTGCAAGCTTATGCTCTTCAAGACAAAATCTTCAGTTATAGGACTATTTGACCAATTCTTAGATTCTTTGAGAACTACAGTTATATATTAGAATTGGTTCTTAGATTTTTGAGACCGTGGTTATATATCATAACTGGTTTTTTGAAACATGGATCCTGCTTGGAAACCTCATTCACCCAGTAACAGCAGAGTTGTCTATTAATCCATTGCTATGACCTTTCACTCTGCACCCAAACCCACATAAGAAAGCAATTTTATGGTGCATAAAACATTCTTTGGCAGCCATTCCATTTTGCAAAACACACATGTCTGGGTTTCCATGTATGGCTGGCTCTCCCACTAATATAGTGGATTCTGTAATTCCCTTTGTATAGGTGGGAGACTGGAACTGCATCATGTTTTATGCTAGGTAAGGGCCTGGCAGAAGAGCATTACACCCGCAAACCTTGGGTTCTGGAAGGGCATTACACCTGCAAAGTGATGCCCTGGTGCCAGGGCTTTACCCTATACATAAAACATTGTCTACTTTGCCCACCTAGGTATGAAAATTAGTCTATTGTGCCTTCTTGTATGTGAAACATGACTACTCTCACAACATGATCAAAGTGACAAAGGAGCAGGTCAAAAATTTGTATTAGGTGAACAATAGCTTCACAGCACCTGTTTTACTAGCAATCAAATTCCTGCAGCCATAAACTTTCCATTCAGATAGAATGTATTCACTTTACTTCACAATCACATATTCTTCAAGGCCTTTCAGTTTCCATGAAGTCAAATCCACTAATTTCACCCAGCTTTTAGTCTCACATCACTAGGCTAAGGGAAATGTGTACCATGGAATCACAATTCATTCTCCAATTTGACAAGATGTGAGTGTAAACCCTTCAAAGGATTGCAACATATACGATCAAGAGTCAATACTTGTCTATCCTTTAGAAATCATGGTTTATGGCCTCTCAATTCAGCCAAAATCAAAGCCTAATCCACTTGAGCCTTAAGTAACCAAACATATGACAATTAAGTAAACCAAATTCCAAAGATAGAGCATGCAAATGCTCCAAAACTTGTTGCTATTACTTGATGCAGACTTGCTTGGCGATCCCCAATTCTAAACAAACTTCAAAAGTTCATTGTAGACCTTGAAACACCTTTGCCACCATGAAAACCACAAATTGCAAAAGTAATGCATCCTTCCCACTTCCTTCGTGAGTCTTTAGTGATTGGCATTTGGCCCAAGCAATGAACACAACATACAAGATGAATGGTGCAAAACACTCGTTTGTTTGAATTGTTTTCATGTTGCATAGCTCAGTTCACAATGGTAAAAACTATTTTCCTTTTTTTTTTGTTTATTTTCCCTTTACCAAGATATTTCTTCTTTCATTTCTCCACCATGTTACCTTTAGTTAAATTATTTTTTAGCTAGGTTTTGTTTTGAACTCTTGCTAGTTTTGTTTTTCAACTAGGTTTTTCTTTGAACTTTCATTAAGGTAATTAAGTTGGTTTTAGTACACTTAAGTGCTTAGGGTAGTTTAGATCCAAGGGGAAGGCTCTTTTGTTTTTGGTGTCCAAGAAGATGTTGAACCCCTCCTCTTGGCACATTTGAGACACTAAAAATTGTCAAGAACGGATTAAAAATGAGAAAGTTATGGCCCCCCAAAGTAGGGAGTCAAAAACTCAAAACAACAAATCACAACCAATTCTTGAACACCCAAAAACTTCCTTTTATGTTGCTCTATTGTTGTTATAGTTCCAAGATTATTTATAGAACTTAAGGTGGCGTCCCTAAAACAATTTAAATCATTAAAATGAAGAAAATTTGAAGAAGTTATGAGCTTTGAAAGAAGGAGGGTTCTAAATATTTATTTTAAAAAATATGTTTTGTAAATATGAAAGTTTTTTTCTTCAACTCTCATTGGTTTTTCTTCTTTTCCAATTCCAAAATAAACATTTGGGCAATGGGAGCTAAACTTATGAACCTTTTCAACCATCAATGCAAGTAAGGTTTTGATTGTGTTTGTTTTAATGAACTACTTTCAACTAAGTTTCAACTATATAATTTTTCCTATATTTTGATTGGGTTCAACTAGATTTCAATTAAGTTTCAACTATGTTTGTCGACTATGTATAAGGTAAGCCCATGATCTGTGCCATTTTTATTTGTTATTTGGTTCTAAATTTTTCAAATTTCAAAGTGTTTTTTTTCGTTGTTAAACTTTTTTATTCTTGAATAGTAAATGATGATTTTTATTGATTTTTAATGTGTGCAACTAATGCACAATCTTTTTCTTGATGCATAATAACTTAAATTTTTATTAAGTTTTCTCATTTTTAACAACTTTCATTTTTTTAAATTCAAAAATGTAGGGTGTAGGTATGAACAAGTCAAAAGACGTGTTCCAACAAGGCAATAATCCAATTAAGCATGCCAACAATGAGTTCACGCCATTAGTGCATAAACATAGGACAACCACCTTGTAGGAGAATCATTTCATTGTTCCAATAAATGTTTGATTAATAACATTAACATCTTTGAAATGTAGATGGGACCATTTCCTACATGGGAACAATGTTTCTTTGCATAATTTTCAAATTATAATAGGTTTTGCATTCTTAATTGATAATGTATAGGTAGACTATGCTTTTATTATGGCTTGATTTTCTTTTGTTAATTTTAAATAGGTATATTATCCCCACAATCTAACTTTAGTAATCTTACAATTGTGAATGTAATTTGTGTAGACTTGTAATCTCAACTACAATTCAACTAATTTATATAAATTTGATTTATTTTAAACATATTTTAAACTTCTTTTCAACTTGCTTTCAACTACCTTATAATTGATCTCTTTACTTTGGCTCAACTTCACATATATTGGATGACCTACAAACAACAAGATGCCATGTGCCATGCAAGTGAGTAACATAAGTGTCCACATGGCACAATATCATATGTTGACATTTTCAATAAATCAATAATTTCAAAATTTTGAGACCATACACATGGCACACGTCAAATAATTTAGTTTGATGGTGGACCACGAATGTCCATGTGACATGTGTCAATGTTCCATTGGTTATAATATAATTGAATAACAATCAAAATTCTAAGATTCCATGCCTTTCTTCAATGACATGACATGTGCCAATGTTACATTGATTTAATATAGTTGAAAAATAATCATAATTCCAATTCCACACCCCCAAATGACATGACATGTAGGTGGATGAAGTTCATCCATTGACTTGCCAGCATGGAATCAATTAGGTCTAGTCAGCATTTTACAGTTGAAATGTTGCGTCAATTAAAATGTATGTCGTTTTTAACTAAAATGTTGTCATTTCAACATTAACCCACAAATTAACACATGTACATTGTTTTCAATTGTGTTGTAAGGTTGACTCAACAATGTTGATTATTTTGGAAATTAGTTGACAACATCATTTCTGAGTTGCGAAAAACATTTTGCAATTGAAAGTGATGGTTTCAGCTGTAAATAATAGTTGAAGTAGTTGAAAACATAGTTGAAAAATGAGGTTTTTCTCCTAGTGTGCCCAAAAGTAAAAGGGGATACTAATGGGTTATTTTAACACAAACAAAACATATGTTGTGGGATGTTGATTCCAAGAAAATTATGGAGAATCGACATATGTTGTTTGATGAAACCTTTATAATGAATCCAACATGAAATGGAGATGGTCAAATAATAATAAAAATTATTGAAAAAACAACTAATCTTGGTTAGATTATACAATCAAATATTGGATTTCAAGGGCATGCAAAAGGAGTGGGAGTAGTGCTACCAATTGCACCTAATCAATTTCAAGATGAATTTGATAGTTTGGTAGTGCCAAGGGATCCAAGGAGAAGGTCAAATGAAATAGTGGGAGTACTAGATTTGGAACCAGAGACATCACTAGTCATAATAAAGTTGGTTGAAGTTGCAAATGTAGTAGTAGGAGCACTAGTTCACAAACTTGGTACTAGACAAAGAAGGCCAACTATAAGGTATGGAAAGTCAATCTACCATGTTGATCAAACCATCTATGTTTGTGTTACATTTTAAACTAATATTCATAATAAACTTAAATCATTTGAAGAAGTAATGGCATTTCTAAAGAAGGAGCAAATTTGGATACAAGCCATGTAAAAGGAGTTTTGTTGATGGAAAATGGAACTTGGGAATATCAAGAACTGTTAAAAAGAAGGAAAATAATAAAACAAGTGGGTATACAAATGGAAACTTGTAGTTGATGGAACCATGGATCACAATAAAACTAGTTTGGTGGCTAAGGGGTTTGCCCAAAAGGAAGGGGTGAACTTCAAAGAAACATGTTTCAATTTAAAACTAGTTGTGAAATTTAACTCAATAAGAACAATGTTTTCCATAACAATTGCAGAGAATATGAATATAACTTAATTTGATTTTTGTACATTTTTTTTCTATGGTGAAATAGAAGAAAAAATTTACATGACACAACCATTGGGATTTAAAAAATTAAAGAAACAAGGAAAGCTTGTAGATGTAAGGCCATGTATGGGCTTCAATAGTCTTCTATAATTTGGAATAGGAAGTTCAATTTGTTTCACACTAAATGCAATCTTGTTGCCACCACTATTGATGGATGTGTGTACTATAGTATATTAGATCATTGCCTAATCTTAATCATTTTTATGGATGACAATATGACATGCAATGTTAAAGAAGATTCCATTGACCACATTTTGTCCTTCATGAATGATGTTTTCCAAATCACAATAGGTTATCCAAAAGTGTGTGTTGGATTACATATCATTTGAGTGAGAAAAGAGCGTGTGATTCACATTAACTAAACTTGATACATCCTTTCTAAGTTGAAGAAGTATGGATATGAGAATTGTAATTTAATGGTTGTACTTGCCCACCCTAATAATGTATTTGATTTAATCTTGCGCATTGGAGATGGAAGCATGGAAGATTAATCATCTTTCCTTTACAAAAGGATAGTTGGGAGCTTACATTTTAAACAATTGGGCACAAGGTTTGACATTTTGTTGTAGTTGCGCGTGTAGCCAAGTTTAGCGAAAGCTCACAAATGTAGCATATTATGGTGTTGAAACATGTTTTACATTCTTATTGTGATGCAAATTTTGCCATGGATTTGAACAATCAAAAGTTTCAATCTAGCTTTCTACTTATGCTCACATGGCATGGGGTTCACGGAAGCAAGATTGCACTGTGGGGAACACCACAAAAGTTGAATATATTGTCGCACATGCAATAATCAATGAGATCATTTGGATGCATAAATTGTTGGGTGATTTTGGATACGGACAAATATCTTTGTCTAAGTTGTGGAATGACAACCAAATTACAATTTGATTAATGCAAAAGAATTCTATCGACATACTAAACACATTGACATCATATACCACTACATCAAGGAGAAATATGAAAATTGTGAGAATATTGTGGCCTACATCAATATTGAAAACTAGCTTGCCAACATTTTGACGAAAGCTTTGCCTCTTGATCATTTTGAGCATCTTTGCAATATGATTGGGATGAGTGTAGTAGTCAATGTTCCTACAAGTGGGAGTTTTGGTGTGAATGAGTCAACATCTACTCTCATCATACATATCATCCCACCATGCAAATAATCATGTGAATTTTTGCCATGCAAATAATCAAGATAGTTTGGACGTAGTTTAACAAATAATTTCCCATGTATGAAAGTGTAATTATTACAAGTTCTAAGTGGTTCTTGCCTTCATACCTTAGTATGTAGTTATTGTCCACTCTATGCAGTTTATACACCTTTTTTTCCCTTTATCTTGCTATTGCTAGGATAACTTTCAGACAAGAAGGCTATGTCCTTTCCATTACATAAATATGCAACTTACATTGTTAATTGCTTACAAACTAATGTACCAATTATTATTTATTCATATGAAATCATGCATAGGTTTATTTGGAAATAGTTGATGCCTTCATAGGGCTATTCACCACACTTTGCAATCATCATCTTCAAACTAATCATCTTGATAAAATGATATTTGTCAATAAGACCTGGCCATCAAACCTTGGATTGGGTGCCTAGACCTATAGGACTTTGCAATTGTCTATGACAGTGTTAGGGCCCTTTGTTGTGGTGAACCATATTTTAAAGAAAATCCAACATACAAACTCATAACGACCTTATCATTTTTCCTCAAGTGAGCACTTTTGTAAGTTTTGGTACTAGTTCCACAAAAAATGTGCAATGTTCTTTTAACACCTATGTAAGGTTTTGGTAGTAGTTCCAAAGAACATATGCAATGTAGAAATAATCAGATTTATGAATTACTCTAATGTCTGTGTATGAATCCATTTGATTTCACATTGTTTTTTCAAGTTGTTTTCTAAGCACACTACACTTTTATTTCAAAGTTTTCTTCTTCCAAATATAACATTGTACCTTTGGGGAGGGCTTGTATATTATGAGTAATTACGTCAAACCCAACAGGCTCGTCAGGTTTGAAGTCGAATATCGTGACTAAAACCTAATTTTAGATATAAAATAGAGCCTTGTGACTTTGTATCCAACTCCAATTATTTCCAAAAAATAAAATAATTTGGCTTCCATAAACTTGACTTAATTTTTTTCATAAACTTGATATAAAATCTCACCACCACCCAAATTGGTTTTTCATACTTCACAAATATTTCCTTGTAGTAAAGAACCAACAATGGTTTGAAGGACTGGCCTTTGAAATATTACTAGTATTTGATTAAAAAACTACATCTATAGTAAACCAGGTATTTGGCCAAGAACTACACCTTATACCCTTAAAAAATGCCATGAGACCCTTCCCCCCTACCCCTAGCTCCTACCCTTGAACATGAAAATTTCAAAATCCACAGAAGCTTTGTGCTTAAGAGAGAGGACACAAAAAGAAAGTTAAAACCCAGCCCTGGAGGGTCTTTCAAAACGTTGAAAATCAAATACCCGCCCAACACAGGTGCTAATCCTAAGCCCTAAACTTGAACCAGGAATGTTGTTGTTTCTTTCACAACAGAACTTCATTTTCCTCTACCAGATGTGTTTTGCTGGAATTAGGGTTTTGGGTGGAAGTAAAAACATTTAAAATATGATTTTCAATTGCACACACAAATTGCTTCCACTACTTGATCAATGCATAATGCCACTCATTAATAATGCCCATTTGTTTCTAGTGATGGGTTCTTCATCACACCGATTTTAGTTCATTAAACTATTTAGTTGTTGGCAGACTCTGACCTTCCTTCATTCATTCATTCACTTTTTTGCAAGGACCCAAAAAGGAAGAAGGAGTGAGACATTGGATGATAATGAGCAAAATAGGCGAGTTAGTGTGAAGTTCAGAGTTAGTCAGTCCAAAAAGACTGCTGCAGACTCTCACTCACCCAGACCTGCAAAAGTTGCAGCTTTTCCATTTGCCTGAAAAGAAGACATAAAAAAGGTTATTAATTAGCAGCCTAGATCCCAAGTTCCAACAATCTGTTGGTTTTCAAGCTTGTGGTGTGAAGAGAAAATTTGTACAAAGAGATGGTGGTCCCTGAATATCTTCTGTTTTTTTTTGATGACTAAGATTTTTTAGTCATGGGGGGACATGCCACACATCACCCAATGAACATGAGTTTCAGAAGATTTTATTGTCTTTTTCCAACACAATGATGTCATGGTCGATGCTCAATTGATGATGGAAGTTTTTAAACTACTTTGTACCTCTTCTTTGGACCTTCTCCATTAGGCTTTTCAATCATCCGATTATGTTAAATGGTGCATTCACACTTGATGTTAAGTCAATGTTAAATGAAAATCTAGGTGGTATCCTAGGTGGCACCCAATGTTAAATGGTTGATAGCTTAATGTTAAGTGAATGTTAACATAAAATTAAGTTATTTTTTCTTAGTTAAGTTTTTATCTTTCAGCCAAACCTCATTTTGTTTTTTGGTTAAATTTTAGTTTCTTGGCACAACTTTTAACTCTTCTTAACTAAATCTATATTTTTTGATTATTTTTTTATATTTTCATGGCTAAACTTGTACCTTTCCACAAAACCTCAATTTTTTCATGATTAAATTTTTAAATATTGACAAAAAATTATATATATATATATATAATTAAAACCTCTATCCTTTGACAAAACTTTTCTTTTTTCATGGCTAAATTGTTACATGTTGATAAAATGTTATCTATGTTTGAACTAAACTTTTGTTTCTTGGCAAAACCTTTATTTTTCTTCTTGACTAAACTTTTATCTTTTAGTTATTTTTTTTAAACTTAAAATTTTTGTATTTGAAAAACTTTTAACTCTTGATGGTTAAATTTTTATCTCTTTGCAAAATCTTTTTGTTTTTTTAACTAAATTTTTATTTCTTAGTAAAACTTCTATCACTTGAACTAATTTATTATTATTTTTATGGTTCCTATAAATTTTAGCAAAACCTCTATTTTTCATTGTTAAACTTTTGCCTATTGACAAAATCTCTATTTTTTGACAAATTTTTTTATATTTTTTTCAATTAATTTGAAAAAGAAAAAGATGATGAAAAAGTTGTAACAATAGAAGAGATGAAACAAAAATAAAAACTGAATAAAAATAAAGAAGTGATCAAGAAAAAAATCTATAGCAACAACAGAAAATAATAATAATAATAATAATAATAAGTATTTTATTTTTTTAAATGATGAAAAACAAAAAGCTACAAGAATGACAACCAAAGAGAAGAACTAATGGTGGAAGAGAAACAAAACAAAGAATGAGCCAAGGAGAAGAGAAGAAGAAAGAAGAGGAGGAAAAAAAATAAGGGGGGAAGGTTTTTGAAATTTAAAGGAAGGGTGGGTCAGAGCAAAAGAAAAAAGAACCTCACATTAAGGTTTGGTTTGGTTTGGTTTAGGTTAACTGATTTGGGTTCATCCCAAAATGGCAACAACACCCTCATCCATAAGTGGTGCATTTGTCGGGATGTTTGGTTCATTTTAGCCCATATTATTATATCAAGTCCATGCCAATCTGATATTGATATCCTACTAATATTGCCAAATAAATTGCCTTAAGTGATTCCAAACTTGTATGGTTAGTACCAATATTCACACTAAGTTGCTTCCTAAATTACATTCATCTACATTCATCCCAAGTTTTCAACTACTTTGATCAACTGTGGTATGGTTGGTCTATGGCTAAGTCATTCCAAAATGTTTTTTGTTTTGTTTCAATGCCGAAAACAATTAAGAGGGCTATTGTCTCTCTTGGTGCACCCCCTAGTAAGGTTATTTAGACTAGTGGGTACCCGTTAATCATTTCAACCAATTAGTAACTCTTGTTGTTGTTTTGTCTGTGTATTCCAGTTATAAAATATTTTAAAATTTTTTGGTGCATTTCAAGGTTGGGGTTGAAAGAAGGCCCCCCCCAAGGGATCATTTCTATTATGTAAGCAAAATTATATAAGCAGTGTTGGGCGGGTATTTGATATGTTGAATAACCTCCACGTTTGGGTATTTGTAAAATGGGAATTAAAAGAATTAAAACTCAGAGTCAAAGAATCACAAGTTCTGGGTATTTGAAAAAAAATTCAGAATCAAAGAACCGCTGTCGGTTCTGGTTATTTTCAAAAAAACCTCACAAAACTGCCGGGTTTCACAAAAACCCGGAAAAGAGGAGCTAGGCAGGTTTTTGGGTGATTATTTTACTTTTACAAAGCAATTGAATTCACAGACTGACCCGCTGTTTCACCGGCCTCTCCCTCCCCCACCCCCCAAAAACCCCGTCACAGACTGACACATAGACTAACTGAATTAATATATTAAATTTATTCAACCTTTTAAATTAAATCCTCAGACATGCAACTATGGAAATAATTAAAATTTTATCCAATGTTAATATTGTATCAATTATAAAATTATCTATATGTGTGCATATCCACGATTTTATGAACATGAAATCAAGATGCCCTTGTTGGGCAGGAATTCTTTGGAGGTGATTTTGTAAATTTTAGATCTAAGTTTGGGGAGATATTGAATTTTCAGTAATTTTTAATTAGTAAAAATTGATTACTTATTTATTTATTTTTTTCCACAATTGAACTCTATTGTTAGGGTCCTGTTCACAGGTAGAGCATTTACATACTTTTAATATCACAAATTTTATAAATTAAAGAAAAACATAATCCCCTACTTACAATTCAGTGTAGGACAAAAACTTTCGACCAATTGTAAGCCAAATGCATGGGACAAATTCATTCACCCTTCAACTTCTAAAATACGGCCTAATTAGGTATTGTACAACCTTGGCAAATTCGACATATTTGATGAATAATTTATTGATTTTGAACTTTTCATTATAACAAATAGAAATATTCTAAAGGATTCAATATCTTCCTTCACAAAATTTTATTATTTGAAATTTTATTTAATTTAAATTTATTGAAAATTTCAACATTTCTGAAAATAATGTAATTTGTGTCGAAAGGATCCCCTGCCCTGAAAGTTTTAAGAAGAAACTATTCCTGCCCTTTCCCCACCTTTCCCTACTGCCCGGCGTGCTTCGGTTCCGTCCCGCGCGCCATGCGCTCGCTTGCTATAAGGCCCGTGCTTCGTCGCTCTCCTCTTCTCATCAAGCGGGCAAGCATTCGAGCTCTGGGCTATTGGACATCGCTAGCAGAATCCGAGTTCAACGCAAAAGACGACAGAATTCTACTATCCTCCTCCTCCTCCTCCTCCTCTTCTTCTTCTTCTTCTTCTTCTTCTGTTTCTCTGAAATCTTTCAACAATGAGGTTGCTCTTTCTTCTAGCTGTGCTGCTTCTACAATGTCTGAGAGTAGTAAATTGCCTCGGGAGTACTGGCGTTTCTTTTCGGCAGCAGCCTCCTGTCGGAAATACGTAAGTTTTTTTTTTCCCTTCACGTCGGACTGCTCGCCTTTCTTTCTTTCCTCCCCTAGTCAACAATTCAGTTCTGTGTGTTTGTTCGTTGTGAGGATCTGCGTGGTGCTGAGAATTCGGTAATTTCCAGACGTAAATTGATGTTCTTCCCTTTGTGCTTCAAGAAGGTCACATAGGAATGAGAGAACGAGGCCCGCGTAGTGATCTGAGAATCAAGGAAATGGTGATCCAGTATGTGGTTCTGGTTCTGATTCTGGTAAACATGTTTGCTTATGTGACGCGATTATGGACTTGATTGCAGGTTATCGATGTCGTGCATGACGCAGAACGGACAGAAGACGTACAAGTACCTGCAGGGGAAGTGGGAATACCAGGGCGGAGAAAGTAAGATACTGGATGCGCGAACGCTTGCGACTGTAGGTGCTTACAGAGAGATAATAGATCCTGTCAAGAAGACGATATCGGGATGGTGGGAGCTTGTGAACGATAGTGGTGATAAGGCGGAATCTGGTCATCAGTATAGCACAGTGACGGGTAAGATCAAGGTCCGCAACAAACTGATGATGTTTTGCGGCATCGCGAAGAAAAAGAAGAAGAAGAAGGATGCACTACTGTAGAGGAGAAGAATGGCTGCCTAATGATCTGAAGACATCTTTTTCTTTTTTGTTTCAACAGGTGAGGTGATCGAAACCGTGACAACGCAGAGCCCACAGGCTGCTATGTCTCTCATGTATGTGGCCATCCAACACGATTTCGTGGGAAAAGCCGCGCTGATTTCCTATATAGCAGTGCTCAATGAAAAGGGAGGGAATGTACCTGAGCCTCAGGATTCTTTTTC